>VZSC01005434.1:79722-105599 GCA_013398225.1 Steatornis caripensis | reverse complement strand
GTTATTCTAGATACAAAATATTTGTATTCAGAAGAGGCATAGCAGGACTCTGATGCATTTGGTAAAGGAGAGCAGATGTTCTTTTCCTCCTGCTTTCTGGGAGGGTAGGCAATAGCCCTGTTTTTTTCATTGTCTCAAAAGACTGATTAAGAGACTTTCTACCTGAGTGGTTTTGGCAGTCATTGTCTTGGCTAGCACAATATAATAATTATGCTTCTGTAAGTCTTTATACTTCATCTATTATGTCGTGAGTGAGGTTGCTATCCTCTCTTAATTCACATCTATCCAAACCTATTTTGAAGGAGAAAATAAAAAAAGAATGTTAATTTTACATTTAACAGAACTAGCAAAAATATGAAGATAATTAATTCCTAATTCATTCCTAAACTCTTCCATTCTTTGATATAGGTTGTTTTAATGACTTATAAATAAGCATATATTATATTGGTATGATAACTACATTTTAAGGGTTTTTTTAATGATGCTCATTGCATATTTTCTGCCGCCCAATTATCTGCAGAGTTCATTATGTGCCTATATTGTTATCAAACAAAAGAGATTATACCAAGCTACTTCTTGTGCTGGAGGGATCAAACTTATTTCTGCAAACATTTTGAGAGACTCTGATATCAGCTCTCAACAGCCAGTATCTTCCTGCTGCATGTCCAAATAGAATTATTGGCTCGGCAGGACTTATTAAAAAGACATGTAGATAGGCCACTGAAGTTCTCAAATTTTCCCTAACAGTATTTCTACCTCTGTATGATTTTGTTATTATCCCTCTACTCAGGATTTCCTGGAATAAATTATTTGGGTCTCAATTAATTGCAGCAACTAAGAGTTGAAGCTATTAGCAGGCCTTTGGCAAATAGCTGGGCATTAGTATTTATTACAGACACAGATACATGAGAGGTGCAATCAATTTGTCTTTGTTGGATTTCGACTTCAGTGAATTGTTCATTGATTTTGGAATTTGAGAGGATTCTAGGAAACTATTAAACAAATAGGCAATTTTGGGAACTATTTTATAACATATATGGCAGTCTAGACAATAGATGTCACACCATTTACAGAAAGGTCTTTTTCTGCCTCACTTGGTGCACACTACCTTCCACCTCATTACTTATTAGCCCATGGTAAATTGTGTTCTATAGACACTTTGTCTCTTGGGTATAAATGACAATAAAACCAAACATGGACACATCTCATATGCAGTTTTTGTTTCATCATCATTATTTCTTTTCCTATTAATAATCTCTATTATTTTTAAATTTTGCTTCTAATATTGTGTGGTGATTTACCTGCTGCATTGTAATTCCAGAAGTGAAATCAGTTTTAAAATATACTTTTTCTTCCTGTGTTTTGGGGATTGAGTTATTTTTCCCGATGTCTCTGAAATATATGGAATTATTTGACAAATTTTGTGGATTTACACAGTTAGTTTACTCTAGGTACATTCTCTGAGATTTGCATGGAATGTGTTTGCATAATTTTGGTAACAATGTGCAGATACACAGTTTTGTAGCAGCTTGAATTTCCAAAACCCAAAACTTCTAGAAACAAACCCAAAACTCCCCAAAACAAAGCTGCTGAAATACATTAAAACAACGCATGGAACATTTAGGCATATAAACATATTTTTAGAAACTGTCTTTCAGGCACTATGAAAATGTAACTCTGTCACATTGTTATTCATCAAACAGTTAGATTTGATTATATTCTATTCAATATTTGTTGTATCATTTAGAAGAGCATTAATTTTCTCTTCTATGGCTGTTAACGGTTTCATGACCACAAGAGTATATATATTACTTCATAAAACCTTTTTTTGCAACAGGGTAGGAAAATAAGAAAGAATCTTTTAAAACAGGATTAATTTTTCACTCCCAGGATGCAGAATTTCCACTCCTTAACTTTATGCTATCCTTCACTGCAGCAGAGTGTATCTGCCTATTTTAATAGTCTAATATATCTCATCTGAAAAAATTATGTCTTCAAATGCAAATCTATGCATTTCTCCCAAGATAACGATGCTTTTTTTTTTTTGCCTGTGCACTCATCCATATAAATTTTAACATTATTGTCTTTTAAGAGGATGAAGGTTTTTTCAAATAGAAACTATCTAGGAATCAGCATAATTGAACTATATTTTTATTTTTTTTTAAATTTACAACACATAAAATTTATTCTTATGTAAATCTTTTATTTTCTTACGAGATGGCATTTTTGTTTAAAAATGGATTTTTGAGAGCATTTTCTTAAAACGTATCCTTGCTATTTTAACTGGGACACTGAAACTGATACACTGGTAGACTTGTCAGTGCTAGGTTAATGGTTGGACTTGGTCATCTTAAAGCTCTTTTCCAACTAAAATGATTCTATAATTCTATGATTCTATGAAACATAGGAGTATAGGCTGACATTAAACTATGTTTGCATTTGTTCGGATACCATAATGCCTTCTTATCAAACATAAAGTTATTGTCTTCACTGTTTATTTTCCCTTTAGTGCTAGTCTAATTATAGCATTCTTACATTTAGACCAGCCATATTTTTAATGATTGTATGCTAGATGAGCATCCCCTCTTGATTTAATTTTCTTAGCCCACTCTCTCTTCAGAGAAAAATCAGTCTCAGATAGAAAACTTACCATCCATTCCTACCAATCGCCCTCCACAGAACTTTACTTTTTCCCAAGATTTTGGGAATTTTTTTAGTAGCAACTTTAAAAGTTACATTTGCAAACATTTGTTATTTTAAATAGGATCAACATCCTTAGATTGAAATAAGCTGACATGTTCCTTTTTTCCCATGTTAGGATGGCAAATAAAGATTTTTATTCATGAGCTGTTCAGACAACACTCTGCAATAGGAAACAGTTTCACCCTTATGTGTCCAGTCTTAGATTAGCAGCAGAAATACGCTGTTGTTTATAGAATAAGGATAACAAAAGCTATCGTGATACATCCCTTCCTGTTATGTTACTATGTAACTTTACCTGTAGTTACTTTTTGAATCTGTATCTACCTTGTCGACTGATGTGATAAATCCTTACGCTATTTTCTTACCTACTCTATATGAAACTGTTGTGGTAGACTCCTGTATTGACACTGCTGGGTATGAATAAATTTTTTAAAAAAAGAAAAGTTTAAGAGTTCTAGATGTCCCGGAAGGACTTTAGTGTTCCTCTTAATTAGATTCTCTCAATTCCACTTGGCTGCTTGTCTTAGTTGTTGCCTTTGCTTTTTGTCAGTTATGGATGATACCAGTTTAATGTTTTCTGGTTGTGAGCCTTCTGAGATATAACCTATTGCCAAGCCAGGGGAGATCGTATGCTGGGGTCATTTCTCCCTTTAGAGTCTTTTGCCTCAAAGTATAATTTCAACCTTTTAGGAATTTTTATCTATGAGCAGAGTTCTATGTTATAGTCTCTCGTTTTGTCACAAGGCCAATACCTATACGGAACCACCAGCAATGGATCTTACTAGATTAGCTGGGCGCATCATTGACTGCTTTTTAACACAGGGGAGGAAAAAGTCCNAGAGATCGTGTGCTGGGGTCATTTCTCCCTTTAGAGTCTTTTGCCTCAAAGTATAATTTCAACCTTTTAGGAATTTTTATCTATGAGCAGAGTTCTATGTTATAGTCTCTCGTTTTGTCACAAGGCCAATACCTATACGGAACCACCAGCAATGGATCTTACTAGATTAGCTGGGCACATCATTGACTTTTTTAACACAGGGGAGGAAAAAGTCTGAAAAATAACTGGTCCCTGCACGTAACAATACAACTTTTTATATCCTACTGGATCTCACTGAGTTATTTGTGTTCTTATGGCAGTGAAGGCAGGTAATACTCCTTTGAATAAATGCTATGTGATTATATATAAAAACTAATTATTTCCCCTTTGTCACAGTTTTCTTGATGGGCTCTCAAATACTCACTTTCTGGGAATTTCTTTTTCATTTTAACCTGGAATCTCTTTAACTTCACCTTGGTTTTGCATGCCATTATCCAAATATTGCTTTTTAATATCAAACAACATTTCCATTTCCATCTAATCTGATTGCTTAATGCAGATTATTTCCATTTTTGGATTTGGGACATTTTGTATTTTTCCCCATGGANTTAATATCAAACAACATTTCCATTTCCATCTAATCTGATTGCTTAATGCAGATTATTTCCATCTTTGGATTTGGGACATTTCATATTTTTCCCCATGGAGCTGTGGCTTCTTTGGAACTTTTGAAGATTCCTCTGTGGTTTATATACATTTGTTTTCCTTAGGCACCTTCTGTAGAGCTATAAGAGGCAGACCCTGGACCCGCATGTCCTATACAGGAGAGGGAAGCATCAGTGGATTTTTGTGGACCTGAGAGTTTCTTTAAACCTTTTACAACTTCAGTCAGTCTATCAGCAAGTGCTTCTACATTTCCAGCTTTGTCAGTTCGTAGAAGGAGTTTTGCACCTCAGATACCATTGATTTTATTTGAGGTAAATAATCTTTAAAATCCATCTTTGTGACAGAAACTTCACTGATTTTGTTTTTGTTGTTGTTAGTTTGTGATATCAAGCTGATCCTAGAGACTGTTCCAGTTCTTCACTTCACTGCTTAAAAGGAACATGTATATGGGATTTTTTGTTTTGTTTTTCTTTTCTTTTTAACTTCATTCCTATACTGGGTCTCAGATATCTCCAGCGAATTTTTAGTTGGGAGTCTAAGATTTCCTAATAAAATGTGGATATGCACACCCCTTTTGTCTGCCAATCCCAGGACAATGTTATTGTTCTCCTTCATTGCAAGGAGTAAAGAGAAAGTTGACCAGTGGACCAAGGTTATGTATCTGAGGCTTAGATCCTTTCAATGAATGGAGAAACCTAGTTTCACTCCAGATAAGTAAAAGGACAGTTGATTTTTAAAGTAGTTTTGAATTATTGTAAAAGGTCACCGCAATGCAACATTATTATTTCCGTGGCACCATTTGAATCCCAGGTATTTTAGAGAAGAAATTGAATGAAGGAAGGGAAAATACTCTTGCTTCTTTTGGAAGAAGAAGTACTCCACTTTTACATTCTGCAGGTGATGAAACAAACCTGTTTATGTTTCTTCTAGTCTTTCCATGGACTCTCTCAGAAAGGCTGTAAAACCTCTCCTGTATCATGCCTTTGAATCTTTTCAAAGTCTCTCCAAGGAAAGTGTGTGTGCTCGTTGACATGCTTTGGGCTATGCTTGTTTGAGATATTTGTTTGCCCAAGCCAAGGAAAGCAAGACGTTATTAGCTCTGACAGCTCACAGGGCAGTCCCCGGTGGGAAGTCCTCTCCCCTACTCCAGGGTTCACCTGGCATAACTTCAGCAGTCATCTATCTGCAAAGACTGTGAGTCACACCAGTGCTAAGCCTGGGTGTTGCACCAAAGGAAGGCTACTCTGTTCAGACATCCTGTACATCAAAACAAGTTCCTGTGAGCTCACTCAGGGACAAAATGAGGACTAGTCCCTGGCCACACCCAGTGCTGTTGGTTAAACAGCTGTGATCATCCCGGAATGAAAGGATGGAAATTGTTTTGCTTCAGGAAAAACAATATTGAATTCAACTGTGAAATAATACACTTTAAATTGACTACAACGCTCACTGCAGTTAAGTCTGAAGTTTAACTATATGTTATAACAGCTGTATTACAGTCCAAGAGGGAATTTAGGAAGCCTTTTAAACAAGAAAGAACATAGTAGGTTTGATATTGCTGTGGTGTTATCATACAAAGTAAAAAATATCAATAAATAGAACCTGAGTTTAAAAATTTATTTTCTCTCTAATTGGTTGCCTGCAGGAAAATATATGGTATTTCAATGTCTGAACTAGTGCAAGTCCATGTACTTCTACTTGTGTTCTGTCAATTTCCAATGGCTGAAAATTTGGTCAAGAATTTTATTGGCTTTCTAGCAAAGAGAAAAAAAAATCAACAATGCAATTAAAATCAGATGATGAAATAATGTCAGGCTGATAAAGTCACTCAGAATTTAGAATTTACAACTCTTGAATGACACAGCTAAGTGCAATAAAACAAGAAATTGAAATCAAGGCTACATAAGTAAACATGATAAACTTTTGGAACCTAACATATTTTGATGTTATAAAGAAGAATATTAAATACATCTACTGAAACTTTATTTCAGTGTTAGGTAAAGAACAAAGGAAAAAGGATAATGAAACATCTGTCTACTGATCTGATTCAGACTGAACTGATTAACAGAAACTTGTGCCTCCTCATTGCAGCAATTGTACCTTGGGTCCTGTTAGTTCTTAGAGGATCGATCAGATGATTGATTTGCGGCTTAAGTAATGACTTTTGGCTTTACTGACAAATTTCACTATTAAAAAAAAAGCCTGACTCAGGACACAGGGAGTGTGAAAGTGGACAAAAGTAATTTTTGCAGTATTTAGGAAATAACATCATGCCTTGACTTTGAATTTTTATTCACTTCTCTTCCTTCTCCGTGTGAATGTATGCATGTGTATATATTTGCATAATGCTGTTTCAAATCCCTGCATTTTCTCAGAGCAAGTGTTACTGGAAGACTCAGGAGAGACTGAATTACCCAAATTTCAGTAAGGAGCTCCCTCTCACTTCTCTCCAGACCCTCAGTTTCATTCCCTAATTCTTTTCCTTCTCTTCACCTGTCCATATCTTACCACTCTCCATTACAAATTACTAGTGTCTGCCTCAGAGGAAAACTCCGCAACAAGCTGTGGAAACTCTCCTCCTAAAGAAGTTCAGGACCTCAGAGAGAGGAGTAGGGCATAGGCAAGGATAACAGCCTTCATTCTTGTCTTGGAAGAAATCAACCTGGTCATGGGACGAAAACAACATAGCAACTGTTAGTATCCATGACTGTATGTGGTCTCTCTCCACCCCACACACAGGAAAGAGCTAGGGTCTTCTCCTCCAGGTGAGGACACTGGGCTAGGGACTTGGCAGTTAGAGACCTCAAGGGAAGCTGTGGCAGGCAAGTGTGTAGCTTACAGTTGAAGTCCTGGTTTGTGGAGGTTGAAAGAGGTGGAAAGAATCAGGTAAGACAGATGTTCGATTGTTCAGAAGGACAAAAATTTAGGGAGATATATTTAAAGATGTAAGGAGAGAAGGATTTTGGACATTAATATTTGTAATTGAAAATTGTCCTCAGATGGGCCCTTAGCACAGACAGTGGGTGATTTACTAATATATTTTCCTTTTTTAAAAAAATCCAAATCAAACTAATAAAAACACACTACCACACCCCAGCCGTTTCCTGAAGATAATGCTTAGAACTTCACCTGTTACAGATGCCACCAGCTTATTTTACCTCTGAAGATCTTGATGAATCATTTGCCTCTGAGTACCTATCTTCT
Source organism: Steatornis caripensis (assembly GCA_013398225.1). Taxonomy (NCBI): domain Eukaryota; kingdom Metazoa; phylum Chordata; class Aves; order Caprimulgiformes; family Steatornithidae; genus Steatornis; species Steatornis caripensis. The sequence continues at coordinate 98,209 of VZSC01005434.1, read as the reverse complement.
CTTTCTACAAGGTGGGAATTCACTCTTCTCCACAGAAGACAGTATGAAATAAAAATCTCTTCTTGCTGCTGTTTTTCGTGTTTCTATTCCTATATGCCCCAGAGGAGATTTAGAGTGGAGAAATTGGGCTCACAAAAAAGACTGAATGAATGCCTTTCCCCAGAAGGCAAGGAAATAGGAAAAAAAATAATCTTTAATAGAGGTGAAAGGTTGTTAGAGGGCTAGAGTTTCTTTCATCATTAGAAGACTACCTCTAACAAAGGCTGCTTTGCCAAATTAATATTGTAACTACTAACCCAATCTTTCTAATTCCCTACAGATAAATACTGAGGAAATAAATAAAACTTTATTCTCTCTCTGGAGAAGTCTGGAAGGAGGAGATATTACAGAAAGTGTGACGTGGTAGGTACTTCAACCACTCCTTTGGAGTTAGGACTATAACTTCATATGGCACCCAGCCTTACTCCCTGACAGTTTGCAAGATTGCTCACTCTTCCTGAAGTGGCTATCTGTATAGTTTTTATTTTGCATGACATATGCCAGGTGTTTGCTTTGCTTTCCAGGTAAGAGCTAGTTTCAACCCTATGTTCATTCTTGCTTCTCTACTTTCATTATTAAATCAAGGATGGAAATTTAAAAGTCACTTACCATAAGATAGGATCCAATATTTAGAAAAGTTATGGGTAAACGTGACACATATTTCACTACTTGAATATCTGCATCTCTTCCATCTGAAGAGAACACTTTCGTCGAATAAGAAATGCTTACGAGGAGTCTCAGAAGACGTGACCATAAAAGTGTAATGCTATTTGGGTTCTTCAAGATTTACTCTACCAATGATCTTCTCAGTACATTACAGAACTAGATACAGCTGTAATATAATGCAGATATGATCTGTGTTTAAATGAGAAAACCTGAACTGAGTAGCTTACCATATTCTATACCACAAACCATCTTACAGAATTAGAATCTTCTCTGAGCCAATCTTAGACAAGAGCAAGAAATATACAGTTTGCACATTTGACACCCTTCCCCATTGGGATTTGTCAAGAATCGCTTTCTTCACCTCCTGGGGTGGAACACAGCAGCTATTTGTGCACACAGCAGTTTCAGAGAAGAAATGAAGATTAACACATTTTTCAGAATGAAAGGAAAACTTTCATAAACCCAATGTAAACACTTGACAGAGTTAAGACAGTTTGGCTAATGCTCTGTACTTGTGAAAGGCTTTATTGCATGTTTAATGGTGGTAAAACTATTGCTTTTATGTAAGTGACGAGCAAGAAAAAGTTCCCTTAACAGAATGACAAATAAACCTTGATTTTCCCATGGTTACTCTTGTTTTCACACAAATGTTATTCTATTGAATCAATGGATATATAGATGGTAAAACTGATGCGCAAGGGAGGGATTAATCAGAAAAATATCTAAACAGTTACTCGAGGGAAACATATTGCCTAAGATACTGCTTGCCAAACTTTCTTCGTGCCAGATCCTCTGCTAAAATAAAATAGCTCCCTAGGTTTCCCATAGGAAAACAACAAATCGATTTAACTTTCCTTAGCTTTTTAAAGTTGTTAAGATCACAAACTAAGGTGGTCAGGCTGCAGGTCCCTAGCAAATACCATTTAGACGAATTACACATTCATCATGTTTGACATCACCCTCATAAATATGATTATTCTGGTATTTAGTAACTTAGTCATCAATTTGCAGAAAAATTACATGCCAGATTTTGTGGTGCACATACTTGTATGTGTAATTACTGAATACGACAGTCAGACAAGGTAAATAACCTCATGAATTTCAGCAAGGAGAAGTGCAAAGTTCTGCACTTGGGGTTGAACAACCTGGTGTGCAACATATGTGGGGGGCCACCCAGCTGGAAAGCATCTTGGCAGAAAAGGACCTGGGGCCAGCAATGTGACCTTGCAGCAAAGAAGATCAATTGTATCCTGGGATGCATTACACAAAGTATTGCCAGCAGGTCGAGGTATGTGATCCTTCCTCTCTGCTCAGAACCGGTGAGGCCACACCTGGAGTACTGCGTCCAGTTCTGGGCTCCCCAGTATAAAAGAGACATAGACATACTGGAGAGACTCCAGCAAAGGGCCGTGAAAATGATGAAAGGGCTGGACTATCTCTCCTATTAGGAAAGATGGAGGGAGCTGGGTCTGTTCAGCCTGGAGAAGAGAAGGATCAGGAGGATCTTATCAAGGTACATAAATACCTGAAGGGAGCATGCAATAATGCAATGAGGATTGATCCAAGCTTGTTTCAGTGGTGCCCAGTGACTGGACTAGAGGCAAAGGGCACAAACTGAAGCACATGAAGTTCCCTCTAAAATGTCAGAAAACACTTTTTCGCTGTGAGAATGACCAAGCACTGGCACAGGTTGCCCAGGGAGGTTGTGGAGTCTCCGTCCTTGGAGATATTCAAAACCCAACTGGAAATGAACCTGGGCCACTGGCTATAGGTGGTTCTGCTTGAGCAGGGAGGTTGGACTGGATGACCTGCAGATGTCCCTTCCAACCTCAACCGTTCTGGGATTCTGTAACTGCACACATAAGGGTACAGGAGCTTATCTGTGCGCTCTTTGTATCTTTACAGAGGGTATTTGCATTTCTATATAGCATATATGTATAAACACACAGCATTTTTCACAAAATACAATATAATGCACTGCAAAGACATCTTAAGTTAAAACTGGATGTAGTAACACTTACTGTGACAATATAGAATTCATTATTTAAGGTGGGTGTCATCTGACAATTTTTCCCTGCTGTTTGAGCTTTGTTGTCTTGTGAAAATCTTATGAACTCATAACAGGACTCATATATTCATCTGGTTTTATCTGCTAAGAATAATTTCAAGATGACTGGGAAATAATGTACTGGTCTGACAGAGACTGAGTACCTTGATACAGAGTTTGCATTCTCTGATGCAGCAAGATAAATTACAGAGGTTTATTTCCACTTTAATACTTTTTCATGATGGCATGAATAAGATGACCACTGAAAATAAATAAATAAATAGATCAAACTGTTCATTATAAACTGCACTCCCTCCTGGCTAAATCTGACACGATGTTAGTCCCTTGTCTTTCTTTGCTGACTACGTCATTACAGTTCAGTGCATATATTTTACACTTTGAGATGAGGAGCTGCACAAAAATGTTTTGCTTACCTGCAATCCATAGGAAATTTTTAAACAAAATATAATTTTAAATCTTTCTGCTGTATCTTCTTTCAGGCAGGAATAGCCTTTGTTATCTATGTTACTATGTATGCTACTATCATCCTAATGTTTGGCTAATCAGTATATTGAAATCATATGCATAATTGTAATTTTTTAGCATAGAATCTTCCGCCATTGATTCTTCCTATGTCAATTTTTTCCCTTCTAACTTGTGACACATACGTAATGCCATTGAAGCTATTTCATTTTTTATAACATGTGACACCGGCATTGCAAATAAATGAGAAGGAAAAGAAACATGGTGAGCTTTAAAAGATGGGGTTGAACATAAGAAAACAAGTTAAAAACAGAGAATTGGAGAGACAAATGGACAGGAAAGTGCAAGGAAACAGTACTCGCATTTACAGTGAAATGCATCTGCAGGCAGATCCAGAAGTGTCAAAGTAACCAGTATTCAGCAGGTACAGTCTCATTAGGAGACTACACTGTGGCTTCCAGGCTTGACTGCAGGAGTATGAGCAGAGCACGTACAGACTGGCAGTGACTCGGTTGTTTATGACTCGTCTGAGAAAGGATGAGCAGCATCTGAAGGTAACCACAAAATGAACATCTTAAAGTCATAACAGGCTGGCTTGTGCCATTTTTCCTCTTTGTTACCATCTGTCATGTGTGTAGATTAATGTAAGGTTATTTCCTACTCTTGTTGCAGTCTTTTGCTATGATAATAAAGTATGAGAATTTGAATGTCTAGCATGTCCTTGGAGTACAGGAGCATTTGACATTTTCCATTTTAGTACCTAGGTCTGCCTTCCCCAGAAATGAGTATGGCTGTAAATGTTGATGAGTGGAATGAGTAGCCAACGAAAATTAAGAATATTATAAAGGTCAAGGTAATTTACCACTACCATTCTCAGCGTGATGTATTCCAGCCACTAAACACCCATCACAAAGTCTGCAGTAAAAACAAGGCAAGAGCACACAGGCTTTTGGCTTGTTTTGTTTTTTGGTGTTTTGGTGGTTTTTTCAAAATGAAAAGATAGTGGCAATAGTAACAAACAGATGAAAAACAAGCTGCTTTCTTTACAATGCATAGATACTAATTTAATGGTCTTTGTGCTACAAAATAGCTTCCATTTACTTTGCATCTGAAATTACTTTCAGAAAGAGAACATAACTGAATAAGGTCCACAGAAAACAAAAGCATCCAAAGCTGTAAGACCCAAGACTAATAAACCAAAACTGTTCTTCGTAGTGCTTCATTTCAATATTGTGTGGATTTTTACCTTCTTTTTTTGATCTCATACACATAAAAATGGAAAATCCACTGTCACGGAATCGTTCTAAAGAGAAAAGAAAATACGACGTTTGTCAATCCAGCCCAAAATGGTTGCAAAGAATTTATGCATGTTCTCATGAAACACAGCTGTGATATTGCTGTAATTTGAGATGAACACAAACTGTAATTTTAATGACAAAATGCTTCTGTTGTGTAACGCTTGCACAGAAACATGATTATGTCTAATGTTTTGATCTCATCAAACTGGAGAACACTGTTAGACGATCCTGGACGTATGCTTCTATTATCAAATTTAGTCTGTTTACACATAAGCTGCACTTCTGTTAGTTCACTTAGTATTGCAAAAATATAGGGACAGAATTATTTGGGACAGGTTCTATTAGAACAGGAAATAATTAATCAGCACATAGGACTGGAGAAAGCACTTAAGTAAAGGAGTAAGCCCTCACTGCAAAATAAAAAGCTCAGTGCAGACACGACACACGCTAATGATACTGCTCCTTAGAAATTTTCTTGAAGAGTAATTCAAGGCCGTCATCTCCAGTGTGGCATGCTATGATCTCAGATTGCATAGAAAATATGAAAATAAGGTCAGCCTATCCATTCTTTACAATTAGCTTGCCAGACCTTTTCCATACTAAAATATCTGTGCCAAACTGACTTTCTTAATGTCCTAGTTTAAGCTAGGACAGAACCAATTTTCTTTTTAGTAGTTTTACTTTTCAGTTAAGCCTTTTCTGAGAAACTATGCTTGTTGAAATGTACAGTATGTTTTTCAGACAGTGTCTGCTTCTAGGGATGGTAACACTCGATGTTTATAGTTAGTGCTGGAGCAAGGGTAGGAATGGTATGCAGACAGGCTCTTGCTTATGTTTATTCCTATGGAAACCAAGGTCGCTGCTTGGCTCTGCTGACTTTCTTGTGTACAGGAAATGAAAGAGCCAAAAAGGGAAGACACCTGTGATCCTCCGGTGGGGAGGAGCAGGCCGGGCAGGTTACCCAGACCTCACCAAATGCAGTATTCCATCCCATACGCGTCATACTCGGTATAAAGCTGAGGGAACACGAGGGTCACCCTCTCTTCTTCTATGGCCAGCGTCCAAGGAGGACTCTGATTCTTCTACCTTCAATCCCAATCCATGTGTTCCTGAATCCAGTTCCCATCTACCACTGAGTGCAGTTCAGGACTTTGTCAGGGCCTGCACTTCACAGTCCGATTGGCATGGTTGTCATTGGCAGGGAGCTCCATTTTAGTTTTGTATGTATTTGTATATATTTCATTATTTTTACCTACTATCATTATTATAATAGTTATATTAAATATGTTTTAACTTTTCCAACACATAAGCCTCTTTCGCTTTTCTCTTTCCCTTTCCTTTTTGGGGAGGGAAAAGCTTAACAGAAAGTATCTGTCAACCGTTTAATAACCAGCCCAACTTTAAACTGTGACACTTAAAGAAAAATAACTCAATTTGAAGGGAGTCTTAAGAAAAATGGTGCCATTCTAAGCTGTGCTTACAAATAGTTTTTGAAAGTTAATTTTGTTAAATGCACAACTAAAACTTACTTATTTTTACTGAGAAAAGAAACATAATTGCAGACTATAATTATCCTTTTAATTTAGAAAAATGCTAATGGTATACAGTAAGTGGTTGAATTTTGATGGGATTTGTAGTTGTAAAATGGCATATTTATTTTGGATTCTTTTTTGACTACTTAGAAATCATGCAGGTTCAGTTACAACTTATTTACGATCACGATCTTTATACGGGTTTATTTTATTGAGTTATGTCAAAGTTTGAGTGAAAGAGTTAAAAATGTATCGTTGTTAAAATATTTTTTCTTTTATTGTGGTTTCTTTTGCTTTAAATAAAATATATCTTGTGTTGTCTAGATAACTTTACTGTAAAGAAGAAGTATGATCAAAATATTCAATGATTATGAGTGAGAAAATAAACACAAAAGAAAACCTAACTCCAGTTCAACAGTAGATTGCTCTACTGTTCAGACATTAAAGAAAACACATTTTTAGAGACAGTGTTTAGTTTTGTTCTTTTCTCCTTCCTCTGACTGAGCTGTACCTTGTTTTGGGGACAACTTGACATTCTTTTGTTAGATAACAGATGTCATTTTTACCTCACAGAGGCAGAATCAGGTCTTCTGAAGGCAGACCCCACTGGACTGGTTAGTGACCAAAAAAAAACCTAAGTATCATTTGGATCATTGGTTATTCATTGATTTTAGTATCTGCAGTGTCTTTATATATAGTTTTATTTTTCATTAATTGAATAACTTTTGCCTAAATTGAATGACATTTTGAAAAAAATAGGATGAATCATTAAATCAGCATGAAGTTTTATGTTAATGGCATTTCCCCTCATTCCTCTAGACTCTGCCAGGAGACGTGTTTCTCTAAAACCTTAACACATCTTCACACTGCAGGAATACTTACAACATTAATAATCCTAACATTACCCAGCTGGATGGGTTTCTCTGCAACAAGATCCCTTGAGTGATTTGCAGAGATGGAGGTTTTCAAGGACATCCTTATAAATCTTTAGAAAAGTGGAAGCATAGGAACATACCATCAATCCTTCTGTCTGAAGTCCTGAAACGTCCATCTACTCCACTATCTTCTGGAAAATAAACCAGGTTCTGTTACGAGGGCAGAGGAGACACCTGGAGNGTATTCAGCAGGTACAGTCTCATTAGGAGACTACACTGTGGCTTCCAGGCTTGACTGCAGGAGTATGAGCAGAGCACGTACAGACTGGCAGTGACTCGGTTGTTTATGACTCGTCTGAGAAAGGATGAGCAGCATCTGAAGGTAACCACAAAATGAACATCTCAAAGTCATAACAGGCTGGCTTGTGCCATTTTTCCTCTTTGTTACCATCTGTCATGTGTGTAGATTAATGTAAGGTTATTTCCTACTCTTGTTGCAGTCTTTTGCTATGATAATAAAGTATGAGAATTTGAATGTCTAGCATGTCCTTGGAGTACAGGAGCATTTGACATTTTCCATTTTAGTACCTAGGTCTGCCTTCCCCAGAAATGAGTATGGCTGTAAATGTTGATGAGTGGAATGAGTAGCCAACGAAAATTAAGAATATTATAAAGGTCAAGGTAATTTACCACTACCATTCTCAGCGTGATGTATTCCAGCCACTAAACACCCATCACAAAGTCTGCAGTAAAAACAAGGCAAGAGCACACAGGCTTTTGGCTTGTTTTGTTTTTTGGTGTTTTGGTGGTTTTTTCAAAATGAAAAGATAGTGGCAATAGTAACAAACAGATGAAAAACAAGCTGCTTTCTTTACAATGCATAGATACTAATTTAATGGTCTTTGTGCTACAAAATAGCTTCCATTTACTTTGCATCTGAAATTACTTTCAGAAAGAGAACATAACTGAATAAGGTCCACAGAAAACAAAAGCATCCAAAGCTGTAAGACCCAAGACTAATAAACCAAAACTGTTCTTCGTAGTGCTTCGTTTCAATATTGTGTGGATTTTTACCTTCTTTTTTTGATCTCATACACATAAAAATGGAAAATCCACTGTCACGGAATCGTTCTAAAGAGAAAAGAAAATACGACGTTTGTCAATCCAGCCCAAAATGGTTGCAAAGAATTTATGCATGTTCTCATGAAACACAGCTGTGATATTGCTGTAATTTGAGATGAACACAAACTGTAATTTTAATGACAAAATGCTTCTGTTGTGTAACGCTTGCACAGAAACATGATTATGTCTAATGTTTTGATCTCATCAAACTGGAGAACACTGTTAGACGATCCTGGACGTATGCTTCTATTATCAAATTTAGTCTGTTTACACATAAGCTGCACTTCTGTTAGTTCACTTAGTATTGCAAAAATATAGGGACAGAATTATTTGGGACAGGTTCTATTAGAACAGGAAATAATTAATCAGCACATAGGACTGGAGAAAGCACTTAAGTAAAGGAGTAAGCCCTCACTGCAAAATAAAAAGCTCAGTGCAGACACGACACACGCTAATGATACTGCTCCTTAGAAATTTTCTTGAAGAGTAATTCAAGGCCGTCATCTCCAGTGTGGCATGCTATGATCTCAGATTGCATAGAAAATATGAAAATAAGGTCAGCCTATCCATTCTTTACAATTAGCTTGCCAGACCTTTTCCATACTAAAATATCTGTGCCAAACTGACTTTCTTAATGTCCTAGTTTAAGCTAGGACAGAACCAATTTTCTTTTTAGTAGTTTTACTTTTCAGTTAAGCCTTTTCTGAGAAACTATGCTTGTTGAAATGTACAGTATGTTTTTCAGACAGTGTCTGCTTCTAGGGATGGTAACACTCGATGTTTATAGTTAGTGCTGGAGCAAGGGTAGGAATGGTATGCAGACAGGCTCTTGCTTATGTTTATTCCTATGGAAACCAAGGTCGCTGCTTGGCTCTGCTGACTTTCTTGTGTACAGGAAATGAAAGAGCCAAAAAGGGAAGACACCTGTGATCCTCCGGTGGGGAGGAGCAGGCCGGGCAGGTTACCCAGACCTCACCAAATGCAGTATTCCATCCCATACGCGTCATACTCGGTATAAAGCTGAGGGAACACGAGGGTCACCCTCTCTTCTTCTATGGCCAGCGTCCAAGGAGGACTCTGATTCTTCTACCTTCAATCCCAATCCATGTGTTCCTGAATCCAGTTCCCATCTACCACTGAGTGCAGTTCAGGACTTTGTCAGGGCCTGCACTTCACAGTCCGATTGGCATGGTTGTCATTGGCAGGGAGCTCCATTTTAGTTTTGTATGTATTTGTATATATTTCATTATTTTTACCTACTATCATTATTATAATAGTTATATTAAATATGTTTTAACTTTTCCAACACATAAGCCTCTTTCGCTTTTCTCTTTCCCTTTCCTTTTTGGGGAGGGAAAAGCTTAACAGAAAGTATCTGTCAACCGTTTAATAACCAGCCCAACTTTAAACTGTGACACTTAAAGAAAAATAACTCAATTTGAAGGGAGTCTTAAGAAAAATGGTGCCATTCTAAGCTGTGCTTACAAATAGTTTTTGAAAGTTAATTTTGTTAAATGCACAACTAAAACTTACTTATTTTTACTGAGAAAAGAAACATAATTGCAGACTATAATTATCCTTTTAATTTAGAAAAATGCTAATGGTATACAGTAAGTGGTTGAATTTTGATGGGATTTGTAGTTGTAAAATGGCATATTTATTTTGGATTCTTTTTTGACTACTTAGAAATCATGCAGGTTCAGTTACAACTTATTTACGATCACGATCTTTATACGGGTTTATTTTATTGAGTTATGTCAAAGTTTGAGTGAAAGAGTTAAAAATGTATCGTTGTTAAAATATTTTTTCTTTTATTGTGGTTTCTTTTGCTTTAAATAAAATATATCTTGTGTTGTCTAGATAACTTTACTGTAAAGAAGAAGTATGATCAAAATATTCAATGATTATGAGTGAGAAAATAAACACAAAAGAAAACCTAACTCCAGTTCAACAGTAGATTGCTCTACTGTTCAGACATTAAAGAAAACACATTTTTAGAGACAGTGTTTAGTTTTGTTCTTTTCTCCTTCCTCTGACTGAGCTGTACCTTGTTTTGGGGACAACTTGACATTCTTTTGTTAGATAACAGATGTCATTTTTACCTCACAGAGGCAGAATCAGGTCTTCTGAAGGCAGACCCCACTGGACTGGTTAGTGACCAAAAAAAAACCTAAGTATCATTTGGATCATTGGTTATTCATTGATTTTAGTATCTGCAGTGTCTTTATATATAGTTTTATTTTTCATTAATTGAATAACTTTTGCCTAAATTGAATGACATTTTGAAAAAAATAGGATGAATCATTAAATCAGCATGAAGTTTTATGTTAATGGCATTTCCCCTCATTCCTCTAGACTCTGCCAGGAGACGTGTTTCTCTAAAACCTTAACACATCTTCACACTGCAGGAATACTTACAACATTAATAATCCTAACATTACCCAGCTGGATGGGTTTCTCTGCAACAAGATCCCTTGAGTGATTTGCAGAGATGGAGGTTTTCAAGGACATCCTTATAAATCTTTAGAAAAGTGGAAGCATAGGAACATACCATCAATCCTTCTGTCTGAAGTCCTGAAACGTCCATCTACTCCACTATCTTCTGGAAAATAAACCAGGTTCTGTTACGAGGGCAGAGGAGACACCTGGAGCTAGTCTGGACTTTCTGCTTCACTAACCCACTGCATTTCAGTGACCTTCGCCATTTTGTTCCTGGGCTGGTGGCCCAATGCCATGTAGCCAGGAAAGGGAAGACAAGGCAGCTCTGGTGCTTCCTGAAGGTCTTGTCCTGGAGGTCCTCTAGTATCACACAGTATAACTGCGTTTTGAGGTAATCAGAACTTTAGCTGAGCTCAGATTTGCTACATTCAAGTGAAAAATTCTTCACAGTGAGAGTGGCCAAATCCTGGAGAAACTATGAAGGGACACAGTGGAGCCCCCATCCTTGAAAATACTCAAAAGAGCTTGGACGAGGCTCTGCGCAACCTCATGTAGTTTGAAAGCTGGCCCTGCACTGGGCAGAGGATCACAGTTGATGATCTCCTAGGGTTCATCCAAACCTATGTAATTCTAGGAGCTGGATCTTGAAAACGCTTGAGCTTCAGAGAAATCTTAGTTGAGCACATGAGGGCAGCTATACAGAAGGGGTTAGTCCTGATTCATCTGGCATTCCCTTGTACGCCAAGATGATATAATCTACACTTGATGAAGGCTTCATTATCTACTGATTTATAAAGTACTATAAAGGCATAAAATATTATTGATTATTATTATCTCAGCTTTCCTTACGTAGTAATTGTCTTCTAGTTAGTCTTTGTTTAACCTGCTCTTTTTGGGGACAAGCAATAAAGAACCAACAAACTTTTGGAGATTCAAGAATTTAAGTAGCAACAGGATTTCAGTTAGCTTCAGAAAGGATTACACAGTGGCAATTCTTCTTTCTCAATATCCTTTGGTAAATATTGTGCTAGTCTCTTTTATACAAATCTCCTTATTTGCACCTAGTATGGAATGATTGCTTTTTTTATAACAAGATTGGACTTTGCTGGAGTAGTGAAGAGGTCATATTTCTTTTTCTGAAAGGGGGATAGATCACAATGTAGATTTTTAATACTTTTGTTTCTTTTTACACCTTTATATTCTTGAATAAAACTAGAAGAAAATTTAAAAATATATATTTCTGATATTTTCCTATAGCTCAGATGTTCAAATATGGTAACTATATTTCTGAAGTTAGTATATATAATTTTCTGCTTAAGATGCATGGAGGATCTGCGAGATAAGTATTCATAAATGTAATTTTCATTTCTTCTATTTGAAATCCTGATAGGCTCTTCTTTTTTTGACAGACTTGCTAATGGCTTTTTGGGTGCTAAAAAAAAAAAGAAAATTCTAACTTTTAATATCGTCCATACTTACTGAAGGTTGCCATAATCTGCAGTTTTTCCATCTGGAATGTGCTCTGCTTATCGTAATAGCACTGTGATATTTAAGAATGTTATCCTTGCCAACTTGTGGATGAGCTTTGCTAAAAATTATTTCTTTGTTTTGCTGACACGAAAGGAAAAGACGGGAAATTGCAACAGGCTGGGGAAGGAGTGGTGGAGTCTGGTGAGGGAGGACATGTTTCAATAACCTCTTTACTTTATTAAGAGGATTTCCTGTGCTGCTGCAATGTGTATCCTGGAAGAAGTTAGAAAGCAATCTAATCTGCATGTATTGCTAAAATATGTGGTTAAAGCAGCCTGAAAAGAAAGGCTGCACACTGCAACAGGAGCACACTGCACAGAGAGGAAAGGATCTCTTTCGCCTCTGAGGAGGATGTGGGAGCTCAGGGAGAAGGGACGCTCTGTAGTGCCCCTTTATTTTAACTGCATCTTGCTGCCCATGAAGACACCAAATCACAGTATTTGTTGTATTGTCTCTCCCCTACAAACCTAGATGCAGAGACCAGGAGTAATTTCATCTAATTAGTTGTCTGAAAGTTCCCATTTTAATCAAAGTAAGTTATTACTTACTATCATTGATTGAGAGAGCCTAGAGGAATGAAAGAGAGGTACCTCCATAGTGCAGTTATTCCCATCCTCTAGGGACCAATTCGGACCACATAACACAAACATCTCTCTTAAAATGGGATGAATAGCTCTCCAGAGATGCTCCTCTTTCTCTCCACTGATTGTAAAGGAAGCAGTAGACATCTAGCACTGATGAGAAAGAGGCACCAAATGCCTTGACAGATTTAAATAAAATGAATTCCCTTCTGAATTCCTCATATTATTGACACTGTCAAATAAAGTCAGGATAATGAATTGGAATTCATCTGTTGCTTTCATTTACAGGTAAATAAAAGACATTTTCTCTCCAATACTACTCTTAAAGGTGATAATACGTGTTGTAGAACTTCATTTGTCTATGAAAAATACAAATTAAATACAATGCTAATAATTGCTTAGGTAAGAATAGCATAATTTAAAGTACAACAGAAGCTTGTGCACTGATCTGGGATTCATGACAGCTAAAGTTGTTTTACTTTTCTTTGTCTCGGCTTCCATTTACTTAACAATAAGGTTTTAGCTATCTGGAAGCAGAAATTGTATCAAAGAGCAATCGGGATGGTCAAAGATTTGGAATAGTTTATATACTAGAAGACATTAAAATGACATGTACTCTCCAACCTGAGGGAGAAATATGAAGGAAAATAAAATAACGACAAACATAGAAAAGTAAGACGTGAGCAATTACTATGATTAAATGACTTGGAGGAATAGAACGAGATCATTAGAGAAAAAGGTTGAAATAGAAAAAGGGAATAGTCCTTAATTCCTTCTTGTTTGAAACGGTAGACCTCTTTGCAACAGGATGTTGTGGGTGACAGAAGTTTATATAGACTCAGAAAGTATTTAGATCAGTCAAAGTCTATCAAATATTCCACAAGAAGTCCCTGAATGGCTCATTGTCAAAAGCTTTCATGGTATTGCAGGCAACATATCACTGTATGGTTTTCCTATTCGTGTGTACTTTCCTAACACCTTCTACAGAGAAAAGTTGCTCAGCCAATTAGAACTTTACTTGATTGGATTCAGAATAATTGTTCAGATATCCTTAGAGCGTTCTAGATCCTCAAATGTAGAGGTCCATAACATTTTGAGTATGTTATATCTACAAACTTAGACTACTAGATTTATTCACTGAAGCTGAGAAGACATTCCAAAGACAAGTCAAGTTCCACTGATCCCAGGCAATTGACTATGGCTAGCAGTTAAATAATATCATTGCTTTCTCTCTGTTTGTTTTCAAAATCATATACCAAGAAGGGTCTTCAGTTTGTTTGAAATGAGGTAACCTAGATACATACCCTACAATATTACCTTCACTTGCTGTTTTGTTATGTGTGTTTATTCTTCTTTACTGTTTTATGTTTAATAAATTATGTCAGTTCAACTCCCTGCTAACATGCTGATAAAAAATTAATTTAACAACCATACTACTAGCATACAGGAAGCATGATAACTGTGATATACTTCATGCCTGACTATGGCCCCATGACGAAAAGAACTCCTTTTTTGGGTTTCCTGCATACTGTCAATGTGGAAGAAAAGTCCTGGAAGGCATTACTACAATGGATTTGAAAACATTTTGTCTTGATCTGTCACAGCTCTCACTGCAATAAAGTTTCCTGCAGCTTCAAATTATGCATCGGTAGTTCAATACCAAATATATTTATATTGCATGATGTGTGGGAACAATAGCAATAGTGACAGATCACAATTATCATTCAAAAATTCCTTTGGGACCATGCCCAATTGATTTTATGCTATTTATTATGTTTGGAGTATCCTTCCTACTACTGTAACCGCAGAAAGTGACAATTTTCAATTTGGTAGTTCAGAACTGATTGGTTGTTTTTCTCCTATAATTTGATGAGGTCATCCCTCAAACCTCCAAACAACTTCACAAGCTTCTATTTTATGTGGATGTGCGCTTGAATTTTTTAATGAACTGGCTTTCATATTAAAAATGTACTAAATAAAACTGTGATTTCTTCCATGTTGATGCTGATGAACTTGTGGGATTTCAACTGCTCTCTCAAAGCTTTTCAAGTATTTCCCTTTGGTCTCTTGTTTTAACTACTGGTAATTGCTATATCGTAGGTATCACTGCAAAACATATTAGTAAATCAGGTGTAAATATCTTCTATGTCAATATCTGCAATTTTGTCTGAAATAATCATTCCAGGTTCTCTTTACTGCGACTGGAGAGAAGTAGTCATGCCAGAACTTGGCTCACAGGCCTCTAAATAAGTCAGAGGTCTTGACTCCAAAGTTTCTCTACTTGTCTCTCTTTTCTCCAAAGAGACTCTTGCCTGTAACAGATTTTTCTTTTGTGGTCATTCAAAGTCAGGTGACATGAATTTCACTTTAAAAAATGCAACAGCTAAGTCAAAATAACCAAACATTCACATCTCAGCTGCTGTGTGTACTNTACTGCGACTGGAGAGAAGTAGTCATGCCAGAACTTGGCTCACAGGCCTCTAAATAAGTCAGAGGTCTTGACTCCAAAGTTTCTCTACTTGTCTCTCTTTTCTCCAAAGAGACTCTTGCCTGTAACAGATTTTTCTTTTGTGGTCATTCAAAGTCAGGTGACATGAATTTCACTTTAAAAAATGCAACAGCTAAGTCAAAATAACCAAACATTCACATCTCAACTGCTGTGTGTACTTACAGGTGTTTGTTTATTTTGTATGAGCACTACAGTGTACGAGCACTTTGTTGTAAGTACCCTGAGCACTAGTTACCAGATGTTTACTGTACAACAAAACCTTTATTTGCGAAACTGGAAATTCTTCTTGTCCTTCCTACTCTGGAACTCTCCAGTGGTACTTGGGTACCATTATCAATAATGTAGTTGTTTTTGAAACAATTTCCTCCTCATCTAACTTACAGCAAGCATGTTCTTCACTGAGCCAGGGATGGGTTTAGTGACTGAAAAGTTGATCTGTTGTTTTGTTTTGTATAATACACAAAAAACCCCAGAATCTACTCAGTCTTTCCAAAACATTGACGCATGGGGAGAAACCAGCAAGTCTCAGACATTTTGCTTGCCCTGACTGATCAGGTAACTACACCAGGATCACACTGAGTGCTCCTGTGGGGTGTATGCTAACCTCTAACATATTCCTGTGAATATTTTGCCTTCACATTTTTTAACATGGTGATAATCAGAACAAATTGATTTTGTTTCTCAGATTGCTAAAATCCTCCCAACATTTTCTTCAGCACCAGTGCTGAATAAATCATTGTAATGCTCCCCTGAAGTGAATTGAAAATTAATTTACACAGCTAAGATGATCCTCCTAATAACAGGGTACATGGAATGGGGAAATTGGAAATCATTACCCAGCAAACATTATCTGCATTATTTTTGTAGCTGCTTTAGATTGCATTGTAATAGAAAATTAGGAGACTCACTGTGAAGAAGTTTAAGAGGGTCCCCTGAAGAGCTTCTGCTTTAAAATTGATTCTTTAAGAAAGCATTAAAAAGCTATTGGAATTGATTGCCTGCTAATATAAAGGAAAAACTCTTTGCCACCATTTGTGTTAAAAAGGACCATCTTCATTCATGCATGTTATTAAAACTACTGGCCTGAAAGCCCCTGTAGAAAGATAAAGGATATGGATGGGATATTAAAACAGCAATCTTTACTTTATCTGAGATTTAAAGTTAATACGTCGCTTTTATTAATTCAGTAGGAACCATTAGTTAGGATGTCAACTAAGGGATTTACAATTAAAATACTATAGAACAGAGGTATCTTTAGTAAACAGTGAACCGGGAAGTTTTCATTAATCTTCCAAGCATGAGGTATACCCCTGCAAAGAATAAATCCTGCATTTACAGTTTTCTTTATTGCCTGGTTTGCTATGCAGCAGCAATAAAAGTCAGAGATGATAACACCTCTGACTAGCTCCAGCAACTTCCACTGCTGTGGCATAGTGGTGAATCAGATTTTAGCCAGCAACAAAATGGGATCCACCATACCTTGTTTACAAAGACTCAACTGAATGACCTTTGGAAGATACCACTATATATAACACGTTTATGATATTTTTAAATTATATAGAAATATGTTTTCCTTTCCTGGCTTTGAACTGCTCAAAGCTTTTAATGGCTTTCTGATTTCTAACATTTGGAACAAAGTTCCCTTGTCTCTTTTAATTTGGGATAACAGGAAACATTAAATGGCAATAAAAATTGAGGAGGAAAAATCTTAATGATTCTATTGGAAAAACAAATCATATGCGCTTTAACACAGCAATTTACATGGGTACGTTCTTCAGTTTTCCTTTCCTTTTTAAATGAGAAGAGATTGTGCAAGAAGGAACACGGCCTTGGGAACTTTGACCAACACAACAATCAAGGTGAAATCTCATTAGGTAAAGTTGCAAAGAAGTGCAAGTTGATGAAACTTTATTTCAGTTGCAGATTCAGAGAGAAAAGGGATAGAAATAGAGGAGTGACGGACCAGATTAGCAGCCAATACGGAGATTAAAAAGAAATAGCCCCATCAGGAAAGTGAAGAGCCAGAGAGAGTGGAAGGGCACCTAGTTGATAATAGCAGCCAATATTTATTAATTTTGGATTTTAAACGGCAAACAGTAGGAAAATTGTTTCAGAAAGTGAAAAAAAAGAAGTTGACAGAAAACAGGGATGCATTACCTTTAATGGAAAGGAAGGGTGCTGAAAAATGGAGAAGGATATTGCGTAGGATCAGGACATGATACAAGGACGGGAAATCTTTTTCCAATATTTTATACCTTTATGTAGTAACAAATTCTATACGATGCATTTTACATGTCACAATAAAATTTACTTTGATGAAATGATAAATACTGATATTACAACAGGTAAAAATCCATACACTCTATGAATATCACAGAATCACAGAATGGTAGGGGTTGGAAGAGACCTCTGGAGGTCATCTAGTCCAACCCCCCTGCTAAAGGAGGTGCCCCTAGAGCAGGTTGCACAGGAACGTGTCCAGGTGGGTTTTGAATATCTCCAGAGAAGGAGACTCCGCAACCTCCCTGGGCAGCCTGTTCCAGGGCTCTGTTAGCCTTACAGCAAAGAAGTTCTTTCTCATGTTCAGGTGGAATTTCCTGTGTTCCGGTTTGTGCCCATTGCCCATTGTCCTGTCACTGGGCACCACCGAAAAGAGCCTGGTCCCATCCTCTTGACACCCACCCTTTAGATATTTGTAAGCATAGATGAGATCCCCTCTCAGTCTTCTCTTCTCCAGGCTGAACAGACCCAGGACTCTCAGTCTTTCCTCATAAGAGACTTACTCTAGTCCCCTAATTATCTTTGTAGCCCTCCGCTGCACTTTCTCCAGTAGTTCCCTGTCTCTCTTGTACTGGGGAACCTAGAATTGGACACAGTACTCCAGATGCGGCCTCACCAGGGCAGAGTACAGGGGGAGGATCACCTCCCTCAACCTGCTGGCTACACTCTTCTTAGTGCATCCCAGGATGCCATTGGCCTTCTTCGCCACAAGTGTACATTGCTAGCTCACAGTTAACCTGTTGTCCGCCAGCACTCCCAGGTTCTTCTCTGCAGAGCTGCTCTCCAGCAGGTCAGCCCCCAACTTGTACTGGCACATGGGGTTGTTCCTCTCCAAGTGTAGGACCCTACACTTGCCCTCGTTCAACTTCATTAGGTTTCTCTCTGTCCAGCTCTCCAGCCTGTCCAGGTCATGCTGAATGGCAGCACAGCCTCACAGTGAGTCAGCCGCTCCCCCCAGCTTTGTATCATCAGCAAACTTGCTGAGGGTGCACTCTGTCCCTTCATCCAGGTCGTTGATGAATATGTTGACCAAGACTGGACCCAGCACCGAACGCTGGGGAATACCACTGGTCACAGGCCTCCAAC
>VZSC01005434.1:41658-69034 GCA_013398225.1 Steatornis caripensis | reverse complement strand
GAGGTTGTGGAGTCTCCTTCTCTGGAGATATTCAAAACCCGCCTGGATGCATTCCTGTGCAACCTGCTCTAGGCTAACCTGCTTTAGCAGGGGGGTTGGACTAGATGATCTCTAGAGGTCCCTTCCAACCCCTACCATTCTATGATTCTATGATATATATTCACAGACAGAAAAAATCAGGGAGAGAGAGGATCTATTTAAACTAAACGACAGCATTGGCACAAGAGCAAATGGATGGAAACTGTCCATAAATAATTCTAGTGTGGAAATCAGAAGGAGGTTTCTAGTCATTAGGAGAAAGATACTCTGTGTAATATCTTTCCAGTAGACTCCTTGCCTCCCCCACTCAATAAGTTTATGAAAGAGATTATGAAGAATGACTGCTTGCAGCAGCTGAGATTTAGACCCAAAGATCAAGGAGCTTGCAGTTTAAGTTAAATGCCCATTCCTATCTCACTAAACAAAGAAAGCCTCCTGCACATGACATGTCATGCCACAAAACCAAAAAAAGATTGAATCTTTGTCTTTGCTGGTTAATGGGTCAAACTGTGTGGTGGAGGAGTTAAATAGAAAACAAATGTTTTGCAAAAGATAAAGATGTTTAACTGCAAATTACTTTATAAAATTGCCTCTTAATATGAGAGATTACATGGAAGGCCAAATCTTGTGACCTAAGATGTAAAAAAAAAAAATCTAATGATGTAAAGCTCCTACAGCCTGGGAAAGGATACCAACTAACCCTTTAGGCCATTATTTATTTATTTATACTCATATTTACGTCAAAGCAAAACAGGAAGAAACACTTAACTTTTTACTGTAATGAAGCTTGGTGTTTGACTTCCATTAAAAACAATGATGTGAACTAAAAATGCCTGGAGGCACTATACCTTGTGCATCTGGCATTTATCCAGCAGATTATCAGCACTCTTACTGACCTTGGTAGCTCTGTAGGGGAGAGACTGTACTTTCATTTAGCTGAGCTGATTTAAAAAATCTCTTGTCTATGCACATCCATATTAGAGTGAAGCTCAACTTGCCTCCATCATTATGTCAAAGGGATTCATCAAAACTTCATCATGCTTTCAGCAAAGCACATTTGCAAAGGTGTGAAATCAGATGGCAAGTGTATTTAAAAGCACTCTGTTCCAAAACCCTCTATCTCTTACATGTGCTGGTAGCCCACTGGGTTCAGTGCAAACAATTGTGGGAATTATTTGTTATGCACACTCAAGAGCCTGCCAGATCAGAGGATGTAAACACTAAGGGTCAAGATTTTCCTAGGCAATTCTTCAACTGTGAGGAATAGCTGGACACAAGAAGTTTTCCATCTACTTACACATTCTGTGAAAAATCGTCTCTACCACTTCAAAGAAATAAAGTTTGAAAAGTAGGCCACTGCCATCAGACTTGCTGGATGGTAATGAAAGGCCAACTGACATGAAAGCACTCAAGAGCAAACAGAGACTGCCTTCACTTTCTTTTCTTGTCATGCCACTGTACCTTTAGAAACTAAGTCTCCAAAAATTCCCAGCAGACTAGACACCTCTGGGCCATCCGATCTCAGAAATACTTTAAAACCAGAGTCTGGCTTTTGCTGCGATGCACTACTTTTATTGAAGTTACACTAGTGGTAGCCGTAGCAATATGCCTAGTCTCAATTTCACGTACTGTTAAGTTCTACTTCTGAGAAGACTTCTAATAATATAAATGCAAAGAATGAAAACTAGTTCTTCTGGCAATCTATTTTGTGTGTATTTATTCCACAACACTTTTCATTATAAGAGAAACTTACCGGGTGCTTAGAAACCAAACCCTTTGGATTTTCTGAGAAATAAAAGACAAGATCATGAATACTGTGTTATATATAAATTAATTTGTTTCTGACCAATATATATTACTATATAGAGAGATATTAATAAGTTTGTACACCATTATAAGTATATTAACCTTCAATAGCCTCTCAAAAGATCTGTTTCACTACACAGTAAAATTAATGTCTGTCAAAATGTTTTCTTTAGACACAATGGAGTCTATAACACTTCTTTTGAATATAGCATTTACCATGCTAAAAACAGATATGGTAACTGCACATACTGAGCTTCTGAAGAGCTTTATTTCATAAACTTATGGAACAGAATAACCTTTTTACAGAACAGAAGAATCTTTTCTTTCATTGAATAATGCAGTAGTCCAAAGAGCATGTTAAGTCAGATATAGCTGTCTAAAACATGTTCAAGGAATTACTAAAAAAATTATATATCCACAGTTTGAAATAACAGGCTAACTGAAGAATGTACACATTTCCTGAGAAGTGTTTACCAAATAACAATTCTTATTTTTTCTATGTTTTTTTCAAAAACATTTTTACAGATATTTTTATCAGAAGTAGAAATAACAAAAACCATCAGGCAGCAGTTTTATTCTTGCAGTAGAAAGTCCAAACTAAGCCCTTCCTCAGCCCCAGCAATCTTCACAAGAAAAACATGAGAGGATGTTGGCTTTGCATTTACAACATCATTTTAAAGTCAAAAGCATTGATCAAAATATTCTCTAAAATTAATTAACCAATTGCAAGTAATAGCAGCCGTAGTATTTCACTCATTTAAGCAAGTTTTGTTCATTTGACATGTTTAATTTTGGCTGCCAAGCACAGAATGAGGTTCTAGTCATTTAATTACCTGAAATTATGAGTGTCTTCCTGATAAAGCATGCCACGGTCACGCTTAGATAGTTGGGGCAGAACTCTTGGCTTTCGTTCCACTCTTTATGTTGCTGATGCAGCACAAAGCTGACCCACTTGCTTCAGTTCCCAGTCCCCAGCCTTTCTCAAAAGTGTAGGAGTGAAATGGGGATGGGAAAAGGTAGAGTGGTGGGTGCAGTGCTTTACTGCATCCTTGACCATGAGTACCATGTGCAGCATTGTAAACTAGAGTATCTTAAATATAATCTTAAATTATACTGCAGATTTTCTTCACTAGACAAGCATTGTAAAAGCATAGGGAAATGGCTGAGAGGCACCCACTCTCTAGACATTTCTCCAGGTGCTTTGAAAGAAAGAATTCTCTACTAACACCAGTATAAGCATCCAAAATATCCGATTTCTCATATACTAAAAGCATGAAACAATGAATGTCTGCTTTTTAAATTTCTTTACTATATAGTATCAACCCATGCAGGGTTATTTGAAGCAAATGTATATTTCAGTTCTCCCTTTGGAGTAGTATTTCCTGCTAACTTAACAGGTCAAATAGTCTTCTATTTCGCTGCTAGAACCTTGGTTGTCATGCTTATTGACATGAAGGAATCAGAGACTGAGGAGGGGGAATCTGTAGAATACAGCAATGACTATTAGCATGTATGCTAACTTTTATAGAGTGTTACTTGCCTACATAAGAAATGAGGCATATTTTTCTGTATTGGTGCTATTTCTATACTGCAACAACTCCTTAAATTCACAGAGCAAGGCAGCATCTCATCTAAAATGCAAGAGGGAACAAGGAGACATGGTTTCCATCTATCTTATTGTTTCAAATACGATCTTAGTTCTTGGAAGTAAATTTATACAGTTTCATTTATCTCTCCAAGACATGAAATTTCAAGACATGTCAATTTATTTTTTATACATATTTTTGAGTGTATCCATTGAGTGCTGGTTTTCATGTTTTTGCAAGTTCAGAGTGCCTGTCTCACACAACTTGAGATACAATTAATCACACAGGAGTAGGATTATGTGTTTAACACTTTGCCTGTATTTTGAAAAAATCAAACTCTCCAGAGGATGCTTCATTTTCAGTGTAATAATGTATGCATAAAGGTTTCCATCATGAGACGTGTTTGAGCAGATATACATAGCTTTACAGCTCCTCATTGGCTTAAAGACACAGAAAAAATCCACAGACTTGGTTACACTAATGAAATAGAGTAATTTGCTTTAAAATTTTTTGGTAGGGAAAAAAAGAAAATGTTTCCTAAAATTTCTTCATTGTTAAGCTATGTTTTAATTCAATATGACTGACACACAATATACATTCACAGCAGGAATATAAAAGAAAAGCTAATTAATATTAGGGGAAAAATCAGCAAGTGAAACTCTTGGAGATTATTTCCTTTTTCTGCAGAAATTGCAAGCATGAGCTACTGCTCAGAGGAAGTTCTGCAGCAAATCAGGGTGAAAATACCCTTCAATGCTCTGCCATAGCAGACGCTCTGCATGGGATTCATCTGAACAAATGTAGATTTCTACATCTGAGTGAGGATTCCTTTTCAATCCCGACAGAGAAACAGGCACTTCTGTGCTGAAGTTTCTCTTGTTTTGAACTAAACGTCTACATTTGGTCAGATGAATCATGCAACAAAAATGCCTATCTCTCTCCACTGTGCTGCTCTCTCCCACAGTTAAAGGTGACCAGCTCAGATGTAGATGTCCTCGCTGTACTTTCTGACCTTTAGTAACAAGAATCCCACCCTGCCTACCACCTCAGCATTAGTGGCTAACCACATCCGCAGCTGCTTACAGTTTCCTCTTACCTCGGTAGTCATCCAGCTATATCTCCTTGGGCAGCTGTGCACAAAAAACACTGTCTGTGATGATCAGCCTAAGCTCGGTACTGTTGCTGTCCCAGCCTGTATTGTCAGGTAAATCCTATAAGACTCAACAAGCCATATGGGAGGAGTACTGACTGACTGGATAATGGTACATTATTTCCAGTATAGTAGAATAAGAGCAAGGACAAGTTAAGGTCATAAGGAAAAACAAAGAGGGGAATTCAGTAAAAAGAATAAAACTGCATCTAAAACATAAAGCTGAAAAGAACACTTCAGCTACATCCATAGCAAATGACATAAAATTATGTTGTAAGGTGAAAAACTATAAATAATTTTGATGATTGCTATAAACCACAGTCGTTCTCCTTTGTACTCTGAGCAGAAGTCATCACAAGGCTGACCTGTACAACCCTTGTAAGGGTGCCCTAAGCTTTCACTCTTCACCATTTCTCTGCAGCCATTAGCTACACTTCTCATATTCTTCTTTGAACTCTGTGTTGAAGATGATACCCCTTGGCCCTTTTTTAAAATTATTTTTCACATGCTTCACTCAATCCTCTTCCTCTCTCATTCATCCCAGAAATGGATAAAAATGATAAATTGGCCTTTTTCTTTGACTCAAGCGTAGGAACTCACTGATACCACGGGTGCAGCCCAGTATCTTCTCTCCTGTTTTTAGATTCACCTGCAGTGTGGACACTAGTTGAGAGGGAAGAGCATAGCTGTTCATTAAAACACAAAGTGTGCAACAGCTTAGTCTCTTAAAGGAGTAATTTCTTCAATCTGTTTCAATATGTATTCCTCTGTGAGTGTGTGTATATATATATATTTATGTACATATAAAACAGGGGAAAAAAAAGAGCACAAGTCTAAGGGTACCAGATTGTTCTAGGGAAAGCATATTCATTTATAAATGTTATCCAGTAATTTCTATCAAAACCACTCTGAAATGTACTTTTCTACAGAACAATGGTAGCTCAGAAGAGAAATATATATCAATAGCTGCAAGTAGTTGGCATATCTAGAAACAACAGCTAAGGAGAATCAAAATCAAATATGAATGCACGCTGGGGCAAAAATATATCCTGGAGAATGTCTTGCATTGGCAGCACCCAAAAGAAGAATAGAATATCAGAGGTGCCTCCAGTCCAGTACGCTGACTGCAGCAGCGTCCCAAACCCAATGGCAGAAAGTAAGAACTAGTAACCATTGCTACAATCCAACCAATCCCCTAATCTTCAACAGTTTTGAGCTCAAGCCACTTCCTCAGCCAGATAGAATTTGTCTGTTTAGTAACCCCCCAATGGATATCTCTTCCAAGAATTTATTCATTCTCCCTTGAAATCATGCATCCACAACATCTTTTCGTGGGGTTCTCCTCAAGTCTGCTACCTAAAAATTAGGTAATTCTAAATGGACAATTTGTGAGGTAGAATCAGGACAGAATAGTAAGACAAAACTAAGAACCATTCATCTTTAATTCTTACAGCATATGCACAGAACAAATACTAACGATTTTCACAAACTTGTTGCACTTTCAGGTATAAGCCATCTATTTATAAAATATTTATTTATTCTGCAGCAGTATTCAGGTTACTCAAAATTTCCCGCTACTCTCTCCAAATGGCTCCTTCACATTACTACTAATGGTCATTATGTAAGGCTTTGACTTTTTTTGTATAGATGTAATTCATTTGATATTACAGTCAATGTCACTTACCCTTGAATTTACAAGGCTGTCATTGCTGTGACACTTCTCGATTTGTCTGCTTGGTTTTGCCAGAATACCATAGGTGGAGCTTTAACTTTCGCCGATTCATCCCAGTAAACTATTAGCCCCATCCTGTCTCCAGAGTTTTCAATTGAGAGTATCTTTTTTCTTTGAAGAGAAACCAAATTGTGTTTTAACAATTTGTAAGCTGCATGAGGGGCAACCTACCAAATCAAAGTTTTAGGCCTGAACTTTACATTTTTAGGTCAGCTTTGTAATTTGCTGTGATCTTTTTTCATTTTGAATCCCTTTACTTGTAAGAGAGTCTACAGCCTATAAGCCACTCCAGAAATAGCCACAGCAGTATCTGACAAAAAAGTAAGTGAGCTTTGTGTTTGAATCTTAAAAGGAAACATTTTCAGAAGGATACTGTAGGAGCTAGTAGAAGAAATGATGAATCACTTCAAATGATGTTTTTTCAAGAAAAATAACTTAACAAAGACTTTTGAGAAACGGTGAAAACATAATGCTCTGATTTCCTGAATAAGTTGTAAATTTTCAACAGCTTTTACCTTACTAAATATTATTTTTCCCTCTGTGAAGGGTTTTTTTTTTAAGTCTCTAATGCCTGAGTTTCAAGGACTAACAATATAGATAGTGTAAGAAAGAACACAGAGACAGTGTCTTTGCATCTTAATTATAGCAGCCCTCTACTTTCCAGTACTGAACCATGCTACACCCAGAGCACAGGGAGATAAATGTGGGAGCTGTAAGCTTGACGTCTAATATCTGCTACTGAAGATTTGGGATTTGATTTAGTGCCTCTATTGGAAGATTTGAAAAAAACAGGTCTTCCATCTTCTTTTAATAAATTCATTTTCAGACCTGCAATTTACCTTTTTGTCAGTTTTACGATTCAGAACAATGGGCCTTTTTTAGGTGTATAATTTTTTTGGCTGTTTCTGTTTTCTCTCACATTTATAAACAGAAAAGTGGTGTTCAGTAATTTGCAGAATAGGGAAGCAGGAGGCATTCATAGCTCCCTAGTTGGAAAAACTTCACCATGATTCCTGGTTGCAGAAAATGTTGGGGGACTATTTGATATTTTTCAACAGTGACAAACTGGTACTTTCGCATTACCCGGCCACGTTATGTTAACTCTATACACACTTACTGTATTGGAATTTCTGAAAAGTAACAAATTCCAAAGTGATATCATACAAATAGCTCCCAGTAGAAGGGAAAAGAGATTTTCTGCAAGGAGGAAAAGAATCCCACAATAGTATGACTTTGCTTTTATTTCCCAGTAATTTAAAAATAAAAAGACATCAGGCCAGGGAGGGAGCAGGCGGGGCAGGAGATGTTTAAGAAGACAGAAATAAGCTGTGAAGACTAGTGATTCGGATAAATCTGTGGCATGATAAACCCAGGACACCAAGACCTGGGTAACTTTGTGCAAGGCCACCAACACACACATTAACAACAGATCGTGTGATGACTCAGCCCAGATGAGGGAACATGGTGGCTGCTATGGGCAGACAAAGACAACAGGATTACATCTTCATCACTTCTTGGGGGGCTTTCTGAACTCATACCTAGAGGCCCCTAGTGAGTCAGTGTGACCTTCTGAGTGGAATTCTCAGCTGGCCTCGTCATTTTTCCTTCCACCGCATAACTATGAGTTGGTGTGTGTATGTGTGTGTGTGACCTGTGTGAGGAAATAAGTAAATGTGCTATGTGAACAGCTATCTGGTATTAATAACAGCAGCTAGATTCTTTTAACAAAAACAAAAAAAAACAAACAAAAAACTAAAAAAAAATCTCAAAAATAGACAATATTTGTTCTAATAAATCTGGTTATGATCTGCCCCCATGACTCAAGAATCTGTCAGAAAAAAAGGAGGTGAGAAGAGCAGCCATCACCCCACTGCTTACATGTACTGCATCCTGTCTGGTGGTGGTTTTGAGTAACACATATACTATAACTGCATTTTCTTAAGAATTGTACAATGTAATTCAGAAAATTAACAAAAGTGACACAGCCGTTGGGTCAAACACAGTAGTTTCTCTATTGCATTGACCTTTCATAAACCTGGATATCTTGAGCACATGGTTCAACCAGTTTTTAAATACATTTTATTTGATTTTAAATAAACTGTAAAGGAGGAAGAAAACATTTGGTATTCTATATGGAGAAAGCTAGTATTATGCAATCTGTCTTCTGTCCACCAAAAGAAAACAAGAAATGCTGCTATTGATGCAGCGATTCAATTGTGTCATATCACCATAAAACTGAAATAACATCATAGTATACCAGTCCTGTTATGTCTGCAACTCACAGTATATATTCTGTGCTCCAGGTTCCATTTGCTTGCTAGGAAGCAGCTGCTGGGTATATCCCTCAGTCAGAAACAAACCCCAACTTCACAGTCATTTCAAGCCTTGCTTGCATGTAGACCTAGACAGAACCCTAGGGTGTGACAGCTCGATGTGCACATACCGGTGCTGGCTTCAGTCTCCCCTGCTGTTAGTAGTGCAGGTAGATAGGATGATTAGGGTGATAGGGTGCTAGGTGTTTATGGAGTTGTTTCTATAGGGAAAATATCTTCCAAACATAAGGGCCAGTAACAAGAAAAATGTTGTGGTATGTTCTTATTCAGGTTGCTCATTGGTCAACATAAAGAATGTCTTGTTAGCTATAGCATGGCTTTATTTTCGTTTAGATCCTTTTGTATGTATTGTGGGAAGAATCTTGGAATGCTTAATGTTAATCTAAGAAATGAAATCACAGCATTATTCACATAATAAAACATTTGTCTTCACTTTCTCCAGATTTCCACAACATTTTACTATGTTATTATAAGGGAAGCACAAATGCTTTTATATTTTCATTAAATTCTGTTGATTAACAGTAAGAGTCATAGTTGTATTCTCATTCTTTTGATTCCTGCAGTCAGCATCCTTCTCAGCAAATGGAAGTCCCATAGGGCATCATTGCCCTTCCTTTTTATGTATTTGTCTAAATCTGGTAAGAATGGAAGAAACACTTAGGCTTTCAAAGGGGAAAAAATAATCAAAACCACCTCACTCTGAACAATATAATTAGGACAATTAAGGATCTAGCTGCCACTCAGTACGTACATAACTCTGATTAACTTTATCAGGAAATACAGACTCGTGAATTGGACAATAGGTCCCTTGGCTTAGAAGAGAGCATTACTCTTGTATCTGAATGTGTCCTTTTAAAAAATGACCCTTAAGTTTTTCCCACAGCAACTATTTTCCCTTTTAGTGCATATTTGAAACTATTTTATCCTGAAGTGCTGTCAGGAAACTAAAATCTTGTTATAAAATTCCCTACAGAATTTGAACCACATGTTTAAAAAATCACTTGATATTAATTGCAAGATATGTGGAAATAAATTCTGCAATACCCATGTGGACCAACTCACAGATGGCAAGGAGGCTATACGAACGTAGCATGGAACAGAGTCCATCCAATTTATGCTCCTTAATGCAATACCATACAGGAGTATTTTTGGAGAGAGGCAAAAGGAAAGGAAGAGGAATTGGAAACCATTTTTTCCCCCTTGTTTTCTTAAATGTCGTTATGAGTAATGATTGTATCTAGGTCTATATTCTGCAGTAACAATAACAAAAATGGAAACATCTATATGCAGATATGGGCTCCACTAAAAAAACCCTCTCAGACAATTACAGAATCTTACTTCTGTTCCAATTTTCCACATTGTAGAAGGGAGGAAACCTATCTTGCAAGTCATTTACTGAAACAATCTCAAAACCTATTTCATTAACTCATGTTCCTCATATCAGCTGACAAGGAAAATATGCAAGGTTTTGCCTTCTCAGCCTTTTTGATGGGTAAAATACTATCCCTCCCTCACAGATGTGCCATTGTGCAGGGCTGCTTCCAAAACTGTTTAAAAAAGAAACGCTGGACTGGCAATTAAATTCAATCACTCTGTTTGGCTAACATATCCTGAACAACAATATCTTCTTTTCACCAGTAGAATATAGATGTGTTTCTAACTTGCGGCATGCACTTGAAGGCCATCAGGTCATTTCTACCTAGATATATCAGAGATGGTGCATTGATTTGATACCAGGCGCTGTAATTCACTTGCGTATATACAGTTCAATATCTCTTGTATTCCTCTGTGTGAAGCCTGTTATCTCTTCACTAAAAAATAGATGTGCTTAATCCTGGTAGAATGTGACTGTTCTGGAAAGTTTACTGGGAATGGAAAGTAATTAAAAAATAAGTGTGTGGCCTAAAAAAGCTAATGCTTTTAGTTACCTTTACAGAAAAAATCTACTGATGTCAACTAGAGTCTTCCATTTGGCTTCACAGAATTTTATGGCTAAAAGGAATCATTAAATCTTCTAGTCTGAACTCCTTCATGTTAAATTATATCCAATTATCTTTCCAGTGTGTTCACTAACTTGTTTTTGGCTAAAGCATGTCTTTTAAAAAAAAATCCACCTTGATTTTAGGACCTTAGCAGTTGAAGGACCGGTCACATTGGTACATATGTTGTTCCAGACATTAAAATCTGTGAGAAAATAACATTTGCAAAGTTGTGCTTTTCAAGAATTTGAACTTGATTGATTTATGCTTCTAGAAATCGGCTGTTGTCCTTCCTAACAATGATAAATTTCAGCCTTTTACTAGACGCTATTTTCTTCAGGAACTTACTTACGGAAATCAGGCAATTTCTCAGTTTCCCTTTTAACAAGCAAACCAGATTTGTCTGTCTTCAAAAAGCTTGGTCTAGTTCTAGTTGATTAGAAGCTAACTTCAACTTGTTTCTCTAATTTAAAATAATCTGTTTCTATCACACATAAAACACTGTCTCATTCTTTTTCTTCCATAGTTTTTAACATAGATTTAAAAACAAGAATACAAGAGTGGTTTGCAGCTAGCAGTCTGAGTTGAGACACATTCAGATGTAGAATTACCTAAATGTATCCTAAATATAAGTTATTGTTTCCTTATCTACAGTTCTAAAAGTTGTTTTGCTCTTTTAGTATAGCACCACACTGGACAGTTCCTTGTCTGCAATAAACACTTCTCAGAGGCATTGCTTTCCAGAGCCGCAGCCTCTCATTCTGTAACAAGTTATATACTTCAGTTTTAGATGTATAACTTAGATCTATGCAGATAGGGTACTAAGTTATAATACTACTATGCATTTCAGGCATTTTCTGCTGATCTTCAGCTGTACCTTTCCATTTAATAATCAACTTCTGTACTGGATGTTAGCATGGCACTTATACCTAATGCTAGCTCCTTTTAACTCTGCACAAAGTTAAATAGAAAATAAGGGCTAGTGACTGGCATGAGTGAGTTTCAAGCTAGTGATTTTGTACATTTGACTGAAAAGTGTAGGAAGTATTGCAATAGAAGATATATTACATCATTCTCAAATGCAACTGTGCCAGCAACAGCAGCTGGGAAGAGTATGGGGTTCTAATTACAGATTGCATCAATCTCTGAACAGAAGCAAATCTCTTTCCTGTGTTTCAGAGTTGCAGCTTGCTTGGAGAGGCATAATGAGTTGGGATTAAATGTTCACTTACAAGAGGATGACATTATAGGATGTAAGCAGATGTTGCATGTAAGAGCTCTAATGACATACATTTCAGTGCACCAAAACTTTGAACTTCTAAATTAAGTCTTTATTAACCTAACTGTAAGTGTAAGGATCCCTGTCTTTATTTTAGGGTGCAGAATCAGTGATTGGAAGAATGTTCTTTGTGCTTGTTAAATAAGATTATAAACTAGCTAGAAATATCTTACAAGAAATTTTGTAAGAGGTTTTCCACACAAGAATGAGAAAATGAATGTTGAATACGAACAGAAATATGAAATTACAATGCTGAAAGTCACAGTTTACAAGAGGATACTGAGAGGTAAGCATGTTATCATATTATTTCTCCCATCACAACATTAAGCCTCGAAGATCCCAACTCAAGATAGCACTGTTCTTGTACCTTCAATTAGGAAACTCGTATTACTAACAATGCAATTGTAGTTCTGAGAGGTTAATGAAACTGTATTAAATAAATCTGACCTCAAAGCACACACATAATAGTCCAAGAGTTTGGTTCAACCACATCTCCATTTTGTTTGCTTTTTATTCCTATTCCTCTGACTTCATCACTGCTGCTGGCCGAGAGAAAAAAAAAAAATCCTACTTTATAAGGAATTTTATTCAACAACAAACCCCTTTAAATGGTGTATAAAAATCAGTAATAGGGGTTAGATGGATTTCCTGTGCATTGTCTTTACCATGAAACCAGGTATACTGGTGTCCTTGTCCTCCCCTCTGTTGTTTAAAAGCCTACACCAAAACACATAACTCTCCAGGTGTCTGGAAGTCTAAGCAGAGTCTTAATAAATAGTGGCAAGGGAATTATTTAAGGGCAGAAGACTACATACCTAAGCCAGGCTTCTACTTCTACAACAAATAGTTGGCAAACCTGAGACATCCTTACATCAGAAGATCATTAGCGCCAATGTCTCTGAGCTTCCACTGATCTCCAGGCATCACATCTTCCATGAGCTTCCTCTCATAGCGGGACACGCTGCTACACCACACCAGCTATCCTCTGCTGTAAAGGACTCACTGATACCTGTGAAAGTTAGAACTGCCTTGCTCTAAGACTGGCCTTCAGAATCAGACATCTGAAACCAGACACCAAAAAACCCTCCGTCTTCTGTGTCAGGAAAAGCTCTAGTGTCAGACTATTGACGGCATCCTTTGCTTGTAAAAACATAGTTTGGATTGTCAGTTCAGTTGATGCTAGAAGACAAGGAAAATGCAAAGACCAGAAAGCCAAAATAATCCCTGTTCTCCTGTTTGATTCTGAGAACACTTTACTTTGATATTTCTAGTCGTTCCTCACAGAGTAGATATCTATGATCAGAAAATAATATCTTGCTTAATAAGTTTTCTTGTTTACTAAAAATAAAGAGAACCATGAATCTACAAAATTTTAAAATTGTGAAGAAAATTTTAAAATATTTTACATGGAACTCCTTAGATAAATTTTATGGCAAACTCCATCGCATAGCAGCATCTTTCAAAATAGAAGTGCAGATAAATAATGAGCACCGCAAACAACAACTACTTTCTTCAGCAATTGAAGTCCCTCAGAACAGTTTTACTTCCACATTCCTCTTCTAGTAAGGCAACAGTCCATACATTCATCCCTATGGATGATCTACTTTGTACACCGTTCGTATCAATAAAAATTTTTTAAACAGTGGGAGTATCAGGCATCAGCAGGAGCTGCTCTGCAAAGGATGAGCAGGAGCTGAGGGTGACTCCAGGACAGACTGTATCCTCATTGACAGGCAGCACCCTGGACTGCCCGAGCAGGCGAGACGGGCAGGATGGTCAGAGAAGTGGATCCTATCAACAGTCCAGTGGAAATGAACGTGAGATGATGTGTCATGTTCAAGGTCAAGTCAACCCAGGAAATTCAACCAACATCAGCTGGGGACAAGGCACAAATACATCCAAAACTCAGCTCAGCAACAACTGCAGGCTGTGATGAAACATGGTAACCAGGCCCATGTGTACAGTGTGGGAGAGGGTCCCAGGTGAGGATGGTCAGAGCCACTATGTCCTATTGGTGCCCTCAGGGCCTTGACACAGAGATCCTCTTTTTTTTTTCTTTTTTTTAATGCTAAGTACATTGCTTCTTGGGTGTACTTATAATGTAATTACTTTTCTTATATTTTGACAGACATGTACAGCTGTACTCTTTGAGTACTTAAAATTCTTATTAACATGGGTTTATCCATTTCAATAAGAGAAATATGCAGTACTTGTTCATAAATAAATATGAAATTGGGTCATATTAGTTCAGTGACAGTGATTTACTTGTGCCTTAAATCCTCCTATGCAATAGTCAGAAAATATGATGAAAAATTCTCTTAGTGGTCTCCTAGGATGTATGTACAGAAAGAGGTGGGTTTGTCCAGCCACCCACTGCTGCAATGAGGACTGAATTGCTGAGCCACACAATCTCTAGGAACCTCAAAAAGTCCAGTGCTCTCTGAGGGCTCTCCTCTCCCTGCATGCCGTTTGTATGCACACACCCGCTTCCAGCAGCATGGCTCCGTCCCTACAGGCACTTCCCAGGCACAGTATGTTATTTTCATTGCTGTGGCACAGAGAGCTTGAATTTAACACTGAGATTACTTTTGTTTAAACACTGCACAACTCAAGCAGCAAGAGCTTGGCTTTGACTGCAGACCGGAGCCTCAGGCTTTGAAAATAGAAGCCAAACTTTGTTCTCTACCTCTGCAACCCACTTCCTTGCTGAAAAATAGCAACTAATCCATGCAGAGCCTGTACAGAAGCTGTGCAGCTTTACAAGGATAGACTTTTATTGAGAAGAGTCCCCGCATAGAGAAAATCTTACTATTACTGAGGTACTGAATAAACATAGTGACACAGAGCAAGGACAATTAGCTAAATTTAGAGCACAGATTCAAATTCCTTCACCTTACATTGCTGGTCATGTCTATTTTAGGAGCATAATTGCCACCAGAGAAAGACATTTCCACAAATAAATTAGAACACGAGTGGCCTGGAGGTGCTTTTTTTTTTTTGTTCTACTGTCCATACACAAGGTCTATCAACTCTCCTGATTTAAGTGGTCCATGCTAGGTGATTTCATCTGAGCCTAGAATAGTAACTGGTAGAAATACCACTTCTGCAAAACTTTTTTCTTTTTCACCCATGCATTCTTGAGTTTAGAAGAAGATCATTCATTTTTTCAGTTGGATGAGCGTACAAAGATTATTCTTTCCCTCCTGTAGGCTGCTCAGGAGTTTGGTCAGAAACCTGATCAACATAGGTTTCTGTATACCTGGAAACAGTACTGGGGGGAGATGTGACTGGTGGGATAGACATAGTTTAGTTAGCCTAGTCCTGCTGTGAATCCAAGAGTTTGGAGCGTTCCGAATTGTCTCGGATTTATTCTTCACTTTATGTTCTCTCTGCAAGGGAGTATCAAAATGCATAATATTGCCCTGAAATAAAATTTTCTTTTTTAAATTCTTTTCCTAGGTGTGTCGTTTATCCAATAAACTACTCTTCTTTGCTCTCTCTCTTAATTCTTAGCTCTTTTTGAGGCTTGTTGTCTTATTTTGTTTCATAGCCATATCCATCTTTCTTTGATGTGTTCTGCTCTATTGTCACCCTTCTGGAAGAGCACTTTTCCCCCTGTCACTCACCCATCTATTCTTATATTTCCATCTTGTCCCAGCAACCAGAATACATCCCTTGTTGCATGTTTGTTTTGATATGTTTACTTCTTAATTTTATGTCTAAATGTTATTTATCTCACTGGATGACTTTAAGGACTCAGTTGACACAGAGAAAAGAAGTCTCATTGTACCGGATTTTTAATACTACTTGTGGATTACTTATATTAGACCAGTGCCTTTTAAACCATTTAATCCAATAGCCCTCAAGTCAAGAAGTTTTGCTGTTCTCCTGAAGAAATGATTTTATCATCTTGCTAATATTATAAATGCACTGCCTGGTTGCTCAGTCAACATCTCCATTAGAAATCCTGTTTTCTTGTAATTCAATCATTTTAAATTGTAATTGAACCAAAATCTGGCCTACAAGTACTGTCCCACTTACATTGTTTTGCTCAAATCTGAGAAGGAAAGACAAGGACCTTTCAAAGAGATCTTACTATTCTCAGTCCAAGTAAAAGACTGTCATGGTAATGGCTAGAAAAAAGCTATTGCCTGCCCTGTCTTCCTTTCCCATTCCAAGGTGATATTACTGCACATAACAAGTGTTGTTCTGATACTTCATCTTTAATTTAGACTTTCCTAGAATTTGTCAGCTTAAGCCAGAGACTTAACACTATTTTTATGCAGCTTTTTTGTACTTAACGACAGACAATCCATTCTGCTGTGGAGCGGTAAACAAGCTCACTGCAAGATGCCAATTGGGAATCACAATGGGAAATAACTGATCTCCTGTGTGATATTAGCTAAAATGCTGTGTCCTACAGCCAACCTTGAGACTTAGTAAAACATTGTTTTGTGAGAGATTAACTCACACTTAATACAAACTGCAGCAAACCCCACATATTATCAGATAATACAGAGGCGGTTTTTAAACAATTTAGTTTAGTGAGAGACGATTAAAGCTAGCAATCATACGTAGCTGTCAAGAGATGTCTGTGTATTCGTAGTTGACGTGTGCATGTGCGCATGTGTGTATGAAGTTAAGAGCGACTTTAAATCTGACCTCCACTATTTTGTTACCACTGATACCAGCATAGTACTGAGGCATTGTTTATTAATTTCAAGACACATAAGAAACTGTGAGGGATTGTGCTGGTTTTGGCTGGGACAGAGTTAATTTTCTTCATAGTAGCTAGTCTGGGGTTGTTTTCGAATTGTGCTGAAAACAGTGTTGATGGTAACAGACATGTTTTTGTTACTGCTGAGCCAGGCTCAGACAGAGCCAAGGCCTTTTCTCCTCCTCACACCACCCCAGCAGCAAGTAGCCTGGGGATGCACAAAAAGCTGGGAGGGGACACAGCCAGCACAGCTGACCCCAACTGACCAAAGGGATATTCCATACCTTATGCTGTCGGGCTCAGCATATAAACCTGGAGAAAGAAGATGGAAGGGGAAAATGTTCAGAGTGATGACATTTTATCTTCCCAAGTAACCATTACATGTGATGGAGCCATGCTTTCCTAGAGATGGCTGAACACCTCCCTGCCCATGGGAAGTGGTGAATTAATTCCTTGCTTTTCTTTGCTTGCATAGTACAATTAAAAGCCACTTTACCTATTAAATCATCTTTATCTCAACCCATGAGTTTTCTCACTTTTACTCTTCTGATTCTCTCCCCCAACCAACTATAGAGGAGTGAGCAAGTAGCTGCATTGTGTTTAGCTGTCGACTGGAGTTAAACCACAACAAGTATCAAATTCACCTGTTTTCTCAGGTGGCTATGAGCTACTGTAGTTCACACCAAAACAAAAGAACTGTAAATCTGAAATAACTGGCAAAGTCTGTGGGGGGGTGGGTATTTAGTTTCTGACTGTTTTGATTTAGAAAAATAGTTCAAAGCAGCTAAAAAGTGCCAGAGATGTTTGCAAGCAATCTTAGTGAAACATTTTCATTACACAGTAATAAGATTGAAGGAAAGAAAATTTAGGAAAAGCCATCTCTTTGCATCCATCAAATACTTGCCTCCTCTCCAAAAACCCCTGAGATTGTATAAAAACCTCAGCTCTAAGTCTAACTGGGGTTCCTTATTTTTCTGGTGGTGTAAAGGAATAAGAAACAGAACTTTAAACTTAACAGCTAACGAACTAAGGATAATGCATTTTATCCTTGAGCTTATTCGGGTCATTGAAAAGGTAAAACAAAATATGACAAATGGAAAATGATATAAAAGGAAACCATGACTCAGGATGCCTGAAAAATACCTGTCTTCATTTTAACAGATTAGTTGGGGCCACATGATTCACAATCTACTGATCATTCTTTTGCAAGCATACAAGGAAAAAACTTGTTCTTCTCAGTTGTTTCATCTCAAAGAAATCCTGAATGTTGCTGCACAAAGCATGGTTACATTCAGTGTGAAAGGATACTGTAAGGAAAATCAAGGAATTCCAGTGGGGGGAAAATAAGAATTAGTGGCTTTAGCAGCCCAGGTCTCTCCCTACGTCCGATTTCATACAATCAGGAGGCTGTAACTGGAAATGTATCAGCTTACACCAGCCAGTGTTATCCCATTTTCTCTTGCCACCGGCTGGCTGGGAATTTCTGTCTTGTGCTTTTCAAGTTGCTCTGCGACCTGCCAGTGTTACCTTGATAAGTACCTTGCCTTTCCCAGTTAAAATGCATAGTAGGTGATGCATATGAAAAGCATTCCTATTTCTTGTGAATGATCAGAGCACACATTAAGTCCTGCGGTTATCAAAAAGCCCCTATGAATATGTCCAACTGTTCCCCAGCTCAGGTCATGCTTAAAGTTGCGCAGTATGGGCTTCAGGTATTGCTGCTATTAAATGCTTTTATTTGACTGGGAAACTTTTATCAGAGAAAGTTATTATCTTCCATACCTCCTGGGCAACACCATAAAGCTGAAGATTCTTTGCTGCTATTTCTACAAAGTCCTTGCTATATTTTAGTTAGTCGTTCTTGCCTTTGCATGTATGGAGAAAGAGAGAGAGAAATATGTAAGTGAAAGTTCCCCATTTCATTCTGCAAATGGAAAATTAACCACCGCGATTATCTCAATTTCTTGCTTAATTGCACTTGCAGGCACAGATCCCTTTTTATATAGCATATAAACAAAATGTGTTGTTTGAGCACTGATAATATATACCCCCAAAACTCATTGTTACTTGAGGGGGAAAAAATGCAGCAGACTTAACTTTTCCATACAACAAATTAATGTGCAATATGGTGCCACAGTACAGACCAGGAACAGGACTCTTCTCTCTGTTTAATTTAGAGACTACATGCACCATAGATTTCGGAGTAGGTAGGATAGCAGCATCTGTGTAAGGGCAGTACCACGTTCATGTGCCTGGAGAAGGGAACCAGCAATGTCAACGCAGAGAGGTCAGGATGTGGTGGAAAGGCTTTCTTCTCTTTTGGGCTGATGCTAGAGCCTTGGAGAAGTAACACTTGCTCCTAGAAATGGCTTCACTAAGAAGTGTTTCATGCTGGAGTTTCATGGTAATTGTGCAGCTCAGGACTGAGATGTGTTTCCAGGAGAGCTTAAAATGCAGTAAATGCTGACAGATTGTGATAGGCTTATATTTTCTCTGTTTAGTGTCAGACATGATTCCCTCTATTGTAATGTGGGTAGGAGTATAAAAATAACATTTCTAGCATAATGCAGTTTTGTTAGGGTGCACGTGAAGACTAATGGGAGGCAAATGGGACAGTTTGCCCCAAGGCCCATCATTGGAAAGATCAGAAAGTCCAAACTTGTTACAGAAGAATATATCATCATGTAGATAAGAGACATACAGAGACCATATATTTGTGCATATAGCAGAGTGAGTCAAAACTTCTGTCCTGGTTCTCTTTAATCCTTTGTATGTCATTAGATTCATCAGAAGGCCTCATACAGGCACAAAAATCTCCTCAAACTTGGAAGAGATTATGTAGCCAGGTCCTATTGAAAAAAAAAAACAAACAACCAAAAACCACACAAACCCCACCATGAAAACCAAAAAACACCATACTTTTTTTCATGTGTTGCCTGTTTGTAAGGGCAGGGCAAGGAATGTCTGCTTAATTTCTGTCACTTTGCTTCATCAGGACATGAAAGTGAATTCATTAAGCTCTCCTGCACCTCATATGCTGAAAAATGTATGTTTCAGAAGAAACAGCCTTAGGAGCTTATACTCTACATCCCTAATTTCCTAGAATGTTAACAGTGACGTCTGAAGCGACTTGGCTCATATTATGAACATGTTTAAAGCTAATCCAGGGCCCTAACTGCAGCCCAGAGGGGATTCTTTGAAACAGGAAATTCTTGGCCAAAATACAAAGACTTACATTGTTGAAGTCAAGCAGTGTAGCAAAATGAGGTCAAATAATGATAAGAACTGTGTTATTGACCTTCCTTCAGTTTGTCTGTGTAAGCATTGAGTAGCATAGCATAGCTGATAAAGTTTGTACATATTGTACAGTTTTTAAGTATCAATATGATTTTCCTTTTCCTTCAGATAAAGCTAGAACCAGCATGTTAAAGGTCATGACCACCCTACATCTGAACATATCTGTAAATATTTGGCCTGTCACAGGTTACAAACCTTGTAATAGTGTGCTATGTGGGGTATTTTGTTTGTTTTTTTCTCTTCATTAACTACAAGTCATATATTGTATAGAGGAGCTGTCTAAATTCAATCTGATAACCAGTTCTACTTTGGTTTGTTGCTGTTATCTGATTCAAATAATTATCTATCCCATGTGTTGCGTTAGCATTGGTCTTTCCCAGTAAATATGCGAGAACTTGTAAATTTTCTGAACTATGGGATGTGTATATGAAATACTTTGTACTTGTTTCTTCCTCATTAGCACCCTAGCTGGTTTGTCTTCAACTACTACATAAAATGACACTAAAAAGCAAAGAAACAAAACCATGTTTGGCATCTTCAGCAACAAGAGGTGTTGTTTCTTGCATGTAATAATGCATAAAAGTTCTGAACAGGGAGCAAAGAACAATCAAGTGTCAAGAACTGAAGCATATGAAATAAAAACATCTTACATTTTAAGTGGAGTTGATAGAAGAAAAAGACAAAAAAAAGACAGCGGAAAAATCCCAGAAAGAAGAGCAGGCAAGGCAATAGGTGCATCTGATATGATCAGCAATAGTCCTCGTACGCTCATTATCTAACCAAGTATGTTTCACTGGAATCCCAAATCATTAGGTGAGCAAATATTTTACCTTTAGAAAAACTCTGATTCATCTGGTAATGGGCACATGGCCTGGTATAATTGTCGCATGTTTTAATCCCGATTGCATAGCTCAGGACGAATCACTTTTCACACCTCACCATCTTCTAAGTGTGAATAATTATAGCTACTCTACTTCACAAAGATGGTATTAGGAACAATTTAATTGATGCCTGTGCAGTGCTTTAAGAAACTTGGGTGGGTAGATCAATGCTAAATTAGAGCAGACAATTATATTCAGCCTGAGGGAGAGAAATCAATATCCGTATGGCAAGGCAGGAGGAATACTGTCATGGGCCTGTTTTAAATCTCCCTTACTCCACTCTCACATCCCCACATTTTGTGTACTTCCTTGGAATTAGTTGTGGACAACACTGAAAAGACAAGAGCATGGTCAGACCCAGTAAGTCCATACCTGTGAGGAATAGCAGCCAATATACTCTGTGTGGGACTGGAAGAGAAAGCAAAGAGGAAAAGTAGTTATAGCTGCAGCTGTTCCATACTGTGCAGAGTATTTTAATTTCTCCGCTTTTACACAGGCTTGGATTTTTACCAAGTTTTACGTTTTAGGGAAATAATTTTATTATACTTCTAGAGGAAAACTGAAGATGTTGACATTGAGTTTTTGCATTCTATGGCAGAAGGGTTTGGTTTTTTTTACTTTGGAATAATGACTGAAACTTTTATTTAGCTACTGTCTCCCTAAAATTCTTTCTTAAATGAAGTGAGGTATCACCTGAACCTTCAAAATCAATTCACTGATTTGATCTTAGAGAGGGAAAAACATTTCTAGAGAATAATTTTATGCCAAGATACATAAATTCCTCTAAGAAATATTTTCAAAATATTAGCTCTACCTCAAAGTAATACTGAACATGAAAACATTTAAATATGTTTCTTAAAATATTTTTCTCATGTGCAATATGGGTAAAAATCCTGGCAAATTTTATGAGAAAGCACACTTTGTGTAAAAAGAAAATATTATGTAAAAAATGTTGCAATTAATTTTGTTTTCATTCACAGAACCTAGATCTTAATTTTGTTGTGATCTCTGCACCACTCCAAAGGTTCAGAGAGCTGTTTTATTAAGCAGGTGAGGACTGTTCTGGTGTGGGGGTGAGTTATAGCAAATGCAGTGATCCATAGTTATTAGAAAAATTCCTTTGGGGAAAGGGGAGAAGTTGGCAGCTGGTATTGTGTTAGGCTAGCCCTGAAGCTTAAAACCACCTTCACTTCTCAGATCCAGTGCCAGCATTAAACAGCAACTCAGATTTGGGCCTGGAGACTACAGCGTATTAATAATGACAGATGTCTTTCTGGAGAAAACATATACGCAGGTGTACATGTATGTAACACTTAATGGTCCTGGGAACCACTACAGAGTCTTTCAAGTCAAGACTGGATTAGATTTGAACATTAGCCCTTTTTTTTTTTTCCGGCTAATGAAATGTATGTTTTGCAAACTTGGTGCAAAGCAAACTGAATATCCACAAAGGCCAAATCCTTTCACAAAAATGTGTTTGTACCTGAAATCTTCCTATTCAATGTTGCTGGTTGTTGGGACTTGCAATTAAAAGTTAAGTGAAAGTTTTTGTTTATTTTGCAGTAGAATTCTTAAATATTTATGAAGGACCTTAAATCTAGCTCGCCTTGAGGAAATATAGATGAATTAATAATTTATGTCGTTGTTTTGCAGAAAATTAAAGGTTGGGAACAAGTGTTTAAAAATTAAATCATCCACAATCCAAGATAGCAGATGTTATTTTGTTAAAATCTTACAAACAACAGAGTACAATGAGGTGTTATCTTCTCCTTGGTCCAGCTGAAATCTTAACGATTCATTACAATTGAGTAGATTCTAAAGCCTGAGGCTAGCTAATGTCAGAATAATGAAGAGGAACTTCAATTATGTAGCCTAGATTTTTTATATTTGTGTTTTATTTTATTGCCTGCAGTGAGAAAGACTCTGTATATTTATATTACATAGTGATTTGTAAGATGTTACACTCTCACAAAAATCACTGCATATTTCATTAGTAATCCTACAATGGAATCCCCTGCAACTGAAATGTGTGTGCATCTAGTGATGATGACGATTATAATAATAATAATAATAATAGTTTATTATTTAGATGGAAAATAAATCCTGCCATTACATACCTTATAACTCAATGATTCTCACTCTTTTTTCCAATATAACTTTTTTCTTCTTTTTTCTTTTTTATCAATGACAGCTGTCTCTAACTCTCACTTAGTCTAGACATTATAGTTAGCCAATTTCTAGTCAACATCATAAGTCAATAGACTAGGACAGATGGCTTTCAGACAGGGTTTGTAATGGGTTTTCTTGCCGGCTTTAATGAGCTGCCCTGATAATATAGTTCCAAATTCTGCTTTTGTATATTTAAATGCCTTCCGCGATGAATTCTATATTGAGAAATTGTAAACAAATTGTCTTGCTGGAAGTAAGGCCAGGCATGCATTCTTTTGGAGCTATCTTTTCACAATAAAATTATCTTTACAACTACAGTATCTATGTTTAATGGCCTCAAGTTGTGCCAAGGGACATTTAGGTTGGATATTAGGAAAAATTTCTTCACCGAAAGGTCTATTAAGCATTGGAACAGGCTGCCCAGGGAAGCGGCTGAGTCACCATTCCTAGAGGTATTTAAAAGGCGTGGGCTGAGTCACCATTCCTAGAGGTATTTAAAAGGCGTGTAGATGTGATGCTTAGGGACATGGTTTAGTGGTGGACTTGCCAGTGTTAGGTTTAAGGTTGGACTTGATGATCTTAAAGGTCATTTCCAACCTAGATGATTCTATGCTTCTGTGTCCTAAACACAGTCTCATGGCTAGTCCTCCTTCTGGATCTGTTTGCAGTGCAAGATTTCTACTAAGATCAATGTAAAATCCTCACAAAAAGAAAAAAGAAATGGTACCAGAACTTGAACAAGTATTTGCTCTAAGAATACAAATTCTAAAAGGATTGTAAGTGCAGAACTTTAAACTAGGATCCAAAGAAACAACATATTAATTTCTCCTCTCATTTTTTGCCTGTTCAACCATGGCTTCAACTGCATGTATAAAACTTGGTCATTTTGACAATGTACAGATGTGAACATATCAGTCTGTAATCACAACTGCAAATATAAAAGAGATTTTTTACCCTTCAAATAAAAGATCTGTACGGCAGAGCAGTTGAGAGAATTTTGTGCTTAGATTCCAACTAATAAGAACCCAAAGGATTTCACTGCTACTAAAAACGTAAGTTAAGCAGAGACATCTTCAATTTAAATAAGATGTATATATAGGAAAAATATAATAATAAAGGGGTGCTCTTTCAAGAGACCATGTGAGGATTTAGCAGTGTGATTCCCAAGATGCAAATAAAGACAGAACAGTTAAAAACTTGTACAT
Source organism: Steatornis caripensis (assembly GCA_013398225.1). Taxonomy (NCBI): domain Eukaryota; kingdom Metazoa; phylum Chordata; class Aves; order Caprimulgiformes; family Steatornithidae; genus Steatornis; species Steatornis caripensis. The sequence goes on along the minus strand of VZSC01005434.1, from coordinate 44,861 downwards.
TGCTTGATAATATAATTCAGCTTAGCAATTTGGCATTTTCTGCTCAGAGGAAGCCAAGTATTGGCAATTCATCTACACTGATGCTAAATTACGGTTGGTATAGATATATAAAACTGTAATTGCACAGTAATAATAGATGAGAAACTTTCACAAAAACTACATACATACAGTTCATAGACTCAGTCTGTTCCGTTTTCCTTCTAAACATTTGTCTTCAATCAGCATTGCAAAAATCAATCTTTTTTTTCCTCTTGGGTTATTTTTTCTGTTCTGAGTTGCGGTTTATGAGATCGAGTATTCCTAGTGATTTCAGAGGAAGCTAGTTTGCCTAGCACACATATCTTAATAAAATGGCAGCACTCTGAATAAACTAGAGTATTTGAAAGTAGAATCACTTTTCTAAATATTAAATGTGAGGGACATAATGTGCAGATTGATTTGATAGCATTAGAAGCTTACATCTCCTGACTTTCTCTAGATGTGCATTTCCATATATGTAATTTTTCCTTTTTTAAGTATTCTTTCTGCTGAGCAAATTAATCTCACATTCCTACTGCTGGAGTTATTTTCATCATTTATTGTGTCAGTGTTATTTAACACAGACAAAGCATAAATCTACTGCCTAGTTTTTAAGGGCCCATTATGAGATGCCAACAATTTTGTTCTTCCTTTCCAGACAAAAAATGCAATTTATGAATGTGATAAAGTTCTAGAGGCTTCCCATGAGATGCAGAACAGTACTGTGACAAGTACTAGTACTGCAAAGACAAAATACTAGAAATGGTCATATTTTGAAACAGTTGGTTTGATGTGCTGTGAGATATGGTTGAAAACCACGGTTGTAACACACAAAAAACATCATGGGTCTGAAATCAGTTCTTGTTTACTAGTGGTTGAGAGAGGAGAGGAAAGAAAACCTCCCATATTCTGTCATCGAACAGAGACCATCTAAGATGCCTCAAAATATCTGGCAACACACTGGTTAGAGTACACATCTCACAACCTGATGTTCAAGGGTCCGATCTTTCCTCAGATCTTAACTTAAAATAATCTGAAATGAAAATCTCTGCCTTCCTCTTTCCTCATAAAATTTCTATGAAGACTTTCTGTGAAGTATTTTTGTTGTAACAAAATATTATATTATAACATGTAAAATAGTTTTGGACCAACATTGCTAACTACTGCATTGTTAAGTACTATAAAACTTTGTGCAGCTGTGCCTCTGTAAAACATGGTGAATTTAAAATTGTTTAAATGTCTGAAGCTCTGTTAACTTCAGTAAAACAAAACCCCTTTTAATTCAATTGAAGTTCTGTCCCAAGGGATCTAAGACAAACTGTGAAGCTTTAAATGAAAATAACTTATAATTGTGTTTCTCAAAAACCTTCTTTTATCTAGAAACCAAAAGCAAGATACAGAAATATTTTGAGAAGTTGATAATGTATTTGACACTCCTTTCAATTTCCAAATGATCTGGAATTCACAAACAGCTGTTTTGCATAATATCTACAAGCATTTTAGTTTAGATGCAAGCTATCACTTTCAACAGGACTAACCAATCTGAAAGTGCGTTTTCCTTTACATTTTAGCAGTCATGTCTCATTACACAGCTAATGTTCTATTACTCTATCTAATGTAACATGACATGACTGGTAAAATTTGAGGAAGCAGACAATTTTTCATATTAGAAACCCGCTCTTCCTCTCTCTGAACCGGTTGTTGATTCCATTTTGAATGCACCAAACTGTAATCTTGCCTAAATCACCTATATGGGAGAGCTAGCTAATGTAGCAGCTATCTTACTACCAGAGGAATGAAAAGCCAAGTTTGAACAGCTTGGCATGTCACTAAAATATATGACATACGATGTTTATTTCTTTGAAATTGCTTTGAAAGCCTGTTACAGTTGAATACAAGCTTTTTCTCATCTGTTTATGTATTCTGCTACCCGCACATGTAAAATATAATCCAGTTGTACTTTTTTAATTAAGAAAAACATCACATACATAGACACTAAGGAAAATATATTGCAAAGTTTGATTCTTTTTGGAAGCTGAGTACTAAGAGTTGAGACCAAATGGAAATATCTTAGTCCTGTGCATGTGGCATGCATATAGTCTTAGACAAATGCAATTCCTGTTAACTTTGGCAAGTGATCGGTTTCAGTAAAGACTTTGAACTGTAATGAACAGGTACATCTTTGGCACATCTATCTGGAGTATGAGAAGGACTGTGTCCTAACCCGAATGGAAGCTACTGCAGAATCCTCAGATGGATTGATTTGACTCTACCTGTTATCTTCAGCAGGACTAAGACTGTTAAAAGCTCTTAATTTGGTCTTAAGATTGAGGATCACTACACAGACTTAGGTCTGTGACATTGTTCTATGTGAGGCTGGCATCTAGAGAAAAAAAGAAAAATCCGTGTCTGAACCTACTGAAGTTTGATATAAGAAATGTTTTAAATGAGACACAATGAATCTCATTATGATCTTTTCTCAGGGAATGTAGAAAAATAACCAGATTCACCTAGAATATTTCTAATGCCAACTACCATTACTTTATACTTCAGGACATTTTAATGATCTTAAAAATGACCAAGTCTGTCTAAGTCATTGATAATGATAGGAGGAGGATTACAGAATCGGTAATAAAAATTAGTCTGCTAAGGAGTTCCAACCGTCTTAGGAAAGTGGGCTCACCCAAGTTTGTGGCAATCATACATTTGCCTAAATCTTAGAAATTCTAATGCCTCTTGCCAGTGGCACCAACATCCCTACTTGTGCATTGCTGGAAACAAAAACTGTTAATAAGATCATTTAGCAAGGCCCTATTGCATAAAAAGGGCCCTCACAAAAAAAAATTTCTGCTCCACTCTGATGTCAAGTGCTTCTTTCTTTATTTTTTTCTGGCAGTCAGTCAGTGTCTTTGGAGACAAATTCCCTGTCTTGGCAGTAGTTGGGTTAAGTATTTATTGAGCAAAGGTATTTTATGTGATAGAACTCATTTGGGTTTTGATGCACCAAAGCTGCACAATCATGAAGGAGGGCCATAACAGCTGTTTCTTTTTCTACTGAGATGTTGGCATACTTCTGAAGCTTATAAGAGGAAAAATAACAAAAATTAATTCTTTACACTCAATGACCTTATATACATATTTAGTATTTTGATAGTCATAATAGTCTTTTATTAATTTCAGTATAC
>VZSC01005434.1:24399-39780 GCA_013398225.1 Steatornis caripensis | reverse complement strand
CAGAACTACGCTTTTGCTCTCATGGGCTGTAAGCCTTACCCAGGGATTGTTCCTTGCAGAAGAGAAAAAGAAAAGGAAAATTGTCTTTTGAAAAGTTATGTTTAGAAGAATGAAAAGCAATAGCCCAAGTTGCTGTCTGCTGTGGCCTTCATCAGGACAAACCGTGTTTTCTTCTTCTGAAAGGCAGTTATTTCCCATTCTGAGGGGGGCAATCTTTACATTCTGCTTTCTTCCAGAAATATTGTCCCCAAAATAGTCCATATTTTCTGTAGTTATCTCACTTTCTAAGTCTCAGATTTAATAGCTTCCTAGCTATTNAATAGCTTTCAGATGTTTTTTCTTACTGTCATGATCTCATAGGGAGCTTGAAAAAAAATAAAAAAATTGCCCCATTCTGAGGGGGGCAATCTTTACATTCTGCTTTCTTCCAGAAATATTGTCCCCAAAATAGTCCATATTTTCTGTAGTTATCTCACTTTCTAAGTCTCAGATTTAATAGCTTCCTAGCTATTCATATATATGTGTATATATATGCATGTGTCTATACGTATATATATGTATTCACATTCCAATCCCACACGTATTTTAACTCTGTGAAAGGACATATCTTTGCTATCATTTCAGTGTGCCAGCTGAATTGGCATCCGTTTTTCTTTGTTGCTAGGACTATTACAATAAAATTCTCTCCACTTGTGATCTCATATTATGAAGATTCCCAAAGCTCTGACAACTCGAGGCACTATGATATACTCCTCTTACACTGTTAAAGCAGGCTTAGGGAGCAGAGTTCTCTGTAGAGCATAAGTAAAGATTTATAGACATGTGGAAAGAACACTTTTCCTGCTGCCTTCTTAAAATAATTATGACTTTCCATTAATCTCTTTCTAAATCAAGTGCAGAATGACAAAAGTGTAAGGAAACAAGCCACAAAACCACCATTTACAATAAGGTCTAGTGGACTATTTCAGCAGCACACCACATCCTTGGGTGAAAAATATGTATAGTTATTTCAAGAAGACATATGTGACTTAATATGGAAAATAAGTATTTGTTGTGCCTGCCACTATGTTTCAAAAACTTGTTTTCTGCCTTGATTGTTGTGTTACTACTATATTTCCATATGACATTACTAAATATTGAACGAGTGAACAGACACAAAGTGAGAGACACATAAAAGGGCACTATATGACACAAAATAAACATAATCAATTGACCAATTCTAATAGTCATGAAGAAATATTCTTATTTAGAAAAACAAAGTACCCCTGAAATCAAAGCAACCCTTAATTTTAGAGACACCATTGCTGCTCTTCATTCAGGTTGCGAGAGACAACTCTGATTTCTCTGATCTACCAGTGGCAGATGTGGGGGCTTATTGATACGTGGGGTTAGGTAGCTGCTGTGCGTTCAAGGGTATCAGTGGCTGTCCGCACTGCCATTTCTGCCTAAGCCTAATATATCTTACTGTAGCAGTATGCACTGCTGAATTAATACCCTTCATTCTTCGTGTTAATTACACAGAATAAAACCTTTCAAGATTAGTTGTTAACTTGTCAAGAAATAGTTGAGACAAAACCACCCTTCTGTTATACGGATCGTAAATGCAGAATTTCTCTCTCATGTGCTCTCTGATGGCCTCTCTCAGCTGAACAGTGCCTTGACAGGCTGTAAAACCATCCCCACATCTGGCTGTTCAAGTGCTTCAGCTAACCCTCTTGGCTCCTCACCCTGCTGGACAGGTTTCCCCTCAGCCTCAAAGTGCTGGACAACACACACAACCCACCTATAATGACAGGGTTATTTCATTCTGGGAAGTTCACCCAGTCTGTAAGATGTTGCCAGCAGCCCTTTCAGTGAGCAGACTTCATTCACAGTCATCTCTAACTGACTATTTCCTGCTTAGCTGATGTCTCCCTGGCTGCCAGGGCGATGTCTGCTGTGTGGCTCCCCACAGGTAGGTAGGCTGGGTTACCCCGATCTCCTTGGGTTTGTAACTCCAACTTTTTCTTCGAATGTTGTCTGTGGTTTCATGGCATGAACATGATCCCTGCATTTTAGAGAGAGGTTGCTAAATCCATTCAGATAGACTCCTGCCATTATGTAGTAGTATATTCAGCTAACGTACTCAGATCTAGTGAAAACCACTAAATAGAGACACTAAAAGATGATCTTGACACAAAAAAGAAATAAAGAACTACTGATCTAAAGGATTTGTATTACTAAATTGCATTAAACCAAAAAATAAGTTTGTCTGATGAGTTCAAAGAAAATTGTAACGTAAATTTAAAATGTTTATGAACTACAAAGGGTCCGACAGACATGGCAAAGCACTTTAAATAAAAGACCTTGAATGGTAAAATATTACCAGGTTGGTTTCTGCCAAGAAACAGAAATAACTGCTGAAAGAAAATAGTCAATTTAGACCCGTTAGGTTATCTTATTTTCTTTAGCCAAACCTTCCACACTCTGGTAAACTTCTGTGCCAGTGGATCTTGGTGGATGGCAAAGCTTTCCAACAGCTTGATTCTTTGAGACAAAGTAATTTTGTTCTTTAAAATAAAACATTTCTGATGTTTGTGTAGTTGGAAGACAGGCATGCAGGTAGTTCTTTAAACTGCATATAATCTTGTACATTCAAGGAATGAAAAAAAAAAAAAGAGTTTTAAGTAGCAGTTGGTTTGCAAATGCTGCGATGCAGAAGTTTCATTTAAGCTAACTAGTTTACAAAGTAGTAGTGGCTTACCAAGAATAAAATTATTGAGATCCTTTAATCTAGAGAAGAAAAAGCAGAGGAAGAGAAAAACAATGGAAGAGAAAAATGCCCCAGTAACAGACTTCAGATACAAATAAGACTATTAGCGAGACTTGTGAATACGTCCCGTTTAGATTAGGGCAGCAGTGAAAGTTTTGCTTATACACTTTTGATGGTGCCACTGCAATATAGATTCTTCTCTTTTGACAGGAAAGCAAAGCATAAGTAGCTAGAAATAATCCGAAACAGTAAAAACTCCCGAATCTGGGGCAAAATTTCTCCATAAAGATACTAGGTCAGTAATGCTCCCTGCACACTAGCAAAATTTCTCTCCAGAACCATCTCGCCTAAGCTGATCTTATATTCAGTGGATCTTCAGTAAGCTCACTACCACACAAGTAGGTATGGTTTTTGAAGTCCCAGTACTCTTTACAAAAACCTTTGCTTAGATGAAGAAAAAAACAATCAACCAACCAATCAGCCAACCAATGTTGTTTTCGTATTCTTTGGTATATAAAGTAAACTATAATTTATTTTGTATTTAGTTTTTTTCAATACGGCATTTATTTCAAAGTTCACAGAGATCTAGATTTGTTGCATGGCTATGTGTGGTAATTTTCACTTCCTCCTGGACTTAATCACTATTAAAATTGTATCATGCTTAACAAAATCAAATAATAAAATGCTTTAATTAACAATACTAAACATGTTTGACTATTGAAATCTTGCCTATATTTTGACTCTGTTTCTATTAGACTTGCTGATAAAAGATAGATATCAAATACATGTAACTGCATATAGCATGAAAAAATTGTGCCTTTTTTTTTTTCTGCTAGAATTCATTAATATGAAACTGTTTATAGAAATGTTTTTACTGAATGAACAATGCTAATGACTATCACTTTTCTTTTAGACAAGTTACCTGGTAAATTATGAAGTTTATAATGAACTTCCAGACAAGGAATTAAAATTAACAAGGTTGAATTCATGTCCATTTTACTTTCATTAAATTCAGTGAATGTTTGAATTAGATACATTTTACTATATGTTTATTAATATGTTTCCATATTTTATATGTATAGAGAGAGAACAATGAACAGCCTATTTATATTATCAACAGAGTACATATCATTAAATACTATTATATTACACAGAACACATTATTGTTAGGTATTAGGTATGGATACTTCAGTGTACTGATCTGTAATTTGTAATGGCAGCACAAGTTCAATCTTACAGGATAGAAGAAAAGCTCAACATAATGTCTATATATTTTTTCCAGGGCTACCTTTAAGAAGAAAAAAAATATTCTTTTTTCAATTAGCTCAGACACTGCAGAAACTCACTTTTACAGCATAGGCCTCTGGTACCCCTGTAACACTTTACTCATCAATACGCAGTACCTTATATCTTGTGCTCCATATCACATTCACAACACATGACACATGGCTTTTGTGTAATTAAATGTGTTATTCTTGACACTCATACAGAAAACATTCACATTTTAATGGAAAGCGCTGTGTGGATTAAAAAAAAAGACCTATTTGTCATCCTTCATTATGTCGATTCACCATAACAAATGAACAGAGAAGAAATATTCTTGATGTTTCCATCATGCGTTCTGTAGCTCTTCCCCTTCAGCTTGTTAAGAGACCAATCTCTTTAGGGAAATAGTGCAGGAGTACTTAAAAGCACTTTGCAATCTGGTGTCTGAATTACATTCTTGCAAACTCTGTTTGGCATTGGATTAATATCTAATTTTGCTCTGACAAGAATAAGCAAAACTTATGCCTGCTAAAATGCTTATTTAGGCTGGATATGAGAACATTTGTTTCTCTGCGGGAAATATACATATAAGGCTACAAACAAGAGCCTGAGCTATGAAAAAAAGAACTTTCTTCAGGACTTGGTAACACTGTTAGTTCATGCAGCTGTGTGCAAAAGAAATTATACAACATACATGAATGTTTTAATAATCTGTTTCAAACTCTATGCAATATACATGACCAGTCACAAAAGAAATACAGATATATGAATTATGTTGACAGAAAATGTAATGGAAATGGGTAGGACAATATATACCCTACATTATGTGAAAAGTGTGTTCTGAGATACATAATTAATTGGTAAAAAGATCTTATGGGAACATTGTATAATCACTGCCCACTATAGTAATCCTGCCTACAGGACCTCAGAGAATATTTATGAAATTATTGCATCTTGTAGATGATTCTTGGTTAGGTCATGACCTACTTCTGTGTCTTTTTTACTCTTTGTATCACAGCTGCTTTAGAGCTCTTCAAAACAAAACAAAAGTCAATTGCTCTTTTTATTAAATGTCTGGGGAAATTAATGTTTTCGCTGACTCCTTTCTCTCTTATTATGTCAAGAGACCTGTCTTGACTTGGTCACTTTTTCAAAAAGTGACTTACTTATTACTACCAGTTAATCTTGATTCCACTGAAATCAGTGAATCACCCTTAGATTTTAATGAAAGTGGGTTCACCTAACTCATTGAAAGTTTCAGCTCAAAGGTAAGTTTTTCAGAAAGCTACAGTCATCCACAGATAAACAGCTAGGAAGCATTGCCTTGATTTCATAAGACCCTCACTTATCATATAGTATTTAACTCTTCTGGCATCAAAATCATAAGCTTTGTTGTGCTTGAACATCTAAGCAGCCACAAATAGGTTTGGTGTGTTGTGTTTTGGATACTTTTTTTTTAGTAGAGCTGAAATAGTATTTTCATTGTAATAAAAACAATGTGAAAACTGTCCATTCTGTCTTTGAGGACTATTACGAGATTTATATTTTTTTACCATGTAACATTTTTCCCAGACAATGTAGTGCATCTTTCTATCTAGTCATTCGTGTTGGGTCCGTGTGGCGGGGCTTTGGTAGCAGGGGAATGGGCTACACAGGTGGGTGGCCCCTGTCAGAAGCTGCTCGAAGGTCCCCCAGCTCCAAGACGGCCCCACCTCGGGCTGAGGCCAGGCCATTTAGAGACAATAGATGCGCCTCTGCGATAAGGTACTGTAGGAGGGGACAAAGGAGTGGTCTTTGAGACCTTCAGAGGAGGGAGGAGGGGGAGGTGAGAGGAACACCTATGCAGATACCGGGAATCAGTGAGGAAGGAGGGGCAGGGGAGGCAACCGGAGCAGATTCCCCTGCAGCCCACGGGGAGAGGGCAGGCTGTGCCCCTGCAGCCCACAGAGGATTGCGGTGGAACAGCCTGTGAAGGACCACGGCAAGGCAAAGATGGACCTGCAGCCTGTGAAGGACCCCACGCCAGGGAACGTGCCTGTTCCCAAAGAAGGCTTTGACTCTGTGAGCATCCTGCGCTGAGTTGGTGCGTTCCTGAGTGACTGCATCATGCAGGAAGGACTCGCATCAGAGGAGTTTGTGAAGGACTGTCTGCCATGGGAGAGACCCCACACTGGAGCAGGGAAAGCCTGTGAGGAGACCTCCCTTCCTGAGGAGGAAGGAGCGGCAGAGACAATCTTTGGTGAACTGACTGCACCCCCCATTCCCTGTCCCACTGCGCCACTGAGAGGGGAGGAGAGAGAGGCATCTGGAGTGAGGGAGCTCAAGCCCGGGAGGGAGGGAGGGGTAGGCAAGCAGAAGGTATTTATTTTTAAGATCTGGTTTTCGTGTCTCCTTATCCTACTCTGCTTTGATTGATAACAAATCAAACTTAATTTTTTCCCCAAGCTGAGTCTGGTTTTTTGCCTGTGACCATAATTGATGAGTGATCCCTCCCTGTCCTTGTCTCGACCCACCAAGTTTCGTTACATTTTCTCCTCATCCCAGCATGAAGGGGAGAAGTGAGCGAGCGGCCGTGTGGTGCTTTGTTGCCGGCTGGGCCTAAACTACCACGACATCATTGGATAGGTATATTTGATACAATAGCACTTGGGATACTATTAGTAAACCTGGAAAAAAAGATTAGAATTAACAGAGAAATTGTAAAATTGGCAAAGATTTCTTTTTAGGGACAGCAGCACACAGATGTTTCAGACAGTATTATCAAGGTGGTTCCTGGTGAAGTTCCCCAGAATATGACCTTGGAACTCATCTGGTTTATTGTTTTCAATCTGGCAAAGCTTTAGATCCATAATGATAAAGTTTGCCAATGCCATGAATGTGGAAGGTAGGACAGAGGAGGTCAGAACTGAGTACCAAAAGATCTGGATGAACAGAAATAGGACTAGATTGAAATGCAAGGTCATGCACATGGAGCTAACAATAAAAAGTTCTCCGGTATGCTGGAGGCTTATCAGCCAGAGATGTTTTGTAGGAATGGGATGTGATAGTCGATCTCTGAATGAATGAACAGCCACTACGATGCAGCATATAAATGGTAAATGCAAACAGAAAATACATTGCAGAAGGTGAACCCAAGTGAGACGGACAAGCACTGGTACCATTACACTAGGCCTTAGTTAAACCTCAGCTGCAATACAGTATTGAGTATTCTGGTCAGGAAAGGTAACTTTGAAAGAGAATGGGTGCAGAGAAGGCTATGGAAGAAAACAGAAGAGGCCAAATTTTCACGATGAGCCTGAAACTGGTTGGAGAATACATAAAAAAATGAAGCAGAGAGGGAGATGATTCCAGTCCATAAACACATCAGTGGATAAACAAAAGAAAGAAGAAAGAGCTCATTAAATGATAATATGGAAACAAAAAACATTCTCAATGGACATAAACATACTGATGTAGAAATGAAAAATGTTTCTAGCCATCGCACCAAGCAAATGTCGCAGTGGTTTTCCAGTTAGATTACATTGGAAGAAAGCTTTTAAAAGAGATCTTGGTAGATCTAATCCCATTATGAATGTGATTATTTGTCATATACTTGAGCCAGGAGGGACATGGGATACATGGCACATGTCTCTCCCATTCTCACCAGCAAGACTCCAGGGGCATCGATGTTTCTAAATTACTCTAAAAGGGTAATATATGGTTCTGTAATACCTAAATATATAGAGACAGTCCATGTATTTAGTGATGTGTGTGTCTTAAGGGTAAATTGAATAATACCAAAAATCAGATTACCAAAGTTGGACTTGAAAGATTAAGATCGATTTGTACACCAGCTTCTAAATATGGCATCTAGAAGGACTACGTACACTTTATAGGATGTCACCTGCAATACAGGTGCCACTTATCTCTATTTCTGCCGGCTACACATATCATGAAATACAAATTTACAAAGCAAGTGATGCTGAGTGTTTGGATTTATTACAAAAAAAATCTGCTAAATACGGAAGTAAACGTGAACAGTCATGCTCACAGGCAGCTCTTGAAATACATTATTCAACACATATTTGTATATATTTACTGTTTTTCTCCATAAACCTGGAGCTTGTGTTAAAGAAATTCAGCCGTGTCTGTTGTCCAGAGCTTGCTGTGAATCAACAGTCTGAGGAGGAAAACACAGCAGCAAGGAGAGGGTGTCAAGATATGCATGACGAATTATCTGAGACAGCTCTGCAGTCTCTCTCCACTGTGATTGAGATCTGTGGGTTGAAATAGGCACACGGCTCAAAGTTCAGGGCTGTAGTCTGCAGTGTGGCTCAAACAGAACTGGTAAACTTAGAAAACTGATGGTGGCTACAGAAACTATGAAAAAAACCCAGGGTCCTTAGCTTTATTCCCCCCAGGCCTGACCTTAACTAGGCCAGTTTTGGATCACAGATTAATTAGGTGATTGTCGATCTCAGTCTAGCAAAGCAATTTCTGGCCAACAAGACCCTAGCCAACAAGAAATCAATTCAGAGAAAATATTCACTTGGTGATTCTTACAAAAATTCTCCATCCATAAGTCCCCATTTGTGGGTTTTAGCAGAGAAAAAAGAGCCCATTGACTGATATACAAAAAATTGTATATCAATCAGTCCTTGTTAAACTAAAGGGTTTTGGTTTTCAGGTTCAATGGAAAATGAACATGAAAATAACCGCAACATTTTATGCTCCATCGAAATTCTCTGAAGACATAATTTAGCAAAAGAAATTTCTTGTGGACAGGAAAGGAAAAAATGATCATATTTTATTTTTTCTTCAATGCTTGCACCAAAACAGAAAACAGGAAAAGTTATTCTGCCATGGATGTTGTTAGAAAACTTGGAAAGAGATGCAAAGGCTTCCAGCCCCCAGCAATTCCAAGTGATTTCCCTCTCCGCTAGCTCTGCTTGGATCCTTTCTATCCCTATAACTGCAATATTTTAAGTGCTCAGAAGTAATGAGACAACAGCACCAAAAGCGAAGCGTGCTGTCGACTTCAAAGCTGGAAATTTTCCAGGTGCTTCTAGACAGTAGATAAATTTTTCCAGTTTTACTGTGAAATGTTCAGCAAACTTTTAAGTAGTGGATTATTCTGGGATTTAGAGTTTGACTATGCTTGAAGAACTAATACTCAGTTATGACCTAAGCCTAAAGCATAGGTGGGTTCCAGTTTAGCTTGTACATGAATTGTGAAATTTTTCACTTCTGCAGGACCTCTCCTCATTAGCACACAGCACGACTTATCTCTGGGGATAACGTGGGCACGGCTAACAACAATGCTGACATTTGTTTTCTCTCTGCCTTTTTTTCCCATTTTTAGAACGTGTACAGTGAAAGAAGCTTCAGTATGCATTTCAATGAATGTTTCATTCTTAAACTGTTTGAATGGTGACATGAACAGCAGGATACTATCTCCTTTCATTGCTGAGAAGTTCCGTCGGTAAGCTGCAAAAGCCACCAAAACTGAACCTTTCACATATTTCTCACAAGTTGTGAGCATTTTATTTTGGGATGCCCTACTTAAAAGCCTGGGTCTCTTTTGTAGAATTGTTCACCTCTGAGCTGAAATGAGCCTTTCAAAAAGCAAAATGTTAATTCCTAGATAATTTACATTTACACTCAAAATTGGTGGGTACTCTTGCTTTAATTTTTTATGTCTCAGTTCTTATCTCCAGAATGGGAATGATAAAGCAGTGTAAAAGTAAATTAATATTGATTTGTGAAGTATGCAGATGCCATATTGACTGGTATCAGAGAAAATCCTCTGGAGATGCAATTAATATTTTTTCTCAGTAGAGTTTGAATAAATTGGTAAAAAGTTTCTGATCTGCCCAAAGGCCAAATAAAATAAAAGAAAACATTACATAGCTGTTTAGTCATTGAGCAGGACTCATCTTCTAGATGACTGATAGATGTCCTATGCTGATGGAAGAAAAAACAGTGTATGGTTTTAGAATTTCAAACTGGGTTATAATGTATATCCGTAAGTGAGGAAAGAAAAGAACAGAGTTAGTAAAGATAACTTCAGTTCTAATGTTGCCTAATACATGACAGGAACACTTTTCTTGTAACAAGAATTAAACGACCCTCTTCCCTCTCCTTTCCCTTCCTCTCTCTGTCCCTTTCCATTTTCCATGCCTTTTCTATTCTTCAAAGGAGAATGAACACAAAAATTAAAAAAAATGGCCAGATACCAACAAGATTCATCATTGAGGTTGGGAAGTTAGACCTACAGGATGTTTCTGCCAGTAGAGCTAAAGTCAGGCTTGACAATGGTAACAGATGGTCACCCCTTGCGTAGAGCAGCACCAGAGGAGAATGAGGAGCACACTTTGCCAACAGGTTTCACAGATATTTATTGATAACAGCGAAATGCTGAGGTTTGGGATGGTTGGTTCATTTCCAAGATCTGCATGACAGTATGCTCTAGTATTACAGAATTTTCTGCTTCTTTTTCTGCCTTCATGTGTTATTCCAGTTCTCTCACTCTCTCCCTCACTTTTGGGACTTTATTCTCATCTTCACATCTTCACTGGCTTGTTTCCACCTGACTTTTTTCACTTAGCCAGTTACGGTCTTCAGTATTTAGATTTCTTCTTTTTCCTTATCAGCATATCCAAAATTAAAAACTTCTCAAGTAGTTTTCCCATCTGACTGCCACACAGACAGATCTGTTGTCTCTTCCCATGCTCCTTTCCGGCACCTAGCAGTTAGTCATCCGAGTTTAGTCTTTTCCTTACCAGTTCCTCCAAGGTCTCAGTTCTTTCCCCCATGCTTTTTACCATTAAAAAACCCTTCACTTCATCTTTGCCAGCTCCTCGGTCCCAAGAAATCCAGGGAACACTTCTTGAGCTCCAGTGCTTAGCTGAACCAGACTTCTTAGTGCAGCTTTGGCTCTAACCAAATGAAGAACAGAGGAAAGACAGACCCTCTTGCTTAAGAACAACTCACATTGGGAAAGAGAAAACCAGGCAACATCTGAATATACCTGGCTGGAGAATAGCTAAACATATGCATTTACCTGCATAACTCTGACAAACTTCTATTTAGTATGTGTGAACTAAACTTCCAAATGTTCATGATCTGGAAAAATTTAAATGAATTTTTAGGAAGATTCCAAGCGGTCCTCAACTAAACTAATACTTATCAACCTGCCAACTTACAAGTCTCTTCTTCATTACTTGCAAATTCTAGAGTTCTTAAAAGAAAGTAAGTCTTACAAGGAATGCATTAGCAAGAAATAAAGCTAAATAATGATAATATCCCTCAGTGTCTGAGGGTATAGCTGAGCCATTTTTGTTGGGTATGCTAAAACATGCAGCTTGAAGCAGAGCTCCAGCATACAGGATTTCAGGTTGAATCACTGAAGTTTAGCAAAGTTATAAAAAGCTAAAAGCAGTGTAAGATAATGAGAGTGTCAGGAGGAAAATGGAAGAGGCAGCAAAATAGCAGACAGTTATTCCTCTTATATGCAAGCCTTGGCTATTTTGTCAATGCTTGTCTGAATTGAAAACAAGAGCCAGTAGGCCTTGTATGTTAGTTTGGAACTGAACAGAGCTGTTAAAACATCATAAACATGTGAAAATGATGACTAGTATGGGTGCCCAATGACCAAATAACTCTGCATATATCCATTGATCTTGTATCAAAATTAATGTTAGGTCTTTGCACATATTTTTTTTTTTCTTCCTAAAGGGAGTCATGCATGGACATTTGAAGGCAGAATTTGATTCTAAGCCTAGTATCTTTCGATTTTTTTTTTCCCCAATATGAAAGTCTCTCTTTAACATGCTAGTCACTTTCCACTACGATTATAAATAAGCGGCCTCTCAATCTATTATGGTTTAATATGTTTTCCTGCATATTCAGAAAGAGTTGCCAAAACTCTCAGGTGCTGCAGATAAGCCTGCAAAGCAGAGCGTCAACAAAATAAAGGAGGAGATGGTATAAATTCTGAAATATATCAAGGTTAGATTACCTTTGTTGCTTTGTATATCTAAGATGTGAATTGATTTTTCTGGCATGAAAACAATGGGGGAAGGGATGTAATGCTTTGCAGAAACCAGAAAAGTCAATAATATGTAGACAGCTCAAAAATATAGTATTTACTGATTCAGTGAAGCATGTTTTTAGTGGGTTATGATGGCAAGTTCCAACCTAACAGAAGTGTAACCATCAGATTTCTTAAAAACTATATCTATTCTTGTAATACATGAGTTTACATAATGCTGTAAGATCCCTAAAACCCTTGCCTTTATATGAAGAGTACTTTTTTTAATTTTTTTTTTCAAAAAAAATTAGGCAACCTGCCATAAATTGACAAAATATTAATTTTTTGTGAGGTAAGTTTTTATGAGGGGTGTGAGACACTTCACATGGAACACAATGCAAGTTTGAAAAAATGGGACATAATTGCATAAAACGTAGCTTTATGACAAAGCAAATCTTTAACAAATTCAGCAACACTCTATTCTAATTACCAGAACTATTACTGAAACTTGAATTCCTGAAAATAAAGGCAATTCCTATTACTATTAGCTACAATATTTTTTAACAACTGAGCCCATGAATCTACATGTGACAAAACAGCATGGCTTTTAACAGTCAGATGTTGGCTCATGAACTGAGTTTCCTATTTTGTCAAAACATGACCATTTCAAGCTATTATCTTGGTTTCCTACCATTGCATAAGGAAGAATAGCCATCCTGTACCAATCAGTGCTATCATTTCAATCTTTTTAGAAAACTCTCTTGAGTATCAAAAAGCTCACTTGGTTTAAAGGGGGTCAATGAGATTACAAGCCAATGCAGACTTACAGTAAGTATAATAAGGGCTGGGGGTTTAAATCTTACCATTCTTATCTACTGCTGCTGGCTTCGCTTTTTTTGCAGAAAATGACAGGTTTTATTTATCATTTTATCATCAAAGCCTGTTTGTAATAAATGATACATACTTTTTCAAGTTACAGTACTGAAAATGAATGCAACAAANTGCTGGCTTCGCTTTTTTTGCAGAAAATGACAGGTTTTATTTATCATTTTATCATCAAAGCCTGTTTGTAATAAATGATACATACTTTTTCAAGTTACAGCACTGAAAATGAATGCAACAAAGCTGTTGGATAATATATCTAGTAGTAGAAAAAGAATTTTTTTTTAAAACACTTTACTAAAAGCTAGAGAGCTCAACATTGTATTTCATTAAAATAATGGCTACCAAATATCAGCTACTTTCGTACCACATGAAGCTTGGATAGCCGGGAACTTTACAGTTTTGCATCAGCTAACAGCAATGCGATTACACTATACAATATATGCAAACAGGGACCAGTGTGTGATACCTCTCATCTACCACAGTAGGCAACACTCAAGTAAGGAGAAAACACTTTGGACTTGGTGAAGAAAACACAGTGAAAAAGCAACCAGCTAAATTATACCTACTTTCAATATTTAACAGGCTATCTACAGTAGTGGTAAGCACTCATTCATTTTTGAGCTATTAATGACTACTCTTGACACAACAAGTTGAATTATAGCCTACATTTAACAGTATTTATACAGTGTAGATTTACACCTCTTTCCCATCCCAAACGTCTGCTCATGAAGCCAGGCAGTCTCATGCACTCGAAACATTCTGCTAATGTATCAGTCACTTGTTGATTTCGTTACTGATCTTAATGAAAATGGGATCAAGACTTCATTTTCTTGGATTAAAACCATAAAGTAGCCAACAAAGAGTCCTGAGCCTTTCTCTCTTTGGGCTAAGACAGCATAGTGCCAGCTGACTATGTCTGAGGAGTTGGTCAGGGTGACAGAAAACGCTCCTAAAACCTTCCTCCTTGGGGAAAACAAATAAACAAAGATCCTTCAGGAACTGGATGAGTCCTGTGAACATAGATTTTTTTAGCATGTCCCACAGTTTCATCTTTGGGTTTTTGGGACCACTTTTCCTAAGCTGCGGAGGATTTAGAAACAATGCCTGGAGATCTTGGGGGAATGTAGGTGTTATCTATCCTACACTCCTCATCCCCTAATGAGCAATTGGATATGTTTTACAGCACAACTGTAAGAAAGGAGACAAAGGTCTTCCTCCATGCCACCTCCTTCATGAGATGGCATTTTTTTTTTCCAGGCCCAGTTTCCCCCGGAACATACCAGCTTCTTGTATTCATGATCATCACCCAGCTAGCCCTACTTCCCATCCCGATCACCTTTCCCATTCCTTTTGCCCAGATCCTCAGGGGATAGGTCATCTTTTTGCACATATTATCTTCCACTCCCAGACGAGACAGCTTGATTAACCAGTGGCAGATTCAACTTCTCTGAATGTAGACTTTCTGAAACAAATATTTTGACACACAGCAATTAGGATCGCAGTCGAATGTGAAAGTGTCCTACATTAAAAAAAAAAAAAAATCAGAAAACACTCTACTTCCGTTTTCCCACAGAAGTATGTCTATTAACTAAGTTGCTTATCTAAAGAACAAGGTGCAAGGTGTAACTTTCATATTCTTGCTGTATCCATGATTCTACGGCTTCTCCTCCAAGTGGTAGGATTTTTTATAGCTCTCAGCAGGGGGTTGAAAGCTGTGTTTTTAGCTTTGCTTCTTTTCTGTACCCATTTCCTATAGTTTTTTTATTTATTTTTAAGTATGTTATTTATATAACAGATATGTGTGTGTGTATATACATAGCGCATGTACACGTGCACACACATTTATGCATAAATATATAACTTAAGACAGAATGTTTTTGGATTAAAGGGCATATACATAAATACATATATACATCTACAACATATATGGAAGGAAAAAATAAATAGCCTATTTTCATACTCTAATTTTGATTATGTTGCATTTCGCTTGGTTTCTCTCTGTAAAAGCACCGGAACTAAAACTTCAAATGGCACACAGTCGAAATAATACGTATTTAAATGGTGAAGGTAAAACTATCTAAAATCCTTGTTATAAAGTCCGAATTTTTTCACACGCTGCTGTCCACCTTTGTGTGTGTTACGTTAAGCATAGGACAATGTTTCTACCCATAAAATGAACACAAAGTAGCAAAAATACTCACAGTCTCTTTCTTATTACTTTTATTGTTGAAGAGATTCTTTTTAATTGCAACACGGGGGAGAGGAGTCTACCATGAAAAGAAAATGACCTGTCTTTAAAATACAAGAATTTGATCGTGTGCTATTGTTGCCTGCCAACAACGAGCTAAAGAGGTTAACCGATCACAGGTCTGGCAAACAGCCACGCTGCCTCCTGCTCCATACATTTAACTGCGTAATCTGGGTTAAGGTTAGTGCTTTTTTTTTTTTTTTTTTTTTTTTTTTTTTT
>VZSC01005434.1:0-17236 GCA_013398225.1 Steatornis caripensis | reverse complement strand
GTACATAAAGTAAATATTAATATTATTAGATTAAACCTGTGTAGAATTAAGTGGAAACTGAGCCAATGAATAAAGGATTTGTCCTCTACAACAGGTACTTAAGCTCGCTCAGCAGCATGTAAACTTTCTGCACTAGCTGGCGGACCTTGAACCTACATCAAAACCTCCCTTTGCAACCTGACATTGCTACTATGATGACAGCATTAGAAAACTGGCATCTCATGGGAGACAAGTCAGTTTACATCAATGGAAATGGATTTACACTGCATCATGGATTCTGTGCAGGCAGGTTTGTTTTTATTTTTTCTCTTATAGATACTTTTATAGAAGGTATGACTTCTGGCAGATGTACAGACACAACTGACTTTGGCAAAAACCTAAATGAACTTAGAAACAAGGTTGGAAATGGTGAAGACATGACAAAATGAAGTAAAAATAAGTAACAATGTGTTTTGTTAGATTTTTTTAAGAGAGGAAAAAATGTGCTCTTTTATGAAAGATCCTTAAGACAGAAGTAAAACATAAAAAAAAATGCAACTGAGGTTAAAAATAAAATTATGAAAGTTNTGGCAGATGTACAGACACAACTGACTTTGGCAAAAACCTAAATGAACTTAGAAACAAGGTTGGAAATGGTGAAGACACGACAAAATGAAGTAAAAATAAGTAACAATGTGTTTTGTTAGATTTTTTTAAGAGAGGAAAAAATGTGCTCTTTTATGAAAGATCCTTAAGACAGAAGTAAAACATAAAAATAAATGCAACTGAGGTTAAAAATAAAATTATCAAAGTTGAGTTACCTAACCTGTTCTGGCCATGGGAGAAGTACCTAAAGCACCTTTAGGATGGGAGATTCAAAAGAAGACAAAAGCCAAAACCCAACCATTTCCCATGTTGAAAATCCAGATGTCCCTAGTAGATTTTGTGTGTATTTTTATACACATTTATCTGTGCGTATACCTGTGCATACATATATAATCTTCTTCTTTTAATATCAAGATCTGTATAACACACTACTTTGTTACTGTCTGATTTCCTCACCCCAGCAGGGATTTGTTGGTTGTTCTTCCTTTCTGACCGTGAAGATACAGAGGAAGATATGACAGCACAATAAATAGCTGAGAGTGGTTAAACTGTTTCCTGAAGGTAAAACAGCAGGGTCCAATGGTTCTCCTGCAGAATGTTTTAAACCCAAGGCTATAAATAATAGCCAGTGCAAAAAAAAAAAAAAAAAAAAAGTAACTGAATCCTGAGAAAGGAGAAAACAAAATGAATCTTCACTTCAGTTTCTGAAGCCAATGTTACATTATGTCCTGAAAGATGCTTTGCCAGCTACAGGCTAGTGTCATATACAATCACAGTCAAGATCTTCCTGTTAAGACTTGAAAAAGCGACTACAGTCTTATATTGAAGAACCAGGAAAGATTACCAGTGAATGTAGTGCGGAGCTTTAGGAAAACAGAAGAAGACAGCAGAACAGAGGAGTATTTAATGCGGCACTGTATTTAATATAGTAAATAGATATGCCTTTTTAAATATCAACTTTTGATGCTGAAAAGACAGATGACTGGATTGAGTGGAGTTAGCTTTGGCATGATGTCAGAAGTAAGGTTTGGGGAAAATTATTTTAGATTACATGCTGCTGTATGTCCTCATATTTGTAACTTCTGTATAAGTATAAATAATGTCAGAGGTGGCAGCAAATCCTTCCTATTTATAATTTCACATTACTGCCTCTTGTAAAAGGATTAATTTCCAATGTAAAGTAAAACAGATTTGTAGTAGGGAAAAAGTGTGTTGGTGTGTAGCCTATCAGTACAGTTAAACAGCATGCCTTTATTTGTCTTCTGGTGGAAAATTACATTCCTGAATGGTGATGTACAATCTGGCTAAAATAATCTATTATAATCTTTTTGTTAAATAATTCCGAAAAAGAAAATATGGCTGATAAGCTTTTTACCAACTACAGAGTTTTGACTCAGAGGTGTAAAAGGGTTGAGAAGAATTAGTGAAAATTCATTCTAGGATTAGAATTTCTCAATTTGCATATAGCAAACAAATCTGGCTACAACTGACATTGCTAGGACCTCTTTCAGTATCCTGTATTCAATGTTTTCTGACCTAAGAATGAAATTCACTTCCTTCAGGTATAGCCAGACAATCCAGGCTTCAAAAATTTGAATCATGCAACTGCAGAAAATGGAAACCAAGACCTTCATTCAGATCTACCCAAAACATGTTTCATTTATGTGGTTGCTTTCGCAGCAGTTCCTTCAGGACTGCTTCCTGGCTGCTAGTGAGGTAGATCCAGGTAACATGAATCAACAGCTCCTTCTTCCGCTATGTATCAGACCTACAGTGTTGTAACTGCCTTTGCTTCTCTCCTGGTGGTTAACAAAGATACTATTTATGGTGCAGATGCTTCAGAGACATTTTTGTATACCTTTACCTTACTCAACTTAATAGCAAGAAACAACAAAGGATGAATTTAATGACAGAAGCTTTACTTATCAACACTACCACTGAACAGAAATTATTTTCTTTAACAAAATGGATTGAAAAAGTTTTATCTGTCATCTTCCTTTTTTTTCAACAAAACAAACTAGAAATTTTTGATTTGTTTGTTTCAGAACCAAATAACATATTCGTTTCTAAAGATAAGTATGTTATTTTTCTTTTCTTTTCTGCTTTTCTTTTTGGGGCAGTGGAGAAGAGTTTCAGTGAGAAAAAGAGGGGGAAAAAAAGAAAAAGGGATAAAAATATCTTTAAAGTTTCAAGCAATTTTCTCTTCTACACAAAGTAAATATATCTTATTAATGCCTCTGTATTATTCATCACTTCAAAAATATTCTGCATTAAATTTAAAAAATCAATTTTTAATGTCATTTCAGAATGGATCAAAACTTTATTACAAAAATCTTGTCTTTGAAGATATTTCATTCAGCTGTCACGAAAACTTGAATCTAGTTTAAATTTATTTTAAATTTATGTTTTTCAGACATGTAAGTTCCTTGAAACCAAAGCTGTCTGTACAAAAGACATTTTCATACATTTTCTGTGTGGTGTGATCATATACGAAATAAAAGGTATCTTCTTTTATCTATAAAGTGATTTTTTGTAAACACAAGGAAAAAATTAAAACCCAACAAAAGTCCCCAAAATATTGACACAAGGCTCTTGATTTGTCCCTAATCAAAATGTTTTTCTTTCTAAAGTTTTAAGATTTTTAAGTTTTTTTTCCAACTTCCAAAAAGAATTTCAAAAGCTCCAAACAAGGGGTGAATACTTCTTGCCCAGTTTTAGAGCACACACGGTTGGGTAGATCACGTTTTAGTCTAATGGATAAAGTGGAGGTATTGGAAAGGTAACCAGGTGCTTTCTTGGAAAGGCACTTAGTGGAAGTCTCCTTATTATTTTATTCCTGAATACAGCTCATGTGTTGAGGTAGGCTTAAGGGGAGAACAGAAAGAAAGAGGAAAGGAAATGTCTCTTTCCCATAACTAAAGAAAATAGTGAACGGGAAATCAGGTGTGTCTATTTAACAACTGTAAGAGGAAAACGTCCTCTGACTGAATCGTATTTAGGCTCAGGGTGTGTTTAAAAGATGTTTAGTGGCCAGATGGAAAGAAATCTAATTAACATAGTCTACTGTTTCAGGAATTTAAGTTGAGTATGTGTTGTTTATGTGACTTGACATGTATCAGTAAGTAGTGTGTATAGACGAGACAGCTTGACTCTGAACACTTGCGTATATCAGCACCAGTGCATGGGATCAATATGGAAAGCACAGCATGGAGGAACAGTGTAAATCCCCAGCACGGTGGTAGACAGAAGCTGGCCACTCACTTCTGTTTATCCCCCAGGGACACAAGAGAACAGATTTGTCAGTGTTTGTCTCTTTTATTCCAGTAATAATGAGAGATTAATTGGGAATGTTCACTGTTGGGAGACTAATTGGAAACGTTTGTTGTTTAGATTTTTTTTTTCCCATTACAGCTGCATTGCTGCTCCTTGCCTATATTTTTTATGAATAAACTGAATGATACAAGGCCTCCATCTAGCCTGGAGGTCAGATAAGAACGGTCACTTCCATATGGTTAAGCTCCCTTGGCCTCTAGAGTACAGGCTGCAGCTAGCCTGCCTCTTGGGAACGGTCCCCAGGCTGGGCTAGCGCTCTAGCTGTGCCCGGGAAACCCTCAGGAGATGGCTGGTCAAGTAGCCAGGATCAAAATAGCGTCAGGGACTTCCCTGAGATTTTGTGTTTCAGAAAAAAATAGTTGCAGGGCATGGATTCATGTCCTAGCACTACTTAATTCACTTGCATAGACATAGTCTTAGTATTATTTAGAACAGTATGACTCCAAATACATACACATTGTTTATACATTTTTCTCATTAGGAATAAACTCCACTGATTTAAGTGGTTTTACTACAGCACAGCATGATGTTTTTACAAATAGTGTAACAGGGGCTTAGTATTGGTTTGTAAGCAGTCATTAACTGCGGTATATGCAATAACGTTCTGAAAGCAGTGGAAAATTTAAACGTGGTAAAATGTTTTAGGTAGCTACTTTTCTGCATACTTTTCATTATTTATAGTTGCATTTCTCATTGAATGCTGGGGTCAGATTATCCAGAAATTGCTGTTATAGAAAATCTGGTATCTATTTACAGCGCATCTGTTGTCAGAAGTTTGCAAAGTATTGAAAAATCCAGTTTAGAAAAGTAATGGTACAAGCACTTCTTCTCAAAGACGCATTACTAATTTTTGTCAGAGAATTCAAATGGAGACAAAAATTCTTGTTTGGTAGAATATTCAGTACTCTGCGTGTCAGAAAAAATTCATGACAAACCTTTTAGGGTGTGGTGTCAGAAATCAAACTCTTTTAAGCTTCAAAATACAGACATTCTCAGCTAACTGAAGTTATGTTTACACAGAATAGTTGGGTAAAATTTTAATAAGTAATTGTATGACAGTAGACTAATAACATAACAAAAATAAACTATTTGTGGACAAAATATATATCAATTTATAGTAATTCTTATCACAGGTTTTTATTTCTTAGTATTTAGCACCACTGTTACATCTTTTGCAATGTCTACAATTCACGTTCTCTACTCTGTCTTCATCTTTTACCAGTGAGCTTTTGCAAGGTGTTATGGTTCTTTCACCAATGCAGCATAGTACAACCTCAAAAATAGTGAAAATTAGTCTGAGCATGGGTAAATAAAGATGTTGCCTAGGAGAGATTCTACTTCTCACTGCAATCCTTCAGTACCAGTTTTGTGGTTCATGGGTTGCATATATAAATTACAGTGCTCTTGGGGGAAAGCCACCTAGCAGAGAGATAATACTTTCCTAACAATGGTAAAAGAATTGCCTCGAAATGCTGTGTGTGGTAAGATCAAATCTCAGGGTGAAGATCATGGGTTCCCAGTGCTTTCTCTGGAGAACGCTTTCAGTTAGGACTCTGGCAAGCTGCATTGATTTAATAGTTTTGGTGATTTCAAATTTGGGAGAAAGAACAAACCTAAATCTTTTTAGCTATTTCTTCCTCTAAGTGACGCTTTTAGGATATGTCTCAGGGGAGTTTCAAGGAGTCTGATTTAACTATCGCATAAGTACCTATATAACAAACCTGATGGACTCAACCTACAAAAGAGTTTAATCTGAATCTGGTAAGCAGACAATAGTGAAATAGCAGTTTCATTATTCAGTAGGACCTATTTGTTCTGACCAACACAGAAGCAAAGATTTTTGTAGGAAATTGAGACTTAATGAAGCATAACAGGATTTTGAGCCTAGCTTTAGTTTGGAAGCCAGGATGATAAATAAGTCACTTACTCTGCCATCCTATTGAAATGACCGAGTTCCCTAAAATTCTTCACGCCTGGAAAATTATGTGTAATACGCAACTCCATAAATATATTATAAAACAATAGGATAGTAACAGATATTGAAAGACCCCTGGTAAAAATCTGAGAAAGGTAGTGTATGATTGTTGATAGATATTAATTTTTAATTTATCCTTAAATATATATTGTGCACGTTCTTACCAAAATATAAATGCATTTTACCACTAGGTATGGGGTGTAATGACTAAGGAGAACTGAGTGTGTTCTAAAAAGTTTAACCTCTTTATCAGTGATACTTAAAAAGGAATAGTTAAATAAGTAGATCTAAAGCTGGCCTGGAGATTCTTTGGTGTGTGGCTGAAGCACGTCTGCTAACTACAACCGTAATTCATCTTCTAAAGAGCATCCTGCTCCTTGCATCCTGCTGTAATGCCTCTGATGCCTCTGCCTCTATCTCTTCTCTCTCTTCGGTGTGGTCTACAGGGGTGGTAGCTCTCAGTTGATGAATACAAGTCATGCAGTCCAGAAGAAGAAGAACTCTTACCAAGCAGTTACTAATGGATAGTGAACTAGAAGCCAGTCTGAAATCTGGGGCAGACACAGAGTTTACCACAAGTCTGAGATTTCTTTAGGTGTCTTTCTTTTGAAGATGAGACTTTTTCATCCAGCCTATTTCTTGGAAAAAGCCCTAAAATTATGACCTAGCTCTGCAAATCTCTTTGCAGACTACCTTGATATCAAAACACCGTCATTTGTGGCAGTAAGTGTCTGTTAAATTTTTAAGCCTACGTTATACAGGTACTTTGAACAGATGTTAGGCTGAGACATCTAGGGAGCAAGATCATGACACATTTGGTGACAATGTGGTACCAGTGCCAATAGCTTCCTATAAACTACAAAAAAGCAGCTGTTACCCTGGCCAAAACTGTACCCTCGTCTTGCCTGCCTTCAGCGGGTGGCAGGCCTGACTCTGACCCCCAGAACTAACCTTGAAGCTGCTATTACCATAATGAGACCTCTCTATTAGCCTGGTCCTGCAACCGTTTGGCACACGCTGTGTCAGCTCATGCCTCAAAAGTGATACTGTCCGCTTCTAACTCAGAGTATAACTCTGTCATACATTCACTTAGTGCAGTATGGTTCTTAAAAGGCATTTTAATCTGCTGGCATTTCAGTTTGCAGGCCTCTGGGGTCAGGTTGAAAAATTACACTAATGCTGAACTTACTCTGATATTCTGGGCAGCCTTCTGAATTTTAAATAACTATCCTCAGAAGGCCATGCTTTTCAAAAATTATCTTTAAGACTACACACAGAATTTTAAACTCAGTTCAGTTAATAGCATACTGATATGCAGGCTGAAATTTATAAAAATGCAGGGCAAGAATCTGAATTTATAGATTCCAGCAGTTATTTTAGTTTTCATTATCTGAGTATCTGGCCTGTAAAGTGCTAACTAAATGAGTTCTGTGCTACTGTAATTGTTAATATTTGCATCTGAATTAACTGTTCTACATTGTTGGTTATGTAGTTGGCTGCCTACTCAAATATGCGGGATTATTTCGAAACCTATATGGAAAAAGATCCTTTCATATTCTGGAGTCGGGCAAGGTAAAAGATACAGGTTTATTTTTCAGAACAATGGCATTCCTTAATCCATTCCCTTACACGTATATAAAGAAAAAAATATTACCACCTCTTTGTCTTTAGAAAGTAGTTTCTGATTTATATAAGTATTTCGTATGTAGTTTAGTCAGTATTTGTTGCTTCTCCTAGTGCTCTACTTGTATTGTTACTGATTCTCATCACGCAGCGATCCTCGTGCTCCCCAGCCTGCATTTTACAGCTTCTTCTTCTGCTGTGGCCTCTTCTGTTGCAGAATTTAACCCAGTGATCCTTGCTTGTCCAGCCCAACCCACTGGGCTCCTCCTCTGGTCCTCTACCACCTCCTCCAGTCTGACCCTGCCCCTGCCCTCAGACTCTTTCCAGACCACAGATTGCAGCGGGCGGCCAGCCACAGAATGGGACCAGCATTTGCGCACAAAATAAACCCCACTTTTATACACAGGGACTGCAACCCGTTAGCCATCTGTTCTGCCTGATCGTTAGGGATAAAGGCTACCTGGAGGTAGGTTTTAGCAAGGCCTTGAGCAAGTGTGCCTTTCTGGTTTAACTGAGCCTAGTCTTGCCGACAGCCTTAGAGGCATGCTAGATCTAACTGTCTCTGCACTGAAATCAAATTTTGAAAAGCTGAAAACAGTTCCCAGCTCAAAGCCCATCTTCTTACTCAGATTGGCTGGAGCTGTTCTCCTTTGGGAGGAGGTCTTTTTGAGCCAGAGGGAAAGGAAAGACGAGTTCAATACATTCCTTGTTCTACCAGCTGCCACCAAACATATTCATCTTTCCTCCAAGGAACTGAGTGTCCAGATCATTTGCACTGTGCCCACTGATGCGACAGAGTGACATCTTCCATGATAGGTGATGAGGCTGTGGTTCCAACCTCTTTTTTTTTTCATCACATATAAGGAAGAATGCCAAAACAGATGTTTTTCGCTGCTGTGCTTTCAGGAGCAGAATGAAGTAAAAAGCGTAGGATGGCTGCTACAGTGAAATCTTGCAGCATGCCTCGTACGTGGACTGTGAGAAACAGATATTCTTTGGCTTCCCAGATAAGCCACAGTCTTTTCTGAGTGCTCCAGCAAGCTCTAGGAAGAAGATTTAACAACTGCTCATCTATACTGTGTTGGAAAAGGCTTATTAACTTCAGCATGTGTGCAGCCCTTTGCTAGTTAACAAACAGTTTCTAGAATGCTTCTTTGGCTCCTTCTAAGATCATGTGTTGTATTTTTAGATTGACAGCAAGTTATTCTTTCTGGGGCTGAATGGTTGCTTTTGTGCTAGATGTGTGATGCATAATACACCAGTTCTGCTCTTTGAGTAGAAGGAGGGCAGGGTTTGCTTTGGACGGTTTATTTTATCTTTGTCCTAGTCTAAAATCATTGGCTTCTTTGGAACCGTGTGACTTTTTTTGGTTGTTGGTAGAGTTAGATAATGGTTCTGATTCTCCACAGGAGCCTTTCAGTACAAATATGCTCCAAATAATGCAAATAAGAAAGTAATGATAATGCTTTATATTATTGACAAAACAGAAGCAAAAAGAAGGCTATACAACTCCACAAATAATCCATTCCTTCAGTATATAAACTGCTTTGTTAATACATATAAGCACGGAGTTGTGTAGAAGATGTAAAGCTACATCAAGAATTCCCTATGTCTTCTGATGTTTAGATACCTCTTTTGAGAGTTCTGGTTGCAGTCCTTATGAGGACAGAGTCCTCGTGTCAAACTATTCCTCTTGATTATTTGTCCATTTTCTCATTTGGGAATACCTTTGCTGAAAAAAACGTTCAAAATGGCATTTCATTGCATTTTTCTTCCTCTTGGGAAATACACACAGAGTGTCTCTCTTACTAAGCACTGCAATTGTGACTGTTATCCAACAGATTCAGGTCTCGAATAATGAAATACTGCATTACTTGCTCTCATCATGCTAAGTGATCCATCTCAGTTCTTCACTTACATGAAGAATGACCTATACTTTCTTACACTTTCCTCCCTCCCAGAGTTTGACACAAAATTCCAATGTCACAGGAAGAAAATAACAACATTGCTTCTATGTAAAAATAATCTACTTTATCATATATCAATCTCAGTATCATCATACTTTCACCTTTTTCAAAATCAGATGATGAATTAATAAATTGGGTTTTGTTCCAATCGTAATGGAAAACTGTGACTACTTAACATGCTCATGCCCTCCCTGGAAATGAAATTTGCAAATATTGATGAGATTATACCACTATTCTGTCAATAAATGTTATCAACAGAGTTCATTTATGTGGAGGTCTTGAGATTTTGGCAGTATGATTTTGCATAGTCACTCTAAAGATTTCATTATAAATATAACAGATCCAGACCACCTTTTTTAATTAACTCACGTCCCCTCAAACTTTATGTAACATGTCACTGCATATAAAGTATACAGCTCTTGCATGTGTAAGGACACAGGGAGAATGCAAGCTGACATGACTGTTGCTTACGAAGGGTTACAACTATCAGGAGCCTTGCAGTTGCTTCCCTAGCTGAAAATAAGTGAATGACAGATAATCTAGGTCTATTCCACATGTAACTTGTTCCTGAATGAATGTATATCTCTCCTGGGCAGAAAATATCCAGCATGTCTCTGGGAGACACAGTCCAAAGCTCCTACCTAGTTGTTATGTGGCAGCTTTGCAATAAAAAGTAACCCTGCAGTTAACAAACTCCTTAGCTACTCACGCAAAGCTGCTGGAAAAAGATGACTCCCTTTACACAGAGCCTGGCATAGACAAAGCTGAACACTTGTACACACACAGAAAACAGGAACTCTCTATGTAATAGCACCACTTGGTGACACTTGCCATAAAAATATAATCACTGGGTGGTTCTAATACCTTAGTTATGTTTAATAACTGTGAGGAGTCAATGCTCGGTTTTGAAGTGGTTATAAATTGCCGAAAATGTCCCTGAATGGAAATTTGCAAGATGGGCCCATCGCTGCAAGCACCTGGAAATTTCAAGGAAACCGGTTTCTCATTTTACCTTTAAGGAAAACTGCACAATCACGTTAATCATTAAAAAGCAAAAGACTTGAATATTTTTAATGCCTGTGAAAACTGAAACTTCCAGGACTAGAATACTGGAAAAGTTAAATCCAAAACCATCGCCCAAATCAATCTTTCTTAAAATGTGTTTGATTATTCCAGTGACATTTCACTGAGCTTCAGCTTTTCAAAAAGTATATAGTGCAAGGTTTTTTTCTGAAGTTACAAATAAATGTAGCTCTATATATGTTTTTGAAATTATTTGAAATATACTGAGCATTCAAAGGAATGAGAGAGATCTTTCGTCCTCTGTATTTGACATGAAGGGTATCCTAATGCACATTTTCAGCTTTTCATTGAACAAGAATGCTATCCTGTGGATTGCTTACAGTAAACAGGAGAGTCTTTATCCAAGACAGACAGTCAAATGACAGCGTGTAATACACAGTCAGCATATTTCAAACGGAGAGATCTTTTTTCTCTTCTTACTTTCCTCTCCCGTTTTCCTTTAAGAAGTCACCAAATAACCTTGAAAAAATCCTACTAAAAGTCAATCTAGCAAGAGAAAATTAAAGCTGTCATTGTGCAAAAATGTAAACTTCTTAAAAATAACTTTTACTACAACTATTACTTCCCAATTTTCTGTGCCCTGTGTTTTGAAAAAGGTTGGACTAAATTATCATATTGTTTCCTCCTGACCTTCGAATCTGTGTCAGCACATTTTATTTTTTATTGGAACCTGGCACTGGCATTTCTCTGGTGCTTCTCTGATCGTGCTATCTTTTATTTTTAAATAAAAGCAGAAAATCTGAGGCAGAAAAAAGCACGTCTCTTACTGTGACCATGACAAAGAAAAAAGAGTTAAGATTTTGTCTTTTTTGCAGAGAGAGTGATTGACACTTGGATTTTACTACTTGAGATTGTCTAATTTTAGGTGTGAATAGTCATATTGCAAAGCTCTTTGTATCTGCACTGGGCCTGAATTTGCCTCTGTGATGTGCAAGAATTCTGGCTCCATTTCTAACTGCCTGAACCCTGCTACAAAACTAAGCCATCCTGTAATTTTTTTCCAGTTAATTGAGAAAAATCTTCTGTGCTATAGGAGACTTTCTGAAGAAATATGACATAAAGATAATTTAAATAAGGAGAGATTCTGAAAATAATCAGTCTCACATCATTCAAATAATTTTCCTTGTGATAGAAATTAATAAAATCAAGGTATGACTTTCAGTATCATCTCTGAATTGCTTTCATACCCAGGATACTTCCCCAGTATACTAATTAAATTTTCCAAAACTAGATCTACAGCTAAATAGCATAGGAGCTAAGGAATTATTCTTTACAAATTATTACTATTCATTGCATTCATTACAGAGAAATAAGAAAGTCATTAATAAAAATATTCAAAAAATAATTGCAGAAACATATACAGTTGATTTTTCTGCATTATTACAGGACCTCTTCTTCTTTCTTTTTCTTTTTTTTACCTAAGCTTTATATTTTAGTCGAATTATTACACGGATTACAAATCCTATTGCAACATTTGGTGCGCTATCAGAAGAGCGGGTAAGGTGAGGCCCTCTCCAGACTGTGCCTGCACAAGGTATTCTTCACTATGAACTTATAAAAATAGCTGCTCTTGGTTTTTAATTGATCATGTATTCAGAAAATTATCACATCTCTGTTTTTCATAGGAGCATGTCCATGGGGTCTGCCAGTGTGAACATCCTTACATGAGATTAAATGCATATTTCAGTCTTTTCCTTTCTTTACATATAATCATCGGATCATTTGGGTAGGAAAGGACTTTAAAGATCATCTAGTTCCAACCTCTCTGCATATATAAACCAATTCATGCACTAGCATATATTACATTTCAACACGGATTGAGTTTTGGAAAGATGTTCAACTACTGCTACATTAATATTTAATACTAGTTTTTAAAATGATATCTTTAAGTATTTCCAGTGTATAAATGGAAATAAAAGTTTTTAGACTTTTCTATCATTGAAACTCGTTACTTTGTACATTTCTGTAAAATGTACATTTGAGCAAATTGGGTTTTCATTAGCTGAGTTATTGAATCTATTTTACTCCCTTTTATATATCTCTGCATTTTCATTTTTTGAAATGTGCTATTCCAAATAATTTATAAGGAAATATAAGATATCTAATGGGACTGAAAGTGTTCAAATGCTCAGTAAAAAAGGACGCTACTCCACTAGTAGGAGGGAGATGTCTGTACTAGAAATGGTCAACAGCTCCTGTCATTTTTTAATATTATTGAAACCATAAGATTCTCTCTGATAAGACAGACATTATTTCATAAAACTCTCTCATCTCTTAGCTTACACACCTACCAATTGAATATGTGACCAATGACTGGAACAAATGAATTTTGTTGGATATTATGCCATAATTATACAAAAGAGTATATCCAATTATAATGGTTTCCAAAATAAAGAACCTTCTTTTCAGGATATTCTTTCATATGAAAAGTTTAAAAAATTTTAAATAAAAACACAGGGAAAAAAACCCCAAAATTTATCATATCCAGCCTAAGGACTCTTCAGGTATTTCCTACATCTAACATTGGAGAACTGTTTACGTTTTGTGTTAAAGTTGGGTACTCCACAGTACTTGCTTGTTACAAGATGGGTAAAAAAGAGAACGCTGGCAAATCCCATTCCCAGCGTGGTAAGAGGAACATAGTCCCATGATCAGAGCATTGCTATCACCAAATGTGGATCTTCGGCCTTGTTTTTGCAGGACATTGATATCTAAATATTTAATCTATCATATAGGAAGTTAATTACAACTTCTACAACATCAATAACAATAATTCTATGGGTATGTAAAGATGAAGTCTAGGGCAAGATGTATAGACTTCTTTATAAGTTTTTGGAAGAATATGATCCTGTATTAAGGTTTTAAGCTTTGTTACATGGAAAAGTGAAGTATGTG
Organism: Steatornis caripensis; assembly: GCA_013398225.1. Classification (NCBI taxonomy): domain Eukaryota; kingdom Metazoa; phylum Chordata; class Aves; order Caprimulgiformes; family Steatornithidae; genus Steatornis; species Steatornis caripensis. The sequence continues at coordinate 3,775 of VZSC01005434.1, read as the reverse complement.
TGGGGGTTATAACTATAATAATGTTCATATTCGTAACTCAGAAGTGTGTCCCCACATACCTTCATGCCGAGCCCTGTTGCACTTATGAATGCTGTATGAGACAAAGCATGCATTGAGCGGTAAGCCATGCCTGGGGTCACTGTCCTTAAGGACGACAGCAAAAGAGTATATCCATATGTAGACAGACATTTTCCACAACATCCTGTATGCATCATTTCTTACTTGTTCCTTTCTTCTCCAACATACTAGTTCACATGTGTTTGCACAGCGTCTAAACCCTCAGATGCCCAGGGCACACTCACATCCCCTCTGCCCACCTCTGAAAAGCAGCACAATGACCACCGTGGCTGCAACTCAGGGAGGCTGGTGTCCTGCGTCAGCACAGAAACGATCATGACCAGGGAGGGGAAGACCTGTGGTGGACACTCTGTGGCATAAATGTGAACATGTGTTGTTGAGGAAAAGGGTGGAAATGCTCTAAGGATGTCGTGAGGAGCTTGCAAAAGTGCAGGGTGTCAATGGAACTGGCAATGAGTCTTTTGGTTCAAAATTGGCTTGTCTGGCTAGCTGGACATGTAGGTACCGTACTAACTGACTAAGTGTAATTTTCGAAGTACAGATTGAGGCTGAGTTAAAAGAGAGGCATAGGAACAGAAATCAGATTTGCAATCTGCTAGTGATAACTACATAATTTTTGTTACTTTTTCAAGAGAACCCGTGGCATAACAGGGAAGGAGTTTTAATGTACAACCAATCAGTAAATGCAGCTCGAGACTGTGATACCTCCTACACCAGTAATTACAACTACCTTTGATCACAGGCATCTCTCTGCCCGTTGCACCCAGTGTCTGTGATCTCAGGTAGGTCCCACCTTGGATGAAAACACGGGAAGACAGCAGGCTCTCTGTGGTGGTCGTTCTCCTGTACGTGAGCTTATGTGACATGGGCTGTGCTCCCAGCATGACTGCAGTGTGCATATGCCTTTGAGATTCCTAGGTAGGACAAATTTTCAACAGCTGCCTTAGTAGCTCATTAGCCCTACCCATGCTTTGATATGTAGTTCAATCACTACATGATGAAAAGTCTTATTTACATATTTTCCACCTGTAGCCTGTTTTTCTATCAGCCTACGGTTTCTGAAAGTGTGATATAATACCAAGCTTTCCCAGAATGATAGTGTGTTTGAACTGGTACTATTTAAAGCACTTCAATTTTATACCATTGTCCTGGTTTCAGCTGGGATAAAGTTAATTTTCTTCCTAGTAGCTGCTATAGTGCTGTGTTTTGCATTTAGGATGAGAATAATGCTGATAACACACTGATGATTTAGTTGTTGCTAAGCAGTGTTTATACTAAATCAAGGACTTTTCAGCTTCTCGTTCTGCTCTGCCAGTGGAGGCTGAGGGTGCACAAGAAGCTGGGAGGGGACACAGCCAGGACAGCTGACCCAAATGAACCAAAGGGATATTCTATACCATATGATGTTATGCCCAGTATATAAACTGCGGGGAGTTGGCTGAGGGACATTATGGCTCGGGAATTGAATGGGCATAAGTCAGTGGGTGGTAAGCAATTGTATTGTGCATCGTTTGTTTTGTGTATTCTGTTATTATTATAATTATTATTATTTTCCCTTCATTTTCTGTCCTATTAAACTGTCTTTATCTCAATCCTGAGTTTTACCTTTTTTTTTTATTATTCTCTCCCTCATCCCAGTGGAGAGAGAGTGAGAAAGCAGCTGTATGGTGCTTAATTGCTAGCTGGAGTTAAACCATGGCAACTGTTAAGATCCAAACCAGATGCCTCCAAAGTTTTTATTTTTTAACTGTATTAAGTTTTCACCTTGCTTTTCCTTGAATCTTCTTTCCCAGGAGGAATTCAGAGTAGTCCAGGGCAATAGAAGAAGAAATAAAAGCATGCCAGCCTGATGGAAGTGGCTTTTTCTTTCTATTGACATTGAATATAATGAGGAAATATTCTGTATTTCTTTGTTCTTTGTTAAAAAAAAAAAAAGAGAGAAAAATAAAAGGACTAGGAAAGTTAATATATTTCTCATTCTCTAGATGTCTTTATACTAGGTTATACTGAGGTCTTAAACTCAGAAAATGGCTATGATGGCCAGGGGTCAAGCTGAGTGCTCCCTTGCTTTGCAAAACTTTGGACTTTCATTTCCATTGCATATTTATAACTAGTTGTACACAAGTAACTGATATTCCTGCTAAATCCTGACAGTAAATAGTTTGGCACAGCAAGTTGCTACTTGAGTTCGTGAAGGAGAAAATAAGAAGAAGGAGGGAAAGACAGAAATGGCTTTTGTGATCTGTTAAAGTACTCTAAAATTATCAAAAATCAAATCATCCCCACAATGCAGGTGTTTCTCATAGTCAGCTACACACTGCAGTATTCCCACGTGACAGTGGGCTGTCATTTACCGCAGAAGTTTAACGTGCCATATATTTATTTTTAAAAATGCATAAAATGCACTTTCTTTGCTTGCCTGGTCTCCCTCAGCCACTGTAATAATTGAGGGACTTTCTTGCTTCCTCTACTGAGTCTGCAAACAGGGCTGATGATTATGTCATTGGGAAGAAATGAAATCTCTGCTTGTCCCTACAGATGAATGCTGGATCTCTTCAGCATTTTGCATGCTTCTGCACAGTTCATAGTGTCATATTGCACTGCCCCTGTGACTGACTGCAGCCTGCAAAGTGACAGTCACAATTATGTTGTTGACATACTCACTCTTTCTGGCATGGAAAGTGTATACTAGCTGCATTTAAACTAGGGGATCTAATAATTTTTCCAGCTCAGAAGTTAGAGGTAAAAAATCTTCTCCTTGCCAAATATTAAGGGTAGACATGAATGCAGAGCAGCTCATGCCACCTAGCCCTTCACGACAAAATAACTTGTCTCTCCAACCACCAGCAGCATAACACTTTGGGGACATGCAGGTTGGGGGCAGCCTTGGCTGCAGTGACCATGAGATGATGGAGTTCAGGATCCTGCATGGATAAACACTTGTTGCAGGGCAACAAGTAGGATTACAACCCTGGATTTCTGGAGAACTAACTTTGGCCTATTCAAAGACCTACTTCAAGGAATCCCATTGGTTAGGGCTCTAGAAAGTAGGGAGGCCCGAGAGAGCTGGTTAATGCTGAAGCACCACCTCCTCCAAGCTCAACATCAATGCATCCCTATGAGTAAAAAATCAAGCGAAGGAGGCAGGAGGCCTGCATGAATGAGCAAGGAACACCTAGAAAAACTCAAAGGGAAGAAGGAAGTTTACAGAATGAGGAAAAAGGGACTGGCCACTTGGAAGGAACATAGGAATGTTGTCAGAACATGCAGGGATACAATGAGGAAGTATAAGGCCCACTTGGAATTAAACCTGGAAAGGGATGTCAAGGACAACAGGAAGGGCTTCTTCAAGTACATCAGTAGCAAAAGGAAGACTAGGGAAAATGTGGGCCCACTGTTGAACAAGGTGGGTGCCCTGGTGACGGAAGATACAGAGAAGGTGAAATTACTGAATTCCTTCTTTGCTTTAGTCTTCACTACTAAGGCCAGCCCTCAAGATTCCCAGACTGTGGAGGTAAGAGAGAAAGTCTGCAGAAATGAAGGCTTTCCCTTGGTCAAGGAGGATTGGGTTAGAGATCACTTAGGCAAACTGGACACCCACAAATCCATGGTCCCCAATGGGATGCACCCACAAGTGCTGAGGGAGCTGCAGATGTCATTGCTGAACCACTCTCCATCATCTTTGAAAGGTCATGGA
>VZSC01005433.1:157043-175941 GCA_013398225.1 Steatornis caripensis | reverse complement strand
CTATATTCAGGGGGGGGGGGGGGAGTTGCATTACTAGCCTATCTTTTTTTTTGTTTTAGTCCTAGTATTTGTCACACACACTTATGTCAACTTCACTTTCTCACAGTTTCATGTCTAATACATTAGAAAAAGATATCTGCAACGTAAAGTTCACCTACAAAACAATTACGAAGACTATTTGATATTTCTGTAGTGTGCAAACTAACAAACGCCCACATTGCTATTGCACAATTTTTTCTTGTGCCCTCTATATTGACAGAACACTTCTGTCAGAGACTGAACAAACTTTCTAATCCTATTCGCATGCCCAACATCTGATTTCAGTGTTTTTACCTCACGCTGTCGAAAACTCCAGGCAGGTTATCTACTGCAATTAAAATTTTCCAGATTTATGTTCAAGTTTGTAAAACTTACGTTTACAATTGAAAGAGCAGTGTCCTCCGTCTCTCTGCTAACTCCATTTCTATCATTGTCACTAGCAGGTGAGGATATACTTTCATGGCAATCTCTGACAATCTTGGTCACATAAATAGAAATAAAACATTTGGCAAGTATGCATTAGAGTTTCAGACACTTTCACCTTTGTGCATACTGATGGTAAGTTTAGATGAACACTTAGAGAGTGTATAATAGGTCTCCAGTCTATAGAGAGTGGCCTCAAGAACTTGTTTACAAGCATCAGTTGGAAACATCCATTATCTGATGCCTAAAGCGTGGATGCCAGTCATAGAATCATAGAATCATAGAATGGTAGGGGTTGGAAGGGACCTCTAGAGATCATCTAGTCCAACCCCCAGTCCTCTTTATCAACTGAGCGATTTCTAGATATGCTGCCTATTTCTTATCTCTTTCTACCGTACAAGGCTATATACTCAGGTAGAAGATAATGAGAAATGTGAGTCGGGGTTTACAATTAAATTTACTGAGGCCTCATAATTGAGTCCTTAACATAACAAAAAATAAAGTAAAAGATACTAGCAGCCATAATGAAAACAAAGACCTGAATCTATGCAGGAGCTTGTAAACATGCCTTGTATTCACTATCACTTTTATATTTGGAAGAGGGCTCTTTGGAAAATTCTATTGCTCTGTGTATGGATTTTATACTCATGGAAACCAGAATAGATGTGGGGAAATGTAAACTGAGTGTTAGCCATGGCACACACCTAGACATGGGAGATGGAAAGTGCTCCAGGGTCTGTTAGCATAAATAACTAATATTTTCACCTGCATATTTTAGCTGAGGCTGAATTTTAGCTGAGGCTGAATCTTTATTTCAGTCAGCTAACAACTCAAGCAAATAAGCAATTCTGAAGTAAAACTGAAATGTTGCAGAAAGCATAATACTTCCACATGACCATCTAAAATATCCAGTTACCTGGGTTAGTCAGAAGATGATGTAAACACTGCCTGCTTATAGAGCATATTGAACTCCAGAGTCATACCAGGTCATATTCACAATAATCTAGGCTTGCAGAAAGCAAACTGTTAGCAGCAGGACAATTACACAATTAATACTGTGGTATATTTGCATAATCATATGAACATGAAACATCAAATTATGTATTGCATTTGTGACAGGAATCTTAAACATCTGTGAGATCCAGTAATAAAATTAATAAATTAATATGTGTCGCAGTTCCATCACATTTGAGGAAAGACACTTATTGACAGAAATTACCTCTTCTAGCAATAGGATAATGCTCAAAGGAAAAAGACAATTATTCCTAAATAGGATAAGTTTTCATAGGTTTAACATTTGCTTTCCTATCCTTGCATATACCCTAAGAAAACATAAAACAAACTCAGCACAGTGTACCTGTTTCTCATAGATAATTGGGAAGCCCATAGGTAGGCCATCTGGACCTTCATATTTTAGGCCTTACTTCACAACCCAAGTTCTCAAACAAATACCTCTGAAAAGGATACATTTGCTATTTATATTTTAGGACAGGGAATTGCTGGTCGGCTATCCAGAATAGAATACAAATTCAGGGGAGGTTTATACATCTGGTAAGACTATAAAGTTTTGCTAAGATGCCTTGGCACTTTAGGCACAATAAAGACTTGGCACTTAAAGTTTCAGATTACCATAGGAATGAGGTAAAGTAAAAGTCCCAGAGAGGACCTTTTTATGTTGATATGATTCCTGGAGTGTATTTATTCATCCTAAGAAGATCAAAACACAGGAATTTTTGAATCTGAGTCCTCTAACAAATGTTGTTTTGCTAATTCTTTCAAGATGTCTCAAACTGCCTTCAGTTCGGCTGAAAGGAGAGTCTGGAGGACTTGATGCTTACAGCCCAATTCCTTGGAGAACATCTTAGTTGGGGCACACAGAGTTCTAACCCTTACAGTAGGATACAGGTGGAAAAACTTCACCACTTCTACTCACACCAGACTGTGCTATTGTCTGTACTAAATGACACTCCATTTTAGAAGTAAACAGGGCGATGCTACTAATTTCTTAGTTTCATTTATTTTCAAAAAGTGATTCCATCCAGGATACATATATTCATCTACTCTTTGTTTCAAAACCATTGCTTTTTATGTCTGAAGAACAAGGAGTTTTTAGTCATTTGTGAAAGGCCATTTACAAACCTTTAGCACAGATTCCACAAGAGTTTGGGATCTTCTGACTCAATTGTGAAGGTCAGGAAGAACAATCTGGGGAATTAAGGGCCAGTAAGGCTCACCTTGATCCTTGAGAAAGTGATGGAGCAAATGATCCTGGAAAGCATTTCCAAACATACAATGTACAAGAAGTTGATGAAGAGTAATTAGTGTGTATTTATAAGGGGAAAATATTGCCTAATCAAACTGATAATCTTGCATGAAATTACTAACTCAGCAGATGAGAGGAGAGCAAAGATATTCTTTATGTCAACTAGGAAGGTTTTTGTCAAAGTCTACCATAACGTCTTCATTGACAAACAGATAAAATACAGACTAGACAAGGGATGGCAAGACAGACACAAAACTGGCTGAATTGCCTGGCTCAAATGGTTATGATCAGCACCATGAAGACTAGTTGGAAGCCAGTCAGTAAGTTTGCTACCAAAACTTGGAGAAGTGGCTGATAGATCAGATTCTAATATTCAGAGGGACTTTGACAAGCTGGAGAAATGTACTGACAGGAAACTCATGAAGTTCAACAAAGGGAATTGTGAAGCCCTGCACCTAAGGAATAATAACCCCCCACACCAGTACAGGCTGAGGAAACCTGGGTGGAAAGCAGCTCTGCAGGAAAAAGTCAGGGGGGTTGGTGGACAATAAATTTACCACAAGCCAGCAATTTACCCCTGTGGCAAAGATCACCACCTCCCTGTTGGGCTGCAATAGGTTGCTAACAGGCTAAGGGAGGTAATCCTTCCTGTCTGTTCAGCCCTGGTGAGAAATATCTGGAGTGGTGTGTCTAGCACTGGACTCCCAGTACAAGAGAGACATGGACATACTGTAGCAAGTCCAGTGAAGGACCATGAAGGTCTCTGAGGGACTGCAACATCTGTCATATGGGGAGAGGTTGAGAGAGCTGGGTTTGTTCAGCCTGGGGGAAAAATTCAGGGGAAATTTTATCCATGTGTATAAATGCTTGACGGGCGGACTAACGATTAAAGAGCTAGACTCCTCCCAGTTGTGCTCAGTGGCCAACAGGCATTTGACACAAATTGAAATACAAGAAATTCCACATTTTTAGTGTGAAAGTGATCAAATCCTAGAATAGGTTGCCCAAAGAACTTGTGGAGTCTTCATTGTTGGAAATGTTCAAAACCAGCTCTACACAGTCCTGAGGAAGCTGCTCTAGCTGACCTTGTTTTGAGGAAGGATTTGGTCTAGATCATTTCCAGAGATCCTTGCCAACATCAGCCATCCTGTGATTCTGTGATTTTATGGTTCCTCTCCAAGACACAAGCAAGTTGCTTTCGGTTCGTTACCTTACTGAGCTTGTACTGCAGTTTTACTGCATTATTTTGGTGAATTCACTCTTTCTATACTTACATTTATTTTTCCAATAATTTCTGTTCTATAGATGGTTCACTCAAAGTGTTTATTCTGTTCCCACACCAGATGAGTATAAGTCTTAAAAAGAGACTTGCAGTGTGAGTCTGTGAGTAGTAGTTACTGACTACAAGTTACTAATCTGCTTTTTTGTAAATATTACTTTTTTATTTTCTTAATTCACCTCTTAGAAACACTCATGTGAATACATCCCATCATTAATAACAAGGGAAATGAACCCCACTGACATCAATTAGCTTTCCAAATTGAATGAAGAAGTATATTTTTCTTTACAATATTTTCCTAGTTCTAGTCACGTCCAAATTTTGTACTACTATATTTCCTAAGTGGGAGGTACTGGTTTTCTATGAAAGCTGTCTCTACCAATGGGGGAAGGAGTGAATCAATTAATTCTTTAGTATTTCATGCAGGTGTGGCATGTAAAAATGAGCCTAAGTGAGAAGGAGGTACATATTTGTACGTGTATATTCATAAAAATAAAAGGAAAAAATCACCAAGCTGGATAACTCACCTTAAGTATCTTGCATGTCTCATTGTCTTTCAAGACACATTGTGAAGGATGTTATTAAGTTATACAGCCTCATGTTAAGAAACATTAATGGTCTGATTTATCTCCATGGGAGATATGGACTCTTCAGGAACGGCATTAGAAATTATTGCAAGAGTTTGATAATTTTTTTTTTTCCCCCAGAGATGCCACAGAGTGCTGCAAAAATGCCTTTTTGTCCTCTTTCCTCAAGTATCTGTTCTAGATGGTTTTGTGCAGATAACAATAAAAATCAAAACTCAACACCCCACTTGCATGGGACAGAGATTGATATAAAGTATCTGGTGTTTTTAATTCAGATTTTCTCCTCAGTGGCAAGTGAGTCTCCTTAGTTACTTTTCCTTAAAAAAGCGCCACAACTACACACAATAATGTATTTTCTTTGTTTTCCATTTGAATAGGTCTTGATGATATCTTAGAGTGGAAAACTGCTCAGGCACCAGGAAAACACCATCAAATCATCAAATGCAGTCCTAATATGAGGGCATCTCTACGCTAATGTTCATGATCAAGAGCTGTTGAGGCCTTGCTGATTATTTCAAGCTGACAAGTAAATTTTAACAGCGGAAAAAGGTTTGGGAGCTCTGGGGATCTGAGTTATTTCCACTCTAGCCTGGGGCAAGTGCAATCTAAGAGAAATGCTCCAGAGAATCTGTTGAGCATGAGTATAAGAAAGGAGCAGAAGCTGTAGAGTAAAGATAAATGAAATGTTCCTTTGAATCCATTAAAGAGACTTTGTGGCATTTTCTCTTTTAACCTTCCTGATCTCCTGTACTATGATTTGTGTGAAGCTGCTGAAAAGAACCTTTCTTAAATTTGCTTTAATAACCACTACTTACAGTGAGCTCATCACAACAATTTTGCAAATACAGATCTGTCGTAACTATATTCAAATTTAAAGATAAGAGGTTATTGCGTTAATCCAGTCTAAGACTTTGTAGAAAAATAAATCCAGTGAACTCATTTAAGGCACTATGCTCCATATCATCTGCATTAAATACATGAATTAAATATGTGACACCAGTGGCATTATAAGACTAAGATCAATATGTAAGCAGAAGTAGACATGGTTGTTTAAAGTTTTACACAGTCTAAATTGCAAGGTCATTTCCATAGTTATAAAATCAAAGTTAAAGAGACTACACTTTTTTCACTTTGTGTTTATACAAATATTAAAAATGCACTCTGGTATTTTTTATCTTTCCCCATGCTAAAAGCAACTCTCTGGCTTTTTCTCACAAAAGAGAAGAGAATGTGATACTTATCTAAAATGTCAAAATGATTTATATAGTAAGTTTTGTGAAAACTTTCAGGATTTATTCATTACAAGTGCCATTTCGAAATATGCAGGTTTCATATAATGCTTGTATTTTCTAAAAGATAAGTGAATCACTTGAGGAAAGCAGCTTGAAGACTTTTAAGAAATCTTTCATAACACACACTCTCTCAAAAGCAGAATATATTTAATAAGTTGGTGATCATTAATCAAAGAGATACAGCTTAACTTATCGTGTAAAATCTTCATATGTTTACCTAGAAATAATTGACGAAATATGCCTATGATTTAGAAAGTTTAAATGCTATTTTCCATGTAGACAGAGGGATGTGAACCTTTTCCATTCTTCATGCAAAAATTTACAGGTAGCCTGTATACATACATTAAGACTTACAAGAGTCTAATTAAATTGGAAACTATAGCTACACATATTTAACAGATATTTAAATGGAGAAAAGACTTACAAAAACTGAACAATAGGTCTATGGCAAAACCAGGAAATCAGCCTCCAGATGCAGTTCAAAGTCACATTTCAATCATATTTTAGAACTAATTTACAAATGTGATGTCTTTTCTGACCAAGTAGTGTCATGTGTATTCTTACTTTAGGCTACCTAAAATTTCTTACATCTGTCATATGGAAGGATTAGGTAGTGAGATCATTGCTAATTTTACTTTTTACTTGAACTAACAAAAATTCAGGTCAAATTTGTCTGTAAAATTGCATGAAGGATCATAGCTCTGGCACTTTCCTCTCTACATGCATGGAGAACTCCACCTTCAGTCAATTAAATTAACTAAAATTTCAGAAGCACCTGGATGTTCAGAGGTATAGTCTTCTATCCATTTAATAAATTCTATCTTATTAACTATTACAATGGGCTTGTATGAATACAGAGTCTCTAATGGATGAAGATTTGTTTTTTGTAATTTTAAAACTGAAACACAATAAAGGGACAATAAGTAAAAGCACAATAAGTGAATAACAAATAACACTGGTACTTAGGTCATACATGAAGAAAAATGAGTCAGTTCACTACATAGGTTAGAACAGATTAATATTTTCCTACTCATAAGACAGTACATTATTTTAATTAGTATTACTTTATTATAATATTCACCACTGTATGTTATACGTTTGAAGAAAATTTCACTTCTAGTACTACAGTTTCGTATGCAGCTGTACATGTAATCTCTGAAATGCATATGCTCACCTTGTTCCAGTATTGCCTGATCTACAGAACCTCCAGCCCAGTAGATTTCTGGTTGGGACCTAGCTGATCTCCATGGCATCTTCTCAAATTCAGAAGAATCTAAATAATCACCTGTTTGCATACAATTTCCCTCTCCCAGAGCACATGGGAATGAAGAATTAAGAAAAGTCTCAGATTTTGGGGGTGGTTTTCTTTCTTTCTCTTTCTTTTTCTTTTTTCCTTTCTTATTCTTTCATTCTTCCTTCCCTCCCCTCTCCTTTCCTCCCCTCCTCTTTTCCCTTTTTTTTTCTTTTTTTCTTTTCTTTTCTTTTCTTTTCTTTTCTTTTCTTTTCTTTTCCCTCTAATGATGTCCTTCTGGATGTACACATTGGAAATCATTGTTATCGTGGATGATTTCATATGACCAGAATACACTTCCACAGAAGAGGAGTCCTAAAATATCAAAACTATCTTTCTTGCTGTCTCCCTAAGTCTTTCACATGAGCTATCATGGATTTCGTTCAGTCCAAGGATTTCAGAAGGGGAACTCAGATATCCTGACAACTTCTTGAAAGAATAACCTCTACAACAAATTATATTTTACATGAAAATGCAGTAGGTCTTCCATTTTCTTGTGCTATTGTTTTTTATTTTTGACCAAGACAATTGCAAATAAAAACATATAACAGGCAAAACTTGGTCCAAATGAACTGGGCATGAAAGCTCTCTTCATTCTTTCCCAAAGCTCTCGTGATTCTTTTCCTGAGAGCAACACTTTTTAGCCCAAACTAGACCTGTCTTTCAGAATTAGTAGGACTATAACAACATAAGAAAGAGATCTGAGACTCCAAATTCCTTCTAGTGTCCCTCTCAAAGATTTCTAATTCCATTTCAATTCTAAATCTAATTACGATTCATATTCCATGGACAACAAAAGAAATAATAGAACCTTGGCAAGCTTTTCATTGCAGTCAGTATGAAGACTTAACCTAACATTAAGCTGAATAACCTCATCTGCGGATGACAGGAACTCCACATGGATTAACTTACATCTCACTGCACCACACTTCAGTGACAGCATCATAGGCATACTATACAGAAAAAAAAATCTGAATCAAGACCTTTCTCTGTACAAGGACCAAACTGCACACTTAATACTAGAGGAAATGACAGGCCAGAAAACAAAAATAAAAACATCTTATTTACTCCTTCTCACACTGAAGTTTCTCATTTCATGTCATGTGCAGCTGTCCTTAATATCTCTTTTCAAGATGAATGTGACACCTGTGTGAAACTGGTATATTAGCATCTGCCCTAGCTTCTCATCAAAATATACTAAGCACTAACTTTAGTAAAGTTGTATGAGGTAGGCAGAAGCATTTCTTCAAAGGTGCAGATTTCGCCAGAAAGCTCTACTTTGTAGTTCAAATCCAGTACTTTGTCATCACTCTTATTTTTAGGATAATTGTAAATTATCTTTCTTTTTCTCCTTAAACAAAATTTCACATTGGAAAATCTCGGTTCCATGCTCTAAAAGACCAAGTGAGTATGAATTAGGAGGTTTACAGGGTTCAAATTCACCATGTCTTACTGCAGCCTTTGAGCATAATTTTCTCTGAACAACTGCTTAATTAAATTGAATTTATGGTTATCAGTCTTCAGTTAAGACAATTTAGAAAAACATATTCTTCTGGACCTAAAACATGATTAAACATGTACCTTCAAAATTTGGGTTTTAATCAGCAAATATTTTTAACTGCTACCTAGAATTTAAGGTATGATTAGAAACAATGTTTCATTGTGTAAAAATTACATATTCTACTGACTTTCAGCGACCACTTCTGCATTTTCTTGCTTAATTCAGTTTCTTCATATTTCTTTCTTCAAGTGAACTCCTTTTCAGATTCCCCCCATGGAGTCTGTAGAAGACTTTTTGAAGGAAAAAAAAAAACCTGATAACTTTAGCAGCTGTCTTGAGAGGGTTACCTCTACCCTCCCCATCTTAACCCTTGCTTTCTTCTCCCTTGATCTCTGCTGACCTAGTAATCTGGGGGATTAGCAGAAGAAAATGGTGGCTAAAGTATGTCACCTCAGTTAATCTGTGCAGACAGCATAAGTATTGTGTGCAAGTTTCAGAAGCTGAGTCAGATCAGAGTTCAGGTTCACAAGTCTGAATACAGAGAATATTCAAATGTGAAAGACCAGAGTTCTATAGCTAAATTACATTTCCCCCACACTTGATGTTCTGCACCAAAGCTTACAAGGCAGAGAGTCCCTTGATATAATATGACCTTCTGAGAAGTTCTTAATCTGAAACAGCTGCTTTTGAATCTTTTACATGTTCTTCACACTGACAGTAGTATTTTGAATACCTAGCTACTAAATGGTAAGCCTTTCTGAGAAAAAGGATCCTAACTCTTCCCAAAAGTAATTTCAGTTCTCCCTGTGCATAGAAGAGCATGAAGAGTAACCCTTGGAAACTAAATTATCTAATTTGTCTGTAAACAAGAAAAATGGCCAAAAGCGGTATCGTCCAGTTTGGAGAGAGAAACCTGGGGTGGGAGAAGTATATTTCTCTTGCAAATTCCTAGCTACAAAATCAACCTGTGGCCATGGGAAACAAGTCTTTAGAGCATCTTCATTTTCTCTGAACTCCAGGACATTGTGGAAGACAAACAATTATATTGAGAACAATATAAATTATTCATCCATAGATTTTATCCTAATTTTTAGTAGTAATTCAGAACTGCTTTATGCATTCAGAAGTCTTCTTAGTGCAGGTCAACTAGGTAGCTCTCTGCTCTACCATTATGTGAAAATTGTTCCTCTAAGCAAGTGGCACCATCTCCTGTTTATTTCTCTTAATCAATTTTGCTTTCCTTCTGCTTTAATGAGAGATTTCTTCCTGAAAACAGGTTGCATCATAGTTTTTAAGGCTCATAGTGTTTTAACATGTTTGATTAAAAGTTAGTATTATAATGTTGCTTTAGAACGAAAGTGAAATGATACGCAGATTGACTCTGCTCTTTGGTATCTCTGCCACTATGAATTTATGGAGCTGGGAGATGACAAAAATATCCAGTTGGCTCTGAATGGGTGTGTGGATTTGAGTTAATTATTTCACAAAAGGTTTATGCAGGAGCTATTGCTAGATGGAGCAGGAAGAGACTCAAAATGGGCAAGTAGGTGATTCAAAGAGAAGGTCGGAGGTGACTGGGATATGTCTTATACAGTTGAATTTATAAATATCTTCCATTTTTGCTACTCTAATTACAAATGTTTCCTCAGAAGAATAGAACCTAATCTCTGTCATGCGTCATATGTTTTAAATAAACCATAAAACATTATCAGAAAGCAAAAGTCTTATTTGCACAGTCATTTCAAGAAGAGTCCAATACACCATTTGAGATAAAGTCTGCAGCCCTGATTCTTGTATTTTTGTATGCAGTAATACCTTCTCCTTGTGCAATTCTACTGGCTAAATTAATTTAATTAGTTCTTTTGTAATTTCTTTCCCTGCAGCTCTACTCCATGAAAGAAAAAATTTTACCTTGCTGGGAGTACATAGGAATATAACAACAGTAGTCATTTCTGTATTTGGAGCTTTACAAAGTGGAAGACTGATGAACAAGTTTATTATCACATTTCAGATGAGGCTGAGATATTCGTGTCCTAATTTTTGAAACTGGTAATATTACTTCATTAATAAACATAACATTTTTTTAATGCCTGCCATAGGCAAAAAATGTATGTCTCCTCACCAATGTATTTGCTCCAGTTCTACTAACAACACGTAGTGAGTTTGCTTGACTAGCCTACGTGGCCCCATCAATGCTTTAATGCCTAAAATGCAGATGGTAGTGGAGCAAGCAGTGCTCTTGAATAAAATGTCGATAGTCACTGGAGAGAAAATGCCTTTGAAAATCTATAAAAAAGACTGTGCCTGCTTATGTTTGAACACTTAGCCAGAAAGGCTGTACCTGTAGTGGTCTTCAAAGGCCTCTCCTAGTTATTTAGGGAATTAAAGATGATCTTCTTACTAGTATCCTAAAATTTAGACATAAGCTATATGCCTAAGCTAAAACTCCTACAGTTTAAAGTCTGAACACTGAAAGGGTGTGTTCAATTAACCTGTACATGTTACTACAAACTGAAATCATTAGATGAAAAACAGGGGTGTGTCTTTTCCTCTTTGTACCATTATTTTCATCATAACAGGCCTCCTCCTCTTTTCTTTGCAGCTTATCTTTGTACTGAGGATATTGTTCTTTGGGGTGCTTTATCAGTATTAACTGCAGTTTTCAAGTAAATTTACCTTAGACATATAGTACAGAGCTTGTACCTGCTACTCCTATTTGCATTATAGTTGAAGCAGATGGATCTTTCATCTTAGCTCAATCTGTTACATATGTACTACTGTTTATTCCTCCAGCTACAGGTAAAATATTTTTATAAGTAGACTTCAGTTTGATACAGCTTCTAGGACTTCGTATGATTTCTCCCAATTATCTCCTATAAAGAATTATAAGATTTAGCTAAAGACAATTTGTCGAGTGCAATTCAGGCTTTTGTAGGGATCTTGTCTTGTCAGTCTTAAAGTATTAGCTGACAGAAAGTTGTGTGTATATATATCCAGAAAACAGACAGAAAGTTGTGTGTATATATATCCAGAAAACAAACAGCATTGCCAAGGCACTCCACATCAATATCCCACATAATTGAGCTCATTTAATCTCTTTGCTTTCTAAGTTACGCACAACATCTTAAAAAGTTTCAAAGGACTTCATATAGCATAAAACTTTAGACAGTTTATTCAGTTCTATCAAATATCATATTGCTATGCCTTTCTTAGACCAATGTGTAACAGATTTGTGATTTACTTCTGTTTGGAAAGTAGCTAGGAATAATCAAGCTTAAAGCAAGGCCTTTTGGTATCCTATAACACATGCCTTCAAGAACTCAATTTTCTTAAGTCATTTTCTCTCACAGAGACAGCTAAAGCTCCAGAGGACAAACACGTCCCTAGGAATTAAGGAAAAAGTTACTGAACTGTCTAAAAAACCAATATCAAATAATGTGCTGAACACCACAGAATTTGTGAAGGGACAAGTTCGTACCTTGGAGTGGGAATAAATGTATATTAAAGACAAATCTGACTCTTCTCATTTAATTTTAAAGCCCCAAAGTAAAGTTTCAGAGCAGAGTAAAACAAGCAGGCCTAGAGGCATAGACTAAGGTCTCCTCAGCAATGTCAGGTCTAGAGGGCCATTGTTAGGCTACTGCCACAGTAGGCAAGAGCAATGAGCCTGTCAGCTCACTCTCCTGTGACTGATCAAATGGATAGTAATAGATGTTAAAGATTCAGGCACAAGAAATGATTAAAACCACCTTGCCCATAGTAGCACGTTTTCCCAGTTCAGCCAATGAGAAATGTATTCGCTCAAATATCAGTTGCCATATTGCGTTGGGTCTGTGTGGCGGGGCTTTGGTAACACGGGCAGGGGCTACATGGGCGGGTGGCCCCTGTGAGAAGCTGCTCAAAGTTCCCCCAGCTCCAAGTCAGCCCCACTTCAGACTGAGGCCAGGACATTTAGAGACAATGGATGCACCTCTCTGTATTTCAGGATGGGACAAAGGAGTGGTCCTTGAGACCTGCAGCAGAGGGAGAAGGGGGATGTGAGAGAAACACCTATGCAGATACTGGGAGTCAGCGAGGAAGGAGGGGGAGGAAGCGGCCAGAGAGATTTCCCTGCACCCCATGGGGAGAGGGCAGGCTGTGCCCCTGCAGCCCATGGAGGATCGCAGTGGAGCAGCTCATGAAGGACCACAGCAAGGCAGAGATGGACCTGCAGTCCACGAAGGACCGTGGAGGAGCAGAGATGGACCAGCAGCCTATGGAGGACCCTGCGCCAGGGGAGGTGCCTGTTCCCTAAGCAGACCATGACTCTGTGGACAGCCCGTGCTGGGTTGGTGCAGTCCTGAGGTACTGAACCACACGGGAAGGACTCACATCAGAGGGGTTTGTGAGGGACTGTCTGCCATGGGAGGGACCCCACACTGGAGCAGGGAAGCGTGTGAGGAGCCGTCCCTGCCTGAGGAGGAAGGAGCAGCAGGGACAATCTTTGGTGAACTGACTGCACCCTCCATTCCCTGTCCCCCTGTGCCGCTGAGAGAGGAGGAGAGAGAGAAATCAGGAGTGCGGGGACTCGAGCCCGGGAAGAAGGGGGTGGGGAAAGGGTATTTATTTTGTTTTAAGATCTGTCTTTTTGTGTCTGAGTCTTCTGATCGACTGCTTTTTAGTGCCATAAGTTTCCCACTCTTAAGTTTTCTCTTTTTTCTTGTGAAGAAACAGGAGGGAAAAGCAGCTTTAGAGTTTAATGATAGGATAAGTTCTACCCTTAAATAACACAGCATCCAGGAGGCTTTTTTATCATTACACTCCACTCTGATCAAGCAAATGACTCCAAAGTGCAAANATGATTAAAACCACCTTGCCCATAGTAGCACGTTTTCCCAGTTCAGCCAATGAGAAATGTATTCGCTCAAATATCAGTTGCCATATTGCGTTGGGTCTGTGTGGCGGGGCTTTGGTAACACGGGNGGCTTTTTTATCATTACACTCCACTCTGATCAAGCAAATGACTCCGAAGCGCAAACTCAGAAAAAAAAAGAAAAGAAAAAGAAAAAAAAAGAAAGAAACTAGCTCAGTCTGCCCTTTC
Source organism: Steatornis caripensis (assembly GCA_013398225.1). NCBI lineage: Eukaryota > Metazoa > Chordata > Aves > Caprimulgiformes > Steatornithidae > Steatornis > Steatornis caripensis. The sequence goes on along the minus strand of VZSC01005433.1, from coordinate 162,186 downwards.
TGATGTCAATGGCAAGATTNGTGCAAACTCAGAAAAAAAAAGAAAAGAAAAAGAAAAAAAAAAAAAGAAACTAGCGCAGTCTGCCCTTTCTGATGTCAATGGCAAGATTAATTTCAGAAATCACGTTCTAAATAAATACTGCTAAAATGATCATTTAAGATACAGCATAACCTTTCTCATTTTGTTAATCTACATGCTGTGTAATCCACACTAAAAAGGGCAATTGTTTTCCACCTCTCAAGAAAGATTAGAGTGTTTTAGTGACAGCTCAAATTATTAAATTTTCCTATTTAAAAAAAAAACACATTACACAGTGTATCATGTTATCAAATATAAATAATAGTAGAAATTTAATTGCCAAAATAAATGAGCAATCATATTTTCATGAGTTATCCTTGGTATTTTAAATGTTTTTATTTGTTTGCTAATCCAACAAAATTCAGTATTTTATTGTTTTCCACACACTAGTTGTCATGACTTAAAGAAGATATTATCATTATTGCTATAATCAGTTTACTATTTAACAGACTACAAAATCTAACATATGTTACTGCTTATGCTGTCATTTTAGTAAGATTCCAGGTATGTAGTAAAATTATATAGTCAGAATCTGATCTAGAAATCTTTATTCTCTCAAGCAGTTTTTACTGAGGTGAGCTCTTTTGCTGATGCTACCTACAGTTGTCAAATTCATCAACAATCCCCAAAGATCACCTGAGGAACAAGGAGGAGACCTGTCAAAAGGAAAATATCTTTACAGTAGTTTGTAATATTGCACATGAAAAGTGCATAGCAGTTCTACTATTCAGCACTAATAGTGTATTGTTAATCAGCAAACTGCACAGAAAATCACTCTTTTTTCACAACCCTGCACTGATATGACTTCTTCCAGATCACTTATTTGAAACAAGAGAGGACTTCAAGTCCTCAGATACACATATGCTCTGTCTTTGTGTACTTTGTCTGTGTGCAGATACCTCCACCACTGGAAACAGATACTTGCAGCACTTCTCTAGAAAATGAGGGCACTAGCTTTCAGAACAGCTACGATACTGAGCTTTCTCTTTCAATCCATAAGAACAAACTTACATCAAGTCAGACTAAAGTCTCTATAGTAATTTATCTTATTCTTAGCTGCTGCTGTGGGAAGAGTACCGAACAGTTAAAGCACAAGGCACTGGTATTTCCATATTAACTCCAGGGATATCTTAAAACAGAGGTGTTAAATTCATGTTGAATATCATTTGGTAGATTTTCTTTTCTTGTGTTTTTCTCTTGTACCTGTTCTACTGCTTTACAGAGAAGGTTTTTTCAGTATTTAGTTTTGCGATTCATGTTAGTTTCATTCATTTTCTGGTACCTTTGCTTCTTAGGAGGTCCCGTTCTCTAGTTCCAACAGCTTACCATACTCTCTTCTGCTGCATCTTTGAAATATATGAGGAAAAATTGTAGCTGAAAATACTTGCAATTGTAACTGAAAGTAGTGTGGTAGGCCATGTAATGTGATATCTATTATTTAGTTGAAACATATTATTGAAATTATACAGTGTTCAGTTTTGGCCTGAGTAGAAGAAAGACCTTGATAAACTGGAGCACATTCAGCACAGATTAACCACAATGGTCAGGGGCTGGAGCACTTTCCCTGGAAGGAGAGTAAGAAGGAGCCAATTTGGATCAGTAGAGAGGAGTTGTCTTTAGGCAGATAATACAGCAGCCCTGGTAACTCTGTAGAGGTTGTAAAGCAGACGGAGCCAGGCTCTTCACGATGGTGCATGGTGGGAAGACAAGAGAAAATGAAATATACCGAAACAGGAGAGCTTCCAGCTGGGTACAGGAGAAACCTTTTCATCATTAAGACAGCAAATCATTGGAAGAGGTTTTCCAGAAAGGCTGTGCAGTCTCTGCCCTTGGAGGTTTTCAAGATTTGACTGGATAAAGCCCTGAGCAATTATAGCTGATCCTGCTTTGGAGAGGAGGTTTGACTAGACACGTCCAGAGGTGCCTTCCAACCTGAATTGTTTTATAGTTCTATGAATGACAAGAGATATTAAGCACAGGGCCTTTCTAATTTGGAGGAAGGCAGAATTTGTCTTGTTTTAATTTTTTTTTTTTCTTATACTCTCACGTTTTCCGACGTGGAAGATTAAACCACACGTGTTTTAAGAGCACTGTCAGGTCATTTTATTAGCAACTGTTATCTTCTCTAAAAGGAAAGAATAACAACTAACTTTCAGACTTACTTAGCAATAAGAATTGGCACACAGCTGGCTAATACTTGCTAATTTTTGAGGAGGAGAGAAACTGGTAGTTAACATGTCAAGACAGCAAGAACTAGAAAGAGCTCTCTGTACATGGCTGTAATGTAACCTCAGTATCTTCTCTTACATCTGTTCTTAAAACATGATCTGATTAAAACATTGTGATTAGCAGCATGTAGTTCAGCTGGAAGCCAGTCACCTTTGGTGTACCTCAGGGGCTGGTACTGTTTAATGTCTTCATTAATGATCAGGATAACGGGGCAGATTGCACTCAGGAAGTTTGCAAACAAAACAGGGAGAAGTGGCTCATAGACCAGATGGATGTGCTGTCATCCAGAGGGACCTAAACAGGCTGGAGAAATGGATGCGCAGGAACGTCACAATGTTAAACAAAAGGGAAATTCAAAGTCCTGTACCTAGGGAGGAATAACCCCATGCACTAACTCACATTAGAGTCCAACTGACTGGAAAGCAGCTCTGTGCAGAAGGACTGGGGATCCTAATGGACAACGAGTTGACCACAAGCCAGCAAAGCACCCATGTGGCAAAGAAGGCTACTAGAAATTACTGACTGGAGTGAAGACAACTATGTTAGTTACAAACAATGAATGCATCTAACACTTCTTACTGGCTATTAAAAATCTGTGTTAAACCTATTAATCAGAATAAGTTGATAAAGATTCTATTAATCAGAATAAGTTCATAAAGATAATTAAGGCATATCCATTTTCATGGAGCCATTTAACTTTAGTAATAAACAGCAAAAGCTCTACTAATATAGAAAAGATTTCATAAAGCAACCTGGTTTTGTAGAACCCAATATACGCAAGACCAATAATAGTTTAAGAAGAAAAAATCTGTAAGTATACAACAGCCTTAATCTCTAAATCCTGTTAATTTCATATCTTCTACAATTTGTTACCACACTGCCATTCTAAATTTCGGCAATTATTTATCTTANAGATTTCATAAAGCAACCTGGTTTTGTAGAACCCAATATACGCAAGACCAATAATAGTTTAAGAAGAAAAAATCTGTAAGTATACAACAGCCTTAATCTCTAAATCCTGTTAATTTCATATCTTCTACAATTTGTTACCACACTGCCATTCTAAATTTTGGCAATTATTTATCTTATCTGTCTGCTGTATGCATGCACTTACCATCTTTTCTCTAGAAATATATAGCAGCTGAAAATGTTTTCTTATTTCTACAGACAGTCAGCTAACTCCCACAGCAAGCTTCTGTAAGTCTGTGCACACTTCTGTGCTATTTTGGAACACCAATCCTATTCTCCTTGCTGGAAAACTGCTCTTTTGTTCATGTGAGATGACAGAAGGCCTCAAAATATTAGAAATCACTAATTATCAATAGGTTATGCACAACTTTATAGTGCATTCTACAACATGTTCATGTAGTGTGCTACAAACCAGCACCTGTCAATATTTGTTCTTTTTTGTGAGAGGTTAAGGTGTAAAGTAGACATCTATGATAGCCCTTGAAATTGTCCATAATTCCATACATTCTAAAAGGGTGTAATAATGGGTACATTTGCTAAGATTTTAGTATCTCTGGGTGTAGTTACAGTGTAATCTAATAAATCATGAAAATTTTATTGACTAAGTCTATGGTGTATAAAATTCTCAACTGGAGGAGAAAACATCCAGGCTGTTTGTGAAAAGACAAAACCTGCAAGCTGGGCAAATGAGCTGAGAAGATGATAAATAGAGGCTGGGAGGAAAGAAAATTGAAGAGAAAGCAAACACATTCTTTGGATTATTTGGATATATATTTTTATATGTATCAAAAAATAAAAAAAATAAAGCCATTGATATGTCGTGCATTTTTCAATGTTCTGTTTTTAGTATACAAAGGGATTAGACCAGTAGTTCCTCTTCATGTAAATAACAAAGACACTGAAGTAATTCTGNGGATTATTTGGATATATATTTTTATATGTATCAAAAAATAAAAAAAATAAAGCCATTGGTATGTCGTGCATTTTTCAATGTTCTGTTTTTAGTATACAAAGGGATTAGACCAGTAGTTCCTCTTCATGTAAATAACAAAGACACTAAAATAATTCTGACAATACAAATTGTTTATTCCAGATGTTGTCCAGCTACTTAAGAAGGGTACACTTGCACTTTTTCTTTCTTTTTTTAGTTTTATTATCTGAAGCCTTGTTTCAGATATGAAATTGAGTTACTACCAGACTGAAGTCAACATGTTTCTACTTACCCGATATTCCACTACATTGTGTTTCCGATGCAATAGAAGGTACTAGATTTCCATGACTATTCATTTTTCATTTTCTTCTGAAGAGAGTAAAGTTTCTGGCTCTTGTCTTGTAACACTTGTTCTAAGAGTTCAATTATGCAGATTTTAAGTTATAAGATTGCATAAAATTGTTGTAACAGCCTGAATTATTAGAAGCACTAAATATGATTGTCTTTTTAAAAGTTGCAGTTATTTGTTTCTAAAAATATTTTACAAGAGAGGAATAGACAGGTCAGACAATTATCCATAAGCCTTTTTTGTCAAACCAATCAAACAACCAAGCACTGATTATGCTGAAACCTACCACAATCCTACTTGTTGAATTTGAACCGTTGAGTGTGTTAGTTATTTTATGTTAAGTGGGCATAAAAATTCTATTAATTAGGCACAATTTAAACAAACATACATTAATTATTATTTTGTAAAGTTTGATAAATAATGAATGTATCTCATAAAGTATGTTATTGTCTTGAGTAATACATTCCAAGATAATTATATCAGTACGAATATAGAGGTAAAAACATCCTTTTCACATGTTTTACAGGTTACTTACTTACACACTAAATCATACATTCGTTATTTGTTACTATTTTATTATTTATATA
>VZSC01005433.1:127525-154669 GCA_013398225.1 Steatornis caripensis | reverse complement strand
AATCATTATATTAAGGTCAAACAAAAAGATGAATTGGTTTTAAGTTTTGTTTCTGTCAACTAAAACTCACTTTGAATGTTTTATCATAATAGCTTGTCAGCAAAAGCATAAATTATTTAAGAACGAACAATTCCTAATATAGTTTAAAGGTGCACAGCTGTCAGAACAAGAAGTCCAAGATCAAAGAATGGATTCATCTTGACTAACTGTGGTCAGCTCACTGACGCTCCAGCTGCATGGACAGATTTTTGGACAAAGATTAGCACCTCCAATTGGAAGTTCAGGTCTAGCTGTCTTTGGTACAATCTATCTGAATAATAGCACTAAACTAATAATATAATATTTCCTGATTGAGGAATGATCATGGATTCTGTCTTTGTGATTAGATGCTTGTCATTAGATACTTGTGATTAGATACTGTGAAAATACTCATTTAAATTGTTACTGTATTTTTCTTCAAATACTGGTACATTAATATATTTTTCTTCATTGCTAGTGCTGTTTTCCAGCATCACTGCTCTGAATATGAAAGTCCTGTGCTTGTTTTCTACAGTGACTGCAATCTACTTGACATTGTAATATGTTTTTGAAAACTGAGACGACCTCTTTGATTGGAAAGGGGAAGTTATCACCCATTCTGCTGAATTTGTTTTAATGCACAGCTGAGAAATCTGGGAACTTCACAAAGGAAGAAATGGAAATAATTAAAACATAGATGATTTTAAAAACTTCACATTAAGTTCAAGGTTGGAAGAAGGAACATGTTTATGATTGTGCCAAAAACTTAGTGCCTTCACTCTTAAAACCAAAAAAAAATTAGAAAAGTTTTCTAATCATTAAGAAAATAAACTCTATGAAAAATATTAAATAATGTTCTTAATAAGTGTATTCCAAGATAATTTTATGTACTTTGCAAATGTCAAAAAAACTCTTTGAGAATATATCTTATTTCGATATACTTTCTAGTTGTTAAGGGAATAAACTATGAAAACATTATGTTAATTTCTTTGTAATCAGACACTATTTTAGAGGCAGGGGTATTTTATTTCTTTTTTTTTTTTTTTTACAAAAGCCCTATGTAACTATGGAATTAGAGACATGATGAAAATACTATCTTCATCAGATGCTTCAGGTTTAAAAAACTGACAACAAGTAACACAAGAAAAAGCAGTTTCATAATTTTCCCTGGATGAATCAGGGCTAAAATTGTCACATGTTCAAGCATTCAGCTCCACTGTGTGGCTAGATGGCTCATCTTGTGTTTGGAAACAAATCATGCTCATTGGATCACGGTGATTTCCTCCTATATTTGAGATTCCTCTGTCCTCACCTGTACAGCTATAATTTGCCTCAAGTCCAGAATCTGTACTCTGCTGTTCTCCTTCCTCCATCCCCTTCGGACCTTGAACTCCACTATTTTGTGGTTGCTATAGCCAAGACTGCAACCCTTTATCATATCCCCAATAAGCTCTTCCGTGTCCATGAGTAGCACACATCAGTACTGATGGGGTAATGATGGGACACACATCTCACATCAGTAAAAACAATTTTACATCATAAGGTTTATGTCCAGTGCTCGATGGTCATGTAGCTCTTGTTCAAATTGTGTTCAAACTGTGTTCAACATTACCATACCTTACTTTCTGCAAGGACACTGAAAGAGAGAACAATATTCCAGCAGCAATTTCGCCAGTGCTATGTAGAGAGGCACAATTGCTTTTTTGCTTCTTGGTGTTACCCACTATACATATATGAAGGATGCATTAAGCCCCTTCACTGCAGTATTGTGCTAAAAGGTCATGCTGAGGCGATTAGTTACAATGTCCCCTAGATCCTTCCATGAATCACTGCTTTCCAAGGCAAAATGTCGTCATGGATTAATAATAGTCGTGCATCCTTCCCTGTGGTTAATTTAACATTTGCTGAAATACTGCAGCTTCTGTGTGGCTGACATTGAAGCTAGCAGGTTTTTAAAGTACCTTAAATCCTCCTCTGATTTTATTAGACTTAAATATATAACTTAATGATTTACAGTCACCAAGCCAGATTCTTAGCTGGCACAAATCAATGTGACTTGCTGTTTACCTCAAATAATTATCTATGCCACATGCTACAGTTGCTTAAATGAAGCACAGAGAAGACATCTATATGATATGCATTATTGGCTACTTTACATATAATAAATCAAGATTAATATTAAACATTATATTGCATAAAAAGTGAACTCACAATTATTTGGAAAAACGAGTCATTTAGATGTGCTAATTACATAGAAATTAAAATATTATTCTTGCAATCAAAACATTGAGCATTCTGAGAGATGACATCGGTGTCGGGCCATTGTTCCTCTGAGGCTTTCTTTATCTGCCTGAGTGAATCTGCCTTCTCCTCACTCCTGCCTCCTCCTCCTCCCCCCTCCCCCCCTCCAGATACATACACATGTGTTCACTAAGCTTTTATCTTTTCTAGAATGGACTCCTCTGATTCTCCCATTCTCAGTCAGAATGCAGATCAAGTGCATTTTCCTCAGTAGATAGGACAAAGTCAGGTATGTGCTGCTCATCACTTAATGACTATGAATACAATGGCTTTCAAAACTCATTCTTAGAAGAAAGTCTCATTTAAGATGAGACTCAGTCTGGTGCACAAGAGGATTTCATTTAACCTGCATTCGTTTTCTTTTTCTTTTCTGGAGACAGAGAGGCTGTTTGTGAAGCAGCTGCTGGCTGAATGTACTTCTTTTCTTCTGCAAAGCTGAATCAGAGCTGCCTTGTTCTACCACGAAGAGAACAATAGGAAGTGAATCAGGAGGAGGTCTGTAGCATAGCCAGAGCTCTGCTGTATTTCTGAAGCAGTGAGTGAATGAGTTGATAGGTGGAGGAAACATTGAAGAAGAAATATTGGTACAGTTCATTTTTTGTGTTTGTGGATAGAGTGTGCTGTCAGATTCTGGACCCAATAACATATGGAGAATACAGGCAAGATTATTCTTATCATAACCTGCTGTTCTATTCAAACACGTGTGTTTGCAGGCACGGAGAGGAAGAGCAAAGAAATCATGCCTCCTGCATATATCTTGCCCAGTAGTCTCCCATTTTTATTGTTGCTGCTGTGTAACAGCCCAGATTTGAGCCTTTATAATATTGATCATATTCATGAGCTCGCAGAGGCCTCTGACTTTCTGCAGATCCTCCAATGCCTAACAAATGACATCACCTTCATTCTTCTCTCTCAGAGAATATGCTATTGTTGGCCTAAATTTTAGTGTTTTTCTGAGCCTCATTAGACCTTTACAGGTAACTTGGAAGAAGCTACATCATTAAAGTCAACAATTCTGTTTGCAGAGAGGTTGTTATCTGGGCTACGGTCCACTTACCTTCCTGCATGTAAGCAGACTTTCACTGAATTAATTCTGTATAAGATAACATTAAACATCACCATATGCAGGTGAATTCCTTTACACTATCCGGGCAAAATTACATAGCTATATCATATTTAGAAATAATCGCCATACAACCCCAAATTAATCATATTCATATCCTTCCAACATTTTCCATGAGTTTTCCTCAAATTACCCCAATTCACTTTTCCCTTTCTTTCTTATCATGCAAAAAATTGTATCAAATGTAGTGTTTCTGTGCTGCTGAAGCTGTTCAGTAGTTGTTTCACCATGAAGATCTATATACATTACAGGAAGTGGGAAAGTTGCTCCTGCATTTCAAGGAGGAAAGCTTTTGCTCACTGACCTGCAAGTGCTGCAGAAAATCTATTTTAAATTGAATGTTGATCCAAATAAGAAAAGACCATACCACATCACATGAAAAAGAAGCACTCATCATCCAGTTATTAATTCTTTGCTAAAGTAAATCCATTTTGCTTTCTGCAATTGTGCAGTGAACACAAAAAGCAAATGACTCTCGTTAGCCATGAAAATAGGGTAAAATTATAGCAACAGTTATAATGCTAAATCCTGATCTTTCTGTTACAGGGCAGGACTGTACTCTCATTATGTGTATAATACTAGGTATAAGAGGACCGAATACATTACCAAGACTCCTGTTGTAGACACAAGTAATGATAAAGAATGAAGGAATAGATGCATCACTTTCTGAATAAAAATGCCTGCTTCCTACTGTCAGACTCTTCAGGGCATGTTGCAGTAATGTGCTGTGGGAGACACTTTTCAGCTCTTCCAAGCAGGAACAAAATGTATTGTTACACCTTTTGCTGATTACAGCACATACACAAGGTGAGGGATGGGCGCAGAGCATAAAATACATCCTGCATCAATATACTGGAGTGTTTAAGGCCTCATTTCGCAAGTGGAACATTCGTTTCCTATGTCTTTTTTTATGAAGGAAGACACAACGCTGAGAAATTTTTTCTTCTCTCCTTCACAGCATCAGTGGAGCAGGACAGAAGATGGTGTCATACCATGCTTGCTTCATCTTAAAGCAGGCATTTAAAAGTGCTTATGGTAACAAATTTTGGTAAATAAAATTGAATTTTTGGAAATTCATTTGTAGTTCACAGTAGAAGTCTCAGACTCTCCCTATACATGAGCCATAGATGTGTGAAACGACAACCCATGTAGGTGTAGAAACCAAGAGATCTTGCTGTCCTAGCACCCTGGATAGACTGTTCTACTTGCACTAGTCCAAAGCAAATGACTCAAATTAAGCATCAAATCAAAAATGGCAGAGTCTTTATATTTCATATTGTTATAAGAGCAAAGGGCATTTGAAAATGCAGTAGTATAAAGAGAAACAGAACCTAAAAGCTTTGAAAGAAAAAAGAAAAGAGTGCCACACATCAAATATGTTTACTGGAGCTTATCCAGCTCTGCTAAGCCCCCCTCTGTTTTCTTTCACTGAGCTGCCCTGACTATCCAACCAAAGAACAAGCTTCAGTTTGGTGCATACAATCATGCAAAAACACTTTCCAAAATCCTGTCAAAAGAGATGTTTGTTGACACACTCTCAGAAAAAAAAAATGTTTTCAGGTGTGTATAATGAATGTGTGTTTGTATTTTTTTAAGTCAGTAATGACTGCTCCAGAGAAACAAGCTATGAGAAATATGCTTCGTTACAGTCAGTGGAATCAAGACTTCAGGATGATGGAATGAAAGCTACAGTTCTGACTTTTGGGGGATAGATGTAATCTACATTTAATCTTCTAATTTTATTTTCTGTCTACAGGTTTTTTCTGTCACCTTTATTGTCTTGTGCAACCTCAAGCTTCTAGACAGACAGATGAAGATTCACAGATGTCTCAGAAAATTGCAGAGTGGATCAACTTTAGCAATATGTCTCCCAGGCACATTCAACCTCATTTTAACTAAGATATCAAGATACATGTATATGTTCTAAATCTCAAAGGCCAGCAAGTTGACTGGGAAGCTGCAATGTGCTGTCTGTTTGTGTATGCATGTAGAAGTTCTGTTTTAGAAAGCTGTACGTAGTGATTCCAAATATCTTACTTAAGATTACAATCCTGTCTATTTTGAAAACTTTTCAATAAGAAGAAAACTTGCAACATTATATAAAGCAGAGTTCCTGATAATATCCTTCTTTGTGCCCTTTTTTGTCTAGTATTTGTCTTGACACTTTTGTCTATGGGTAGCTAGCTTAAATGAAAGTTTAACACATATGTTACATACCATAAATGAAAAATTAATTCAGTGCTAAATATTATGAAATCCCACATCTAACAATTCTACAGGCTAGTCATGTTAAACACATATGTATATATTTGTGTACATTTATGGGGAGTCGTTACTTGCTGTGACTGTCATTCTTTTTCCCATGCAGTCAACCATAACCATTAGCAGTATAAATATTGCCCATATTTTTCAAAACTGATTCAAGCTTTTAGATGCTTCTTTTACGACTTGTCTGTGATGAGAGCTGATTTTTATGGAATAACTTTTTAGCGCTTCATGGACAATATGCCGTGATGAGGGATTTTGAGCTGAGGCTTTCAGAAGTTATTTTCTGAATTATTGGAAACTGAGTAATACTTTTGTTTCTGTGGTTTGCCTCATTCAGAAATGCTCTTGTGAAAAATAAGTATCTCTAATACGCAACAGACATGTATTTTAAGTTAGAGAAGAAAAGAGCCAACTAACAAGTATGTGACTAGCATTTGCACTCAGGCCTTCTTTAGAAGGTGAAGAACTGAGCGTGTTTAGACAAATGGGCTAGTTACTTCATCCCATCTTAACATCTAGTCCACAGAATCAGTGTTTAACTGTGCCTCCTGAGAACACAGTGGAATGTCATGTTGGACGTTATATTTGAAAGATTTTGTGTAGAAATCCTTTAGCTAAAGGGTTTGAAGACCACACTATTTGTGTGATAAGTTAAAGGAAAAATCTATTTCTAAATGCCTCAAAAGAAAAAAGAAGATGTGTTCTGGTTTTGACAATTTTTTCTATAACTCAAAGAGCTAGAACTGTGCAAGTGTAATCCAAGCCTCAGGAATTCTGCAGAATTTTGGTTACTGGTTCTTAGTGGAGCCTCACTTTTGTTTTTATTTCTCTCCATGGCTGAATGTTAAGAAATTCCTGACACGGAATGCCGTAAATGTTTTCAACTTCAGTCCTTGCCAACTGTTATGTCTTCCTGTTTCAGAAAATGAATATATGCAATGTTTTCATTTGTCTATCTATCTGACAAATATGCCTGAATGCTCAATAACTTATTTTTGAAATTAACCTGTCAGAGTAATCATGACACAAATATAATGATGAAACATTACTCTGCTCTAAAGATGAATTTCTGTAACAGTCATAACTGGTCTCTGGGGCGTTACTGATTGATGAAGCAATACTTTAATAGAAATTGAACTAATTTATGTGCAGGTCTACACAGAAAAATCTACATATTTGTTATATGCAGATTCATTTGGCTTATCATTAGCAAAATCATGAAGGTTATAGACTTTGATTTGTGTTTGGTCCACAGACATGTTAAAATGATGTATACATTAACCTAGAAAAGAATAAAAATATATGTTCACATGTATATCTTATTTCTGCATTGGACGTTATTTCTTTGCAATGTTCCGTAGTAAGATAAGAAGAACTTATTTAACTTTGAAAATATCTGGCAAATGATCATTAAACTATATAAAGTTTTTATATAGCTAGAAATTTTACATGGTGAAGAAGCTATAAAATATATACTACCCAATTCAAACCCAGAACTATACTTTCTTTAATTAGATGTTAACAACCTGTAAAGCTAATCCTTGTATTCCTTGCTTGATTGGAAATGTGCAAAAACTGTAATAATTCTAGCATCCAATATTAGTTATATGCCCTTACCTTTTATACTTCTAATACAGTGCAAATTTTACAACATACTAGAGGAACTCAAACAAGGACACAAGGTCTTACAATAACCCAGTGAAATTTAACTTTCAAAAACTAGAAGTGAGAATTTACAGATTTGTAAATCATGTAGTATAATGATATCTAGTCGATTTATTTGTGGGGTTTTTGTTTTGGTTTGGTTTCAAGGGATTTTGTCATTGTTTTCACAATTGCCTTGCAGCGTAAGAATATCTGCCAAGCTAGGTATACTTAATCTATAAATTCTTCATTTGCTAAAAAGACAAGGAAGATCCTTGCAGGATACTACTTTTGGTTGAGATAAGTCATGTCTGGGTGTCAACAGCTATACTGACCAGCTCTTCACTGGTACAAAGGGAGCCTGAAATGGCTTTCTTAGTTACAGAAGCCTATGCTGTAAGAAGACATGCATGTTACTTTCATTTTATTATCACATGTCTTTTTACCACTGTTTTACTCTTTATACATTGTCTTTCAGTCAGATGGCCTAGGTTCCTGATTGACTCAAAATGCTATTGTGTGTTGATGAAGCTGTTCTATGAGAATAACACAGAATTAGTGTTTTAACAATGTCAAAACATAGAAGCATAGACCCTCTGTTCCTTTTGTTAATTAGCTGTAAACTGATAATTATTTCCTTAAACTACTTAAATATCTACACAGATCAAGATTATTTGCCTAAAAAAAAGAAGAAAACAGAATGTTAACAAGTGGTTACATACATATATATATATATATATATATATATATCTTTCAATTAAATGCTCTGCATATGGGGAGGATGTTCAAGTAGGTGGGATATTACCATGTTTAAGTATACGTGAAACAAAGTATCAAAGGTAAGGGGAATTTCTTTCCAACTCTGCTTTCCAACTGTCATACACTTTCTTTAAGGAGTAGGTTTTATTTAGGAGGAAGATATCACGAATTTTGTGGTATTGCGGAGAAAACGAACTTTAGCAAGATTTATTGCACAGTGTTCAATAAGGGTCATCCAATCAGTGCTTGAAAGATCTCTTCATCTACTTTAATTTATCCAGGAGTTCATCTCAGTTGCTCCTATATAATACATTATTTAGTGGGAACACTGTGTACAGAATGACCTAGCTATTTTCTATTTTACTCTAATGCTTTTGAAAGAAGCTATTATTTTCTGAGGAGAGGAAGAAGCATATATTAATTTTCCTATAATTGTTATCACCTGTTCTTTAGATTCACAACTGACCTTTTTTTCCCTTTGATCAAAAGAATTTGAAGTACTCTGAAACTTTGAATTAAAGTTCTCTTCAATTCGCTGTGTATTTTTTGAGTAACAACATCCACCAACATATTTTAAGGAAGAATCCAATGATCATAGAACCATAAAACAGTTTGGGTTGGACAACATCTTGCCATAGGCAGGGACACCTTCCACCAGACCAGGTTGCTTAAAGCCCCACCCAACCTGACCTTGAACACTTCCAGGGAGGGGGCACCCACAACTTGTCTGGGCAACCTGTTCCAGTGTCTCACCACACTCCTCATGAAGAATTTCTTCCTAATTTCTAAACTAAATCTACCCTCATTCAGTTTAAAACCGTTACCCCTTGTCCTATCACTACATGCCCTTGTAAAGCCATAAATTTAGTGGGAGTGACAGGAGTAGTGGAGAAATGTCCCCCAGCCTGGGCTCAACTGGTTACCCAGATTAAAAAGAACGACCGCTGTAGAAGTGGCTTTGAACCCCATAAGGGAAATGAAACATACTGAGGTTTGATGTGCTAGCGGGTAGGCAGTAGTGTTTGCCTAGCAGCAAGGTGTGGCATTTTGGAAGCAAAGAGACAGAAGGCACACAGGTAAGGGCTCTGCAAACTGCTTCTACACTACCGCACTCTGAATTCACCTGTGTTCCCCAACACCCACTGCTCAGTATAACCAAACAGGGTGTTACTGAATACCCTGCACCCAGCCCCCTGGAACTCCTTGGTCTGGCCGGTCCACAAACCCAGTGTATGGTGGCACTTAACCATCAATTACAGAAAACTAAATAATAATATGTTGCCACTAACTGTCACTGTTCCAAGCATAACCTCCATAGAGACTGCAATACAGGCTGCTGCCCACCCCTGGATGGCTACTCTAGATGTGAAGGACATGGTTTTTTTATGGTTGCCCTAAGGGAGGGGGTAAAACTTCAATTTGCCTTCACTTGGGAGGGGACACAGTGTGCCTTTACCCGTCTTCTGCGGGGATGTAAGCACTCCCCCAGCATGGTCCACAATGCTCTTGCCAAGCTCCTTGATACTGTAGAAGTGCTGGCAGGCATCCACATCTATCAATGCATAGACAACATCTTAATTGGTGGACACAATAAAGAGCAGGTGGGGCAAATGGCTGAGGTCATCTGGGACTTGTTAACCAAATATGGGCTGGATCCTCCACCCTCCAAATTCCAGGGCCTCTGACAGGAAGTCAATGTTTTAGGAGTCTGGTGGATAGCTGGAGCAGTAGCAGTGCCCAACGACATTTTGTCCACCACAGGGGAAGGGCAAATCCCAAGTAATACCTCCTTACATGATGATCAAAGTGGTCAGCCCCTATCAAAAACATATGTGGGACTGCCTGTCCTAGTTAAGCTGCCTTCTGTTGGCATTGTGCCTATTACTCTGACAAAGCCCAGAGACTTGCATGCCTGGAAGGCTATGGACAAGAATGGGAAGGCTCATTACATCAGTACTCGGTGGATAATCCCTGATTTTTAAGACCCAGTCCCAAGGCCTGAGGTGCATTTTGTGTTCTCTTGTAGGACCATGAGAAAGCATATCCTTCCAACACCCCTGCTGATGGCAGTAACAACAGAAGACATGGACAGCCAAAGTCTAGACAACAATATAGTAGTCAGACTGATAGTAGGATTAACATATATGGTAAATTTAACTTCAATAACAGCCTGCCTGCCCCCAAGTTAGTGAAGGACACCCTACCAATATTTGGTGTGGGAATCTAACAGCACAATGTCCTGTTTTAATGTCCCATTGGGAACCACCAGACATAACACAATGGAGATCATTCTCTACAATGCACCAAACCGTTAGAGGCCACTTGATATATTAAGCACCCTGAAAACAATAGCAAGGAATGCCCCAGCACTTGCCAAAATCCAGCGTTCAAGAGAGCATGGGAGAGCTGCCCCTCAGTTGCACATGGAGCTCTGACTGGATTGGGCAAAGGAACTGGTAAAGAAATTCTTGCTTTGGAGTTGCCAGATGGAAATGCAATGCAAAAACATAGACAAAATGACACTATTATAGTTATACACTCCCACTCATAGAATCACAGAATGGTTTGGGTTGGGAAGGACCTTAAAGTTCATCTAGTTTGGGAAGCTTTGATACAGCCCTGCCTGTGTAGTAACATCAGTTATACCTGGCCAACTGCCTTAAAATATAACACCTACAAAGACTGCCCTTCTCTTGCTTCCATCCAAGGCTTATGCCAAACATCCTATCTGCCCACACCTCCAAACCTGGTATGGGCATGCTTTGATGGTCACTTGTTTCACCTACACCTAACTGTTCCCAGAATGGCCTGTACCTTAGTCATAACCTCCCTTTGCCCCATTTACCAAGAGAGATCTATAATCCACAAGTGGTGGGATTGCAACCCCCGGGAGATAAAATTGCTAAAAAGGAGAACATGGCAAAGAGAAAAAATGTGATTAAGGTGGTGGCTAGAGGTGTTATTTGGGATGGGGACTGTTTCTGTCAAAAATTGACAGGCCGTTCATGACCTAATTTTACAAGTATCGATTCTACCCAACTCCACATGTGACAGCTTAGAACTCTTAAGTAAACAACTACAGCATACAAGCAAAATCACCACCTGAAATTGAGCCCTGCTAGACTTAGTGCTGCTAAAAGAGCAAGGCGTGTGTGGGATGCTGAACTTATCCATAGATGACTGTTGTGTTTACAACCTAAATGTATCAAAACTTCTCTGAGATCAAATAGGAAAATGAGAAGCATAGCAAAGGACTCAGAGGCAATTGCTGCTGCACTAAATACCAGATGGTTAGGGAAAATTTTCAATACATTTGGGTTTTCTTTATTGGGACGGTTTACCAGTCTTTTACAACTGTTAGTAATGGTTATAGTTATAATTGTTGTTGTTTGTATTGTCATAAGCTGCATTAAGTGTATGGTGACACAGTCTGTATCCACTGTTAAGTAAACCCCTCTTAACTTCACCTGAATAATAGATGTTCCATTACAACTTTTGGTTAACTAAAGCATGGTGACTCGCAATGAGCGCTAACCCTTGCAAGACCACACTGCCTTTTAACTTTGGAGGCAAGAGGTGACTACACCACCACTCCAAAGAAAACAATTTAGAGACAAGGATGTCATGTGGGACAGTGTCAAATGTTTTGCACAAGTCCAGGTAGATGATGTCAGTTACACTTCCCTTGTCCAGCAATGCTGTAACCTCATCATAGAAGGCCGACAAATTTGTCAGGCACAATTTGCCCTTAGTGAAGCCATGTTGGCTGTCACCAGTCACTTCCTTATTTTCCATGTGCCTTATAATAGTTTCCAGGAGGATCTGCTCCATGATCTTGCCGGACACAGAGGTGAGGCTGACTGGCCTGTAGTTCACTGGGTCTTCCTTTTTTCGTTTTTAAAAATGGGCGTTATTTTTCCCCTTTTCCAGTCAGTGGGAACTTCACTGGACTTCCATGACTTCTCCAAAATGATGGATAGTGGCTTAACAACTTCATCTGCTAGTTCCCTCAGGACCCACGGATGCATGTCATCAGGTCCCATGGACTTGTGCAACTTCAGGTTCCTTAGATGGTCTTGAACTAGATCTTTTCCTACAGGGGATGGTTCTTCCTCCTCCCAGTCTCTACCTTTGCCTTCTGCAACTTGGGCAGAGTGGCTTGAACACTTGCCCATGAAGACTGAGACAATAAAGTCTCTGAGTACCTCAACCTTCTCCATACCCTGCTTTCTTTCCAGAGAGGGCCCACATTTTTCCTTGCCTTCCTGTTATCACTGACGTGTCTATAGAAGCTGTTCTTGTTGCCCTTGAAATTCCTGCCAAGATTTAATTCTATCAGGGCTTTAGCTTTCCTAACCTGATCCCTGGCTGCTCAGACAATTTCTCTGTATTCCCAGGCTACCTGTCCTTACTTTTACCCTCTATAGGCTTCCTGTTTGTGTTTCAGGATAATTTGTTTGGGATGAGATGAGTTTGTTTATTGGTATGATTTTTGGTTTTGTCATACAACAGTGGCCCAATCATCCATATTTTTATATCATAACCATTTCACAGACTTTAAGAGCAAAACAATTAAGGGCAAAGGTTGTCCTTCCTAACTTCAAGAAATAAACCACTGAATATGTAGCTTAAAGAAATACTCTTAGTGTGAATTGTTCATATGTAGCCACGTACTATATCAGACAAGCTATATATCAGTTCAGTAGAAGGAAATAGTACTATGCATTCTATCAATATTTTTCAAATATTTCCACTCTCTTCGCTAGATTTTTATCCTTTTGAACTCTCTGGCTTACAGATATACATGTGTGTTGGGTCTGTGCGGTGAGACTTTGGTAACAGGGGCAAGGGCTACACGGGCAGGTGGCCCCTGTGAGAAGCTGCTCGAAGTTCCCCCAGCTCCAAGTCAGCCCCACTTCAGACTGAGGCCAGGACATTTAGAGACAATGGATGCACCTCGGTGATAATGTATTTAATAAGGGGACAAAGGAGCAGTCTTTGAGACCTGCAGCAGAGGGAGAAGGGGGATGTGAGAGAAACACCTATGCAGATACTGGGAGTCAGCGAGGAAGGAGGGGGAGGAAGCGGCCAGAGAGGAGATTTCCCTGCACCCCATGGGGAGAGGGCAGGCTGTGCCCCTGCAGCCCATGGAGGATCGCAGTGGAGCAGCTCATGAAGGACCATGGCAAGGCAGAGATGGACCTGCAGTCCACTAAGGACCGTGGAGGAGCAGAGATGGACCCGCAGCCTATGGAGGACCCTGCGCCAGGGGAGGTGCCTGTTCCCTAAGCAGACCATGACTCTGTGGGCAGCCCGTGCTGGGTTGGTGCATTCCTGAAGGACTGCACCTCACAGGAAGGACTCACGTCGGAGGGGTTCATGAGGGACTGTCTGCCACAGGAGAGACCTGTGCTGGAGCAGGGGAAGCATGTGAGGAGCCCTCCCTGCCTGAGGAGGAAGGAGCAGCAGAGACATTCTTTGGTGAACTGACTGCAACCTCCATTCCCTGTCCCCCTGTGCCGCTGAGGGGGGGGGAGGCAGAGACATTGGGACCGAGGGCACTCGAGCCTGGGAAGGAGGGAGAGGTGGGGGTGAGGGTATTTATTTGTGTTTTAAGACCTGGCTTTTCCGGTCTCCTTATCCCACTCCACTTTGATTGGTAACTGAATATTGAATATTTTTTCCCCAAGGTGAGTCTGGTTTTGTCTGTGACCATAACTGTTGAATGAACCCTCCCTGTCCTTGTCTTTACGCACCAGGTTTCATTATATTTTCTCCTCATCCCACTGGGGAGGGAGGAGTGAGAGAGTGGCCGCATGGTGCTTTGTTGCAGGGTGGGCTCAAACCACCACAACATGGTAGCTGAATTTATATACATTTTGCAAAATGTTCCTTCAAGTTTCTTCAATGAGATTTTAAGACTCATATGTTTTAACCCATCCTTTATATTCTCCTTACTTCTCATTTTATGGCCTTGATATATTACAAATATCTTAGAGAAATTTCGGTGTATATTTAATCTTCAACCTCGGCCATCCTGAAGCACTCTCCTTTGAACAGATAAACAAAGAGACTTAATAAAAACTTCCAGTTTCCCTGGCTTGGAAAATAGACATGATAGTGATGGTGGTTTTCTTAATCAAAGCCTTTTCTTACACACATGTCTCTGTGATGAAGACATTTGAAAACCCAGCAAAACAAGTTAGCTCTTTCCCTAATAGATAAGTTTCCCTAAATTACTGCAGGACTAGATTGATTCCGCTTCACATACATAGACTTTCTCTGTGCTGTCTGAGCAGAGCTGTGTCAGCTAAGGAAGCATATAGAGGGACAGAGTGAAAACACTGTCTTTTCAAGGCCACTCACTCAGTATAGAGCCCTGCCTGGTTTGAATACGTACAAAAGTCTACATCATTGCTCTGCCTCCCTTTTTACGGATAGTCTGGAGAAAGGCACCTTTTCACAGCATGGGAAATCTCTGTAGAGTCTAGGGACTTCTCTTCAGTGCACTGTGAGGATGAGTGGAAGGAAGACTTCGTGTGTTTCCTATGTTCTCCTCCCTACTTCCATGCAGCTGTACAAAGGTTCGGCTTGTCCTTGACCTCGTAGTCGTACGGTACTTTTTCCTGCGGCCTTTAGACAGGCTCTTTAGCTGCTTTAGAGCCATAATGAGCAGTTTAAAATATGTGACTTTTTGATGAAGTAAATGATGTGTAAACTTTTGAAATAATACAAAATATTTTCTCCAATATAAAAAAGAAATAGAATTTTTTTCAAGCTCAGACTTGGACTATCTTGCTCAATGAGTTTCCTGTGATGGGTGGATGTTGACTTTGCTGAAGCGTGACTTCTTTCACATAACTGAAGAGCATTTTGGCAGCTCTATGATCTGGATATTGCCTGCTCCAATCTGTCTGCGAGTCACACTATGAAATTTGAAACAGAAATCTAAATTAGTATCACAGAAGATGTCAATGCTATAAAAGGACAATGTTACACATCCTCATAATCCACCCTGTCTGGGAAGCTGAAATTACATGAGGCTATGTATATTTTTGCCATGCCCAAGGTTTTAAGGTACTCTTCTATGTAAATAGAGTCTACAGTGGGAGATGGGCTTGTCCTGTATGAACTCTTGACCAGTATCTAGCCACAAGATATCAGGATGTAATTTTTTTCTTACTTCAAAATGCATTAAGAAGTATAAATATGTTAAAATTGTCCACTGCTGCATAAAACAATTTAAAAATATACAGCATGCAGACATTTATACTTCAGCGCATAAGTCAAATACTAAACTGCCTGAGGTTAGGAATATATTTTCCCTCCAGGTAGTTGTGCATTCCTGAATTTTTTGGACTTTTCTCAAAAGCATTGGCTGTTACTTATTTTTCAGAAAAGCAAACTAGACAAACTGAACTATTGGTTTAAGCCAAAACAGCACTTCTGCAAATTCTGCAGCACTAGCAATTTTTGCCTTACATCAGAGGTATGACTTTTTCAAACAAGCAGCACAATAAGAGCAGAAATACATCCTGGCATTTGCCTGCATAGCAGATTGCAGGGGCCTATATTTGTCTTCTTCAACCAATTCTCAGAAGCCTCTGTAATGATCAAATTGATGGTTTAAAGGTATGGATCACTGGAAGTAATAAAACATGATGTTTCCCTTGTATTTCAGCTTTGAAATGGTTGAAAATTTATGGCATGCAGCCACCAAAAATACATCACAATAATTTTCTGAATTTAATGACTTGTGGTTATGTAATCCCTCAAATACGCCAGTAGTAATCTTTTTAAAACTGATTGATTTTGACCCATGGCTTTCTCTATGGTTTCTTCTGTATAAAACAGCACTTGAAAATGTTCTTCAACTTGATCTTTATGGTATACATTTTATTTTCATTTCCAATTGTCATTTCTTTTAAAATGTCAGGCATTTATTTAGACTCTTACAGGATTGCTTCTTGGGCAAATTACACTACTGTGGTATGTTACTGCAGTGACATGTCTTACATTCAGTGCAATTCCTGACTAAGCCAAGCTACATAGCCACAAGAGAGAGAGCTGGCCTAACAATCATTAAAGTAGCTTCATAGCCAGAGTAACATATTTTGGCTTTTATTTCACTTTACTACTACACGTATCATGTATTCCTTTTCCTCTTAAAATAATCCCAGAAAGTACCCCCACAAAAGTGTCGGGCACAGGTTAATTTCCGAATGGATAGTTAGGAAAACTGTGCAGACTGCGCAAACTCTTATTTCGTGTATTTGGAAACACACGGTCACTTAAGCAGACTCTCAAGCAATGTGGATTTTGGCAAACTGTAACCCAGGTTTGGTCTGTAAGTAGACTCTACCCTAACACATCTCAGACATCTCAGATACCCATCAGAGATCATTCATTTTGTACTACTACATACAGTTTCTTGATGAACATCTGTGATTGATTGACACAAAACTGCACTCTCTAACTGTGAAGAGACACAGCAAAACACACCGTGCCTGACAGATCTGTAGCTAGCACCAGTCTCCCTGTGGAACAGATTTTAGTATGAGTACTCAGCAGTCTTTTGCAAAAACAAATTAATTTATCCAGTTGTAATATAAAATAGGAAGGTCCAGAAAGAGGAAACATAGGTCAGAATCTCCCATCCTATAGAATCAGAACCATTCTTCCATAAGTCTAAGTTTTCACCATGTCCCCAGGGTGTTATTTGTTCTTATTAGAGGGGTTAATCTCCAACATGACTAGGTGCTGTGTACTGTGGCTTCTGAAAGAGTGCTCTGCGAGGAAGATACATGAACAGCTAGGAAATAACACATTGGAATATGGTGCCTGAGAGTAGGAAGCACTGCTCACCAGTTTTGCAGGGCTGATAAGAATTGCTCTTTCTGTGAGGTTGTGCATACACAAATACAAATACAAGGGAACTGTGTTATCAGAGAGTTAGAAGAAACTTGAGACAAAGGGACATTACCGCAAGAATGGACATTATTATTTAGTTGCGAGAGCAAGAGAGTAATGGGCACTAAAACAAAAGCTGAAGGACTACATCATCCCTACAAAATATTTGGTCTATGCCAAAAGCAACTGATATAGCACAGTGATTATTTCTGTAAAAGAGCCTAGAAGGTTAGGATGCATAAAACTTTCAGGGAAGTTTTTTTCCCAGTTCTTGGTAGATATAATTTTTGCACCTCTGAGCAATTATGAAGAATGAAACTCCTCATTTTTAGTGTCATTCATTTTTAAGTCCCTGTCTGTCTTTTGTATAACACTTATTTTATGTTAGCATTATCATCTGGCCTACTGAAATTTTCCATGTATTACATAACGCGTATAGTCATGGACTGGATTTGTAGACTTGTTACATGCAATAAAACCCTGGAGGTAGGATTTTATATGCTTCAGCTACAGTGTCTACTATAAATCTATATAATTCCAGATTTTATTTATTGCAGCACTCTTGGGAAGGGGAGGGGTATTTAATAGCCAAATATAGTCTACAAATCATGGCCTTCTGATTGCCAAATGAATGGAGTGTGCTCAGCAGATGCTAAAGACCCGAAGTTAGGTGGTGGATCTGGCAGCAAATTTAATTCCTGACAACTTTGCTATGAATTATTTATTTAAAACTGAAACCTAAGCTTCTAGTGCTGAAAATTACAGACCTACCAAATGAGATCTGGCATATTTTCCCAGTCTGTCTTGAACCCTTGCAAATATTCATGTCATCTGATGCTGTTACATGTCAATAACACTCCAGGAAGTGTGTTTATTTTTATTAGATTAATTTCATCCCATATGTTGCCTTGCAATTATTTCCACCTGTTGGGAGCCATTCACATAGCACACACTTCAATTCAGAGTAGATAAGCTCCTTGCATGAGAATCAGTCCTAGATATTTTAAGCCTCTGACTCTGAGCTGAAAGTTTGTTTAATTAAGCATAACTCTCTGTGAGAAACCAGAACTTTATGCTTACTGTGAAAAGGGAGAAGAAAGGGTCCGTTGAATGCTCCAGCATCAGCTGTTTGCCAAGAAAAGCTGTCACCCACAGGAAACTCCATACCACTATGACTCGGTGTCCTTTCTTTTGTGAACTTAAAGGCAGCAGTGAATGAGTCTGCTAAAGCTATCTCTGGGTGAAAGACTTCAGTGTGACGAAGTAGAAACATGATGGTGCACAATGGGAGATGGAGAAGGGTGATATCCAAAATTTATGCTGTGGATAGAGTAATGGTAGAGGTAAAAGGGTCACAACAGGCAAGTAGAGGTGCTGATGCATATGACGAAACCCAAAAAGTCAGTTTGAGAGAGATAAGGAGAAAACTAAACAATGCATTATGGGTGGGCTGGTGAAATAATCCCGTTAGTAATGGGTTTTCTGTCAAGACAGATACAGTAGCGTAAAGCTCTCTGTATAGAGTGATACAAGTACTGAAATTAGAAGTAAATTAAAATGTAGGAGTAAACACTTCTGACTATAGTGCCTTCTACACTCAAGCTGGGGTTGGGAGAGGGAGATGTCTCTTGTTGAAAGTGTGTTGATGGTGTCTCTTGTCCCTGTCCTTTAATCCTGAGTTTTCATAACTCTATGGGAAAGTTTCTTTTGCTCTTCAGTTCAACTTTTTGACCAGCATGCTCCAAATCCACAAATTTCTTTATATTGTCTCTATTTTGGTATAAATTCTGAGAAAGATATCTGGAAAATAACTAATACAACTTTCTTAGCTATCTGGTTTTGTGTTTTGGACTGAAGGACCTATGCACCTCAGAGTGAAGGAACAATATAGTATTGATATTTGGGTCTCTAATAGCCAACATGTTTCTTCAAAAATTACAGATTTGTGTAAATAGGTTTGAAATTAAAGACTGACATATTTAGTTCATCTGAGGCAGCAGGCTATATAATCATGAAGACATGAGTGCAGGTATGAAGATGACATAAGGATTACTTTCATGTTTATAGATTTACCTACACCTGGATGAGAATTCAGTAGTGATAACGTAACAGCTCTTCACAGTAAAAGGAATACATTACTACAATGCATTTCATCCGTATTAATAGTTCGTAGAAGAAACAATGATCTTTTTTAACACTGTATAATAACAACTTATGGGTGACATGTATAACCTCTTGCAGAACCTACTTGATGCCAAAATAATTAATGATAACATCAGCAATATCTTGCACAGTAGTACCATATTGTGGCAGTTTTAATATTGTGCTTGAAACTGGTGAAGTGGATGGGAAAATGTAAATTATAATTTAATTTTTATTCCACCTGTCCCTGTTTTTCCCTCCTGCCTGTCAGAAATATAAGGCACAAAGCTAAGAACCAAACAGGTGAAAATATTGGTTCTGCCTATAGATGCAAAGGCAGAAATGGAATCTATGCCAATTTGTGCTTGTGTTAATACTGATGTATTTAATACTGATGTATGGTTTGGGATACCTGTGTGCTACAGGCAATCTGCAACACCTTCATTACAAAGGTAGGGTAGAAATCTGAACATAGGCCTTAGGGAAAAAGCAACCAACCCTCACCACTGCCTAAATCATGTGAGGAAGGATCAACTGGATTTTGTATGTTTGCATGCAATGTCTTCAGTTTATCATATACACTGTTAGGATACCTTCTCACTGACTTAGGAGACTTTTAGTATGAGTACTGAGCTAAACATCTGGGTACTACTGTAGTGTACTATTGTTTTCTTTCAACTTATTAACCATATTTGCAAAGTATCAAAAATTTTGGCAACAGTTGCACACTTTAAAGTGATTACTGACTACCTATCACCTTTCAGTCCCTTAAAGGGCAGGTGGTATTTTGGGAGGCCTCTCATTTTGGCAGAGGAATCCTCAAGATCTTTCACTGAATCTCAGAGCCTGAGTCCTAACGGGACTCAGCAGTCTAATAGCTGCTTTCGTAACACCCTTGTGTAAGAGTATGTGGAAGGAGAGTGTCTGCTCTTGTAAGAGTATTTGGTCAAGGACATTTGTGAACATAACAAAGGATAACAAGAAAAGGAGGAAGCCGTAAACAAGAACATACAAAGAAACAAACCTCACCTATGAATGATAAAGGAGGTAGTGACAATCAAATCTGGTCAGTCACACTAACTGATGCAGTCCTGTGAGAGTGTGAGAATATTTATTCCAGTGAGGTTATCTGATTGGGGATCTTGTCAACTGGTAAACTAAAGGAAAAAGGGAAAACCATAAACAAAATATAAAGAGACACAAACTTGACAAAACCAACATGGAGATAATGACAAGAAACAAACCTCACCACTCACACTAATTGATGAGCTATCAAGAAGCTACAGGTGCCTTTTCCAGGAAGATCAGCCTAGACTTTGCTACCAGTAAGACTGTAAACCAGGGGGATCCCAGACCTGGAGAGGTATGGAAATTGATAGAACTTACAAATCCATGAGGGATGCGCAGGGGGAAGAGGGAGTAGGGAGGAACAAAGAGAGGGGTAAACATAAAAGGGGTGAGTCGTGTGTAAAACAGGGCCAGTGTGCTTGTCTGGCTGAGGCTGCACCTGATCACTGCAGTCTGTCCTATTTTCTTATACCTTCTTATTAAATCTTTTCCTTAACTATCTCTCTGCATAATCTCACTCTCTATCCCATGTGTGTGTGTGTGCTGCAAGGACTAAGTGCAAGCTACCAGTGAGACCTTTATATGTGTGAGTGAAAATTGGTGACAGCTACTGGAGTCAGATTAGGCATGTGGGTGCTCCTGACCCATGGTGTGAGCTACAGGAGAGAGTGGGATCTCAGCATCAGTGATTGGACCGAGCGGGGGTCTTTAACCTCCAGTCATGGGGTAGGAAATGTGCATGTCCCAAAACCAGCTACTCGGGGGGACAGGTGCTGGCCGCTGAAGCAGGACTGCAGGTCACAGCCTGTGTGCCGGGTGCTGGCTGCTGGAATAACAGAGTGCTTGTATCTTTCTCAAACCGGGTGTGCATGGGGAGTGTGTATGTATTTGCTGGCAAACTTCAGTCTGGATCAGCTGGTGAATAGGGGGGTCTTGGGCTGGGACAGGAATACTAGGTGGATGGAGGTGCCATGCTGGTATCTGGGGGACCCACGAGTGTGGGGTGCCTCTGGGACAAGTGTGTGAGTGCTGAGTGTGTGCAGTGAGCACAGAGCTGGACCAGCCAATGAAGAGGAGACCCATGGGTGAGTAAGGGGACCTGGGATGTGGGCAGGGGTGCCAGACACACAGAGGGGTCATGCCTGTACTTGGAGTATGCACAAACATGCATGTGCTTGTGAACCTGGAGAGTGTCATGAATGTGTGATGCACTAGTGACCTCTCGACTCTGCCAGCCCAAGACTTGGCTGTCTCTGCTTGTGTTTTAAATAAGTCCTCTATGTAGGTGCAGCTGAAGTCAGCTCCTTGTCTGCACCAGTCTGTGTAACCAGCCGTGTCAGTGTCCTGCTTGTGTGTCCATCTGTGTGTGTGTCTGGGATACATGCTCAGATTCACTACTGGTTGAACCTGCACTCAGGAAAGTGGCAACTGCATTCCTCAGCCTAGACAAAGACCTCAGGTGTCTGGGTTCCTGGGCTGGGCTCCAGCAGCCAGACAGGAGAGGTCCTGGCCAGGAGTGGCTGGAGGAGACGGTTGTGCTTTAACTTCACTTAAAAGTTTAGTCCATCAGCTGTGCTCAAGATGTGTGCTGGCACAGACAGCCTCCCTTCTGCTCTGGAGGTTTGGTACATGTAACGTAGTCAATCCAGTAACTAATGGGTAGATGCTCCAGCCCTTTTTTGTATTTAGGCCCAAAATGCTTACCTCGTTGCAACCTTGCACATTCCTCTTCTGAACACACTACGAAATACATCTTACACTTTAACTGATGCCTTGACTATGGTAATCATCCTCAGAGTCCATTCAATACTATTATGGGTTTTCATCTTCCTTAAAGGAATGACAATTATTTCATATCATGAAATACCTGAGCATACATGTCAACTAATTTTTCTTTAATTACAGCCTCTTCTTGATTACTGTATTAGTTGTGATTCACAGGAGTCTCATGCCTTGTGTGCCAGATGCTAAAAATTCTCACTTTCTCCAGAGATCATTGACCTACATATCAGTTCCTTTGTCTTTTGTTAGAGTATGGAAAATGTCAAGTTTCTCTGTGTTTATACAGCACCCAGGACAATTGAGTCCTTTTCCATTAAGTAGCCTTCTGGTGATTCAACACAGCACAATTGCCCATTAACAATAATAGCAACAAGCCATATGAATTCTCATGTCACTTTGAGTTTCATTTTGGTTAAACAACTTAATATCTGTTGCCTTTTCATCACCACACACAGGATCTTTGTCTTGGTTTGGCTGGGATAGAGTTAATTTTCACAGGAAGCTGGGACAGAACACAGTCAGGTTAACTGGCCAGAACTAGCCTTGGAGATATTCCATATCATATGACATCATGATCAGTATATACACTGGGCAAGTTTGCCAAGAGAGGGAGAGATCATGGCTTGGGAGCGGGTTGGGCATGGGGTTCCGGGTGGTGAGTTATTACATTGTACATCACTCGCTTTGTGTATTCTTTTATTAATATTATTGTTATTACTATTTCTTCTCTCCCTGTATTCTCCTATTAAACTGTCCTTATCTCAACCCATGAGTTTTACCTTATTTCTTCCAATTCACCTCCCCAACCCACCAGGAAGGAGGAGTAAGCAAGTGGCCACGTGGTGCTTAGTTGCCGTCTGAGCCTAAATCACAACAATCCTGTAAAAAGAATGTTCGAACAAATTTTAAAAATTCAAACACAAAATAAATGATGCATCGCACTGGTGTATTGCTACTTTTCCTGATACTTTTTAAACTAGCACATAAAGAGCACGCCATTTATTGCATTGTATTTTACTCTTTAATTTTCATACATTTTCCATATTTTAAAAAACCTCTTTTGACAAACACGCTGAATTAATTTTAGATGTTTCCCATTTCTCTTATGCAAGAATTAAACAACATATTTTCTGTAGTCAATCTGGCTAACTTAGCACGGGTTATCTCAACCAAGAGAACACTAAAAGCAATGTGTTTTGGGGGATTTAAAACTGGTGAAAGAAGACTACCGATAACTTTTCATTATTTTTATCTACAGAAAGCAGCAATCCATAATTTGTTCTTTAAAAATGGAAAGCGTTTAATTCCCCAGGATGTTGTCAAAGGCTTTTGCTGAACTCCAGTCATTTCTCTTTCATGTTTTGAAGTTTTAATACATTATAGTCAGATCACAGAAATCAAACATCATTTCCTCTTGTCTCCCTTCAATATATAACTGCATATTTTTAGTGGAAAATCTAATCTTCTTTGTCATGATACTTACCATTTAATTTAATGGACATGAGAATCATTAGTTCAATTATTACTATTATTATTACTATTATTATCGTAGTTCTCAAAACTCCCATTTCAGATCTAATACTATAGTAAGATTTCAAAACCATGTGTGAAGATGTTCATGTCCTCAGTTATTTACAATCTAAAGCAACAACCAGGTATTTGATACAATCGGACAGATGTAGTAGGAAATCAACAATTTCATCCTGCAAAAATTTGTAGAAAGGCCTATTCTGGTATCCCCACCAAGTTTCACCTTGAGAGGGCTAGCTCATAATTGCTCAGGAAAGCATAGGAAATGCTCAGCTTAGGAATGCCATCACCTAAATCATGTTTGGCATCCAAAAAGGGTGATATTCAGCAGTAGAAGTTCACAGTGAACTTCAGGGTAGAACCTCCGTAATAAGAATTTAGAATTGTTGTATTGGTATGGATAAAACAAAAACTTTTTTTCACTAAAATGTCCATTGAAAGCTAAGAAAAGTTTCAACTACTTTTTCAGTGTAAACATATACTTTCCCATACATGCTTAAACTTACTCGAAGGAAAATTTACTTAACAGTATTACAAGTATTATTACCATTGCTGTGCAGAACTTGTGGACAAATATAGGTATGTTTTGGATAACCATGTGTGTTGGGTCTCTGTGGCAGGGCTTTGGTAGAGGGGGAGCAGCTACACAGGTGGCTCCTGTGAGAAGATGCTCGAAGCTCTCCCAGCTCCAAGTTGGACCCGCCTTGGACTCAGGCCGAGCCCATCAGCAGTGGTGGTAATTCCTCTATGATAACATATTGAAGAAGGGGACAAAGAAACCGCTATAAAGACATACAGCGGAAAGAGGTGGGGGTGTGTGAGAGAAACACCTATGTGGATACCAAGGTCAGTGGAGAAGAAAGTGGAGGAGGTGCACCAGAGCAGAGATTCCCCTGCAGCCCACAGTCAGCTGTCGGGCTGTGCCCCTGCAGCCCACAGAGGATCATGGTAGAGCAGCCCATGAAGGACCACAGTGGAGCAGAGATGGACCTGAAGACAATGGAGGGCCCCACGCCAGGGAAGGTTCTTGCTCCCGAAGCAGACCATGACTGTATGGGCAGCCCATGCTGGGTCGGAATCCATGAAGGAGTGTCTGCCATGGGAGAGACCCTGCACTGGAGCAGGGGAAGCGTGTGAGGACCCCTCCTCCCCTGAGGGGGAAGGAGAGGCATTAACAATCTTTGGTGAACAGACCGCACCCTCATTCCCCGTCCCCCTGTGCCACTGAGGGGAGAGGAGGGAGAGAATTGGGAAGGAGGTGACTCAAGCCCGGGAAGGAGGGAGGGGTGGGGGAAAGGGTTTCTAAGATCCAGTATTCATGTTTCATTATCCTGCTCTGTTTTGATTTGTGACAAATTATATTGATTTTTTCCCCAAGCTGAGTCTGGTTTTTGGCCGTGACCATAACTGGTGAGCGGACCCTTCTTGTCCTTGTCTCAACCCACCAGGTTTCATTAGATTTTCTCCTCCTCATGCCACCTGAGGGAAGGAGTGGGCCAGTGGCTGCATGGTGCTTTGTTGCCAGCTGTGCCTAAACCACGACACCACTACTGTTTTAGAATAAAATTCAACAGCTAAGCTTTTTACAATTCATCCATCCTTACCTGAAAAATTATTTGTTAGATATGTTCAAAATGGATTTGCATAAAATTCAAGAACTTACTACCTGTAACTGTTTATTAGAAATACTCTGTGTAACAACTACCCCCTCTTGCAAATCTGTAATAACTTTTATTCTGAGTATCAAACCCCAGAAATTCTTGTTGTAGGATGATGGGGGAGGGGGACCCAACAACTAGCTGGAAAGCAGCTTGGCAGGAAAGGTCCTGGAGATACTGGTGGACATCAAGTCTATCATGAGCCAGCAATCTGCCCTAGCTGTAAAGAAGGTGTCGTGGTTTACATCCAGCTGGCAACTAAACACCACGCGGCCACTTGCTTACTCCTTCACTGCAGTGGGATGGGGAGGAGAAAATACAATGAAAACTCATGGGTTGAGACAAGGACAGGGAGGGTTCACTCACCAATTATGGTCATGGGCAAAACAGACTCAACTTGAGAAAAAATCTATGTTGTTACTAATCAAACCACAGTAGGATAGTGAGACATGAAAATCAGATCTTAAACAGACCTTCCCCCAACCCCACCTTCTTCCTGGGCTCAAGTCACCTCACTCCTAAATCCTCTACCTCCTCTCTTTCAGCGGTGTAGGGGGATGGGGCATGGGGGTTGTGGTTAGTTCACCAAAGATTGTCTCTACTGCTCCTTCCTTCTCAGGGGAAGGACTCCTCACACACTGCTCCAGCATGGGGTCCCTCCCACAGCAGACAGTCCCTCGTGAACCCCTCCAACATGAGTCCTTCCCAAGGGGTGCAGTCCTTTACAAATTGCTCCAGTGTGGGTCCATTCCACAGGGTGCAGTCCCAGCGCAGGTTGCTCTACCATGATCCTCTGTGGGCTGCAGTGGCACAGCTCGACAACTGACTGTGGGCTGCAGGGGAATCTCTGCTCTGGTGCACCTCCTCCACTTTCTTCTCCTCTGACCTTGGTATCTGCATAGGAGTTTCTCTCACCACCCCCCACTTCTTTCCGCTGCATGTCTTTATAGCAGTTTCTTTGTCCCTTCTTCAATATGTTATCACAGAGGAATTACCACCACTGCTGATGGGCTCGGCCTGAGTCCAAGGCGGGTCCAACTTGGAGCTGGGAGAGCTTCGAGCATCTTCTCACAGGAGCCACCTGTGTAGCTGCTCCCACTCTACCAAAGCCCTGCCACAAAGACCCAATACAGAAGGTGAATGTTATCCTGGGATGCATTAGGTAAAGCATTTCCAGCAGGTTGGTGGAGGTGATCCTTCCCCTTTACTCAGCCCTGATGAGACCACACCAGGAATACTGTGTCTAGTTCTGAGCTCCCCAGTTCAAGAGAGCATGGACATACTGGAGAAAGCCCAACAAAAGGCCACAAAGATGATGGAGGGGCTGAAGCATCTCTTCTGCAAGGAAAGACTAATGGAGCTGGGATTGTTCATCCCGCAGAAGAGAAAGCTCAGGGTGATCTCATCAATGTATATAAATATCTGAAGGTAGGTTGAAGAGAAGATAAAGCTAGGCTCCTTTCAGTGGTACACAGTGACAGGAAAAGAGACAATGGGTACGGAGGGAACCTCTGAACATCAGAAAACACTTTTTCACTGCGAGAGTGTTGTGGGGGAGAGTGGTTAAGGTTTAACGGTCGCTCAAAGAATCACCACCAAAGATATGAGGGAAAGGTGATTTTTAATATGAGTTTGTAAAAAGCACGACTTTACAGAATTCGATGGCAAGATTCACTCTATTACTTACTGTGTGAAGGGAATGTGAAAGGGAATTGGGTCAGAGTGGTGCTTAGGTGCAACTGTCACAGTGAATGGCGGGGGGGAGCCCAGAGAGAAGTGATTTTACAGTGGTTGGATAGGGGAAACCGAGTCAGGGTCAAGTTGGAGTGATGTATACAGGGTTTAGGGAAAAGGGTGTAAGGAGTGCCCTCCCGTTGAGTCACGAGGTTCAGAGTGGACCCCCTTGCTTTCTAAACTCCTTCTCAGAGGAGTCTAGGTGCA
>VZSC01005433.1:102501-127382 GCA_013398225.1 Steatornis caripensis | reverse complement strand
GCAGGAGAAGATTTAGGTACATTTCCTGGGTAACAGGAGTTCCGGAGATGGTCAGGGAGCGCCTAATCACTTCAACTCACTGTGATTGCTGCAGGAGTTCCAGGTGCAATTAGGGAGTGCCTAATTGTCCCAACTGGCTGTGCTCATCCCAGGACAAAGAGGTACCGTATTACTTCTTATCTTGGCTCATTGTGCCAACAGGCAGGGTCCTAGAGTGCCCAATTATCCCAGCTCTTTGTTCTCATATGGTGCTGAATGATCTGACATTGCAATGTGGCTTGTTAGTAGGGGGAAGCAGGGTCTACACCGCAACAGAGAGTGACCACGTACTGGCACAGGATGCCCAGGGTGGTTGTGGAGTCTCCATCCTTGGAGTTATTCAAAAGTGGTCTGGCCATGGGCCTGGGCAACTGTCTGTAGGTCATCCTGCTTGAGCAGGGACTTGGACCAGATGATCTCCAGAGGTCCCTTCTAACCTCAGCCATTCTCTGATTCTGTGGTGTTTGTGGTGAGGAATAAGGGGTTTTTTTCTGATACAGAAATGCATTTGTTGAAATAACAGTAACAGTGCTTTCAGGCTTCCCAGCATTTACTTACTTGTTAAAACAAAAAGCTTCTGCCTATTGTATGATTGTAATGTGGTTTTGAATTTGAGAGACCTACACATACATTTGACTTTAAACATGGAGTCAAGCATTCGCTGAATAGTGACAAGCATACACTTAAATTTAAGGACAGATATAATTGCTTTCCCATTCAAAACAAAAACCAAATCAAAACAAAACAGTCTGTTATACCATCTCTTGTTAGGGCATCATCCTACAGTTTCTTTTGTGAACCATGCCTGCAACTATTTCTGTAGCTATTTTTCACATACTGAAAAGCAATGATTGTGAAATATTCTTTATTCTATGTTTGGCTTTTTTTAGTATATACATTTGACTTCACCTGTGCATTTGAATTCATTACAGAAGTTCACTGTGCATATATGCACTCTATGTATCTTAACACTGCAGAAAACTGAGGGGGATTTTTGAAAGATTTAATTCACCAGTATATCTATAGCCTTGTACTACGCTTTGACCATAAGAAGCAAGATTTCACCTTTACAATTTTCAGATTAATTTTAACTGAAACAAATCAGAAATGAGAACGTTTCCACAAAGAAAGGCTGTTATGTCCCTCACTGGCTCTCTAGCTAGGTCATGCATGTAACTTATACTTATTGGAACACTCTTCCCATTTCTTGGCAGTTTCATTTTAAGTAAGATGGAGAACTATGTACTTGGTAACTGCCTAAGGTCAAAGATAAATATGCAGAGCAGTAGAGCATTGTGCAAATATCTAACTGTGCAATCACTGTAGATTTTAAAATAGACTTTCTATGTCTCTCAGCTGCCTAGCTACAAGGAAGTAGTTAAGACAGCAAAGAAAAATAGTTGACACTGACAATCCTCTCATTTAACTTGAGCTACTGCACATAAAGAAGTACTTCTTCAATAAAAGCAAACACAAGCATCTGAACATTTAGTAAAGAGATTGTAGAAGTACCAAATAACCTTGGATTCTTTTTACCTTTGTAAGATATTAGTAAGCAATTCAAACATGTACTGAGGCATTGGCATTGACACTCTTCTACTTAAAAATTGATCTGTTGTTTTAACAGTACAATGCATACAATGATATGGTGAAGTTTGTGGATATATGGCATAAGCCTGGCATCCCCTTGTTGAAAGAATTCTGATTAGTATGCAACTGAACCAGTTTCAAAACAGTATATGTGTTTCTGATTACTGGGAAACCACACTTCTTCAAATCTAAGTTCCAGAACTAGGATTACTAAAATACTTACAATGTTCTCTTTAGTACTCCTCCATGTGGAAATTTTCCATGACAGTGCGCAACACCATGCATTTAATATAGATGTTTAGATTGGATTTTAGGAAAAAAATTCTTCACTGAAAGTGTTGTCAAACATTGAAACAGGCTGCTCAAGGAAGTGGTTGAGTCACCATCCCTGGAAGTGTTTAAAATAAGTGTAAACATGGCATTGAGGGACATCGTTTAGTGGACTTGGCAGTGTTAGGTTTACAGTTAGATTCGATAATCTTAAATGTCTTTTCCAACCTAAATGATTCTATGACTCTATGATTCCACAAAGCTGCTAAGATCTTTTTGGAAATTCAGTGAAAAAATAAAATATTCACTCTTTTGAATACACAACAAAATAATTCAGATTTTTATTGCCTCTGTGGAGCACACATTGTTTATAAACCAAAGACAAATTTTCCTGCAGAGAAATGAAAAAAATGATCATAATTTCCTAAATAAAAGATAAGATACATTGAACACAAAATATGAAAGACATGGAATCCAATTTTACACATAGTGACAAAAGTTATTAGTCCTTAATCTCACTTCAGAATGTTTTGAGTTTTTCCAGGGTGGAGGGATTTTTTCCTTCTCAAAAATCCCATGAGCTTATTTATTTTGAAAATAAACAACATCAAACCTATATTTAGAATCAAAACTCTTTGCTGAAATGTAAATTTTCCAAAATTTCATGCAAAAGCATTTTGGTTCATCTCTCAGAAGTTAGAAGGTATGAAAGCATATGCTTGTGATCACAGGTGGCCAAGAACAAAGTTTTCTTACAGAGTCTGTCAAAACTATATGGTCTCTCCCAGCTCTCATCACAAATCAGACTAACACCATTTTCTACATAAGTTCTCAATTCTTTTTACCAGTCTGCATTCATCTACAGGACATTGCAAAATGGTAGTATCCAGTGGTCAGATACCCCCTTACACTAGAACCTATAGGCAGGGAAGTGGTGAGTCATATGCAATAGGAGAGCATTGCTCATGCATTATACAGGTATTTTTCTATCTTTTGCAGAACTTTGTATAGAACTGTGTAGAGAAAATGAGCTGGAGGAGGAGTTGACCCTTCTCTGCTCTGTAGTAGCAATGAAATGGCAGGAGAAAGATGAAAGGAAACAACAAAATGAAACAACAAAAGGATCAGTCCTGCAAGTCACAGAGCTTTTGTTAAAGTTGAGTGCTCTTGTTAATCTCGGCTACAACTAAAAGTGCTCAAAAGCAGGGACAGAATTGGGCCTTTAAAGGACTCTAACAATGTAATATGAAGGGTTTGCTAGGAAAAACACCATCTTCATAAATAGGAAAGTATCACAGGATGAAGAAGGACATGATATTTTGAGAACAATAGTGCCATTACAAGTGATGACAATAAATAACATTGTTGATAGGAGAGGAATGAAACATAATCAAGTCTCACAACAGTAGTTATTCACATATACAATACAAGAGGTGTGTCCCATTGGAAGATCACTAATTATTAATAAACTTTAGGT
Source organism: Steatornis caripensis (assembly GCA_013398225.1). Classification (NCBI taxonomy): domain Eukaryota; kingdom Metazoa; phylum Chordata; class Aves; order Caprimulgiformes; family Steatornithidae; genus Steatornis; species Steatornis caripensis. The sequence goes on along the minus strand of VZSC01005433.1, from coordinate 124,006 downwards.
TACTCTGTCTACAACATCCAAAATCCAGGGGCATTAATGAATTTAGATTAAAACTGAAAATATTCTTTCTTTTGTGAAGGAGGTATAAACTGATAAAGGACATGATTCTCCTGTCACATCAGCTCTTCCCATGTTTGACTCTGACAACTTTAATAGGTCAGTTCCTTATTTGCACTGCTGGCACTGGAGCAAAGGCTGATACTCAATAATTCTGTAGGACAGAGAATGCAGACATATTTTGCACATACCCATGAGTTGCTATACAATATCTTTTCAATTAAATTTTTCAGTGTATATCTCTAAGCTTTAGAACATATCATTTGTTGGAGACTTGAGATGTGGAGAAAATCCTCACAATCTGGATTTTATAAAGGAGATGGTCTGCAGGATAGAATCCAGCTGTGGGTCTCAATAATGTCTTGAACGTTCATTGTATGTAGAGAAAGCAGCAAGGCAAATATCAGGGCATTTGAGATAAGTTTTCTATGTGTCTCATCGTTTTCACTCAAGGCAACTTCACTCCTGTGAATACGGTAACATTGGATAAAGAGCTCCTTGAAGACTGCAATGAGCCTGGTTTTCTGGAATGGAAGAAAAATTGTTCTCATTAATAGATCTTTTTCTAAGAAGATCCCAGGTTATTTCTCCATTCCATTGAGCTAGTGAGTGTCACAAAACGAGTCAACTTGATCCAGGCAGTCAAGTTTCAACTTGATCTGCTTCAACATTTCTTTGACTATAAAGGACTCCGAGCAAGATGCAGGTCCTTATTAGTCATTCAAGTGAATTCACACACAAATACGTCCTCTCAAAGTTCGCAGAGATGTGTTAGCAAGCTAACGTGATGTTTTCTTTGGTTTATGTTGTATCTGTTCAGCAAATAGGTATAGAATAAAACTGTTGCCTGCATTTCAAAAAGAAAATACAAAGCTTTAATTTACAAAACATTTCAGTCTGATTCTCTTACCTATATTAGCCTATGATAATTCCTAATCAAACCTCTGACAGGGTACAAATAAAACCATTATTTCAGCAGACTGTGTCTTCCTACAGATAGTAGTCTGGATGGAATCCACTTCTAATTGCTAAATATTTTGGTTATCTCACATTTCTAATTCTAACCAGCTTGAGAAAGTGTAAGAACAAGATATTCTAGAATTAGAGATTTATGGTCTAAATAATGTTGAAGCAACAACCAGAAACTGCTATCTAATTATAGTTGTAGTCATTTAGGATTCTTTATTATGTTAATAAGCCAAGCAATTAATCCTGCCCATTTCAGAACAGATTGATCTCAACTACTTTTACTACTTATTTCTTTTGCACTTACTACATTTGTCTACTTACCACAATCTAACTATGTAGGTTCTTGTAGAATCAATGGAGAGAATATGGATAACTATACCTTAGACCATACCTTAGACTAGATGCTTAATTAGTGCTTTAAAATCATCTCTTTAACATATCTGTTCTCAAGGGTGTTTATTCTCTATGTGATGCAGATATATTTCAAGTATCATTCTCTTTAAGTGCTCACTGAAATGTTATGCTTTTCTAATGTTATGCTTCTTTTTCTGGGAGCTGTGATTTGATCACAACTAAGCAGAGGGCTACTCAGTTATATTATCTTACTGCATTGCAAGGGAATGTGTTTTTCAAAATCTCCTGCCAAAAATATTCTCCTGATACATTCTTTCCTTTTTACATCTATGCTAAACTAAAGAATGTAGTGATGAATGTAGCACAAAACCAAAAGCTTGGCATGTTAAGCATATTAAACAGTAAGCTATCTGTTTCTTAAAGCCATGCAATATTATTAAAACATTACAGGAATAATAAAAGGCAATGCTTTTGTGGCAGGAAGAAGATTTAGAGTGTTGTGGCATTGTGATTTTTTCTTTATTTTAGAAATTTATAATTTATAATTTTAGGACCTTTTAGAATTCTTTACTCTTCCTTTCTTCATGTGGATTTAAGTCTTCTCATCTATCCCTTTACCAAAGGGATTTTGGTATATGTTACCAAATATATGCCTTAATTGAATTATTTTAGTTTTCTCATTAAAGACACTAAAAGTAAATGCAGTTTTAAAACCAGTATTTCATATTTAGATTCATTTCAGCATTTTACTGAGATGCATGATTAATTTCAAAATCTACTCTGAATCTATGAATCCCTTAGTCATTCCAAATGGCTATGCTTTGTTCTCTTTGTAGCTAGTAGAGAAAATAGGTTTTTTTGTGTTTTATCATTCATCAAATCTATTTTAAATGTCAGGTTCAGTAAGAAATGTATCATCCCCAAACTCCGCTGACTACATTAACTAGGTTGACCTGTTCAGATATAGACATCTGTGTTACCGATGCTTTAGTGTTTGTTATGACAAACTAAGAAGTGTCTCTGGCATATTAAACATATATACAGTTTAAGGCCTTATTTTTCCAATAGTAAGATTCCAAAAACACTGACCTGCAGTCTCAGAAAATATTTTCAGCTCTTGCGTGTGCTGTATATCTAAACCATGAGCCTTTTTGCTTTTCATTTCACAGTATTTTTAAGATCAAACTTTTGCTTTTTGACTTGACAACAAAAGTTTCATTCATCTTCTCCATTACTTAGCAAAATATCCGCCACATTAATATTTCCAATACTCACCAGCTCAAAACAGACCTGCTGAGTACTCTAGGTGTAATCCCAGCCCTCTATCTGACCAAATTGTGTTCATTTTACCTTTCCATTTGCATCCTCTTTGGGGCACAGAGTTGAAGTTTCTTATTAACTCCTCTTTCTTTCTTTCTTTACATTGCCTTTTTTACATTTTGTTTTCCTTCTGATTTCAGTTTGGTATCCTCTCAGCTATCCATCGTGCACCTCACCCTTTTGTCTGCACATGAATAGCATATGATGATTCAAGAACATATCTAAAATCAGATCTTAAATCTTCTTCTATTTCATAAATCTCAAGAAAAGCTAACAAAACCACTCACTTCAGTGCTCCAACTCATTGAATAATATAAAATATTTTTCTGTAAGATCTGAAAAAGTCTATTTTTCTTCCTCAGTTTTGCAAAATTTCCCCAGATCTCAAACATTCCTGTAGTGATTCCTTAATTCAAATTTGATTTTGAAAACTACTGTTCATCTATTTTACTTACTTTGTAAAAGAATATAGTTTAGTTAGCCACAGAAGAAAGAGGTTATGGATAAGTATAGCAGGCTTATCCTGCTATAGATGCTATCTATTGGCATAAACAGGATGATGGATATTACAAGATATTCTAACATTAAAATAAAAAGGCACTTACTCAAGCAACTAGAGAGAATAACCAAGAAAATATTAATCTACTGGTATCTCCTCTTACTTGGATATCATTATTTTTTATATTATTTAACCCCTTTCCTACCATCATCTCCCCTTTCTGCATCTCTGCCTTTTTTGATTTTACACCTTTCAGGCCAGATATGAGTTGAAGTTATCTTTAATGTTCTGTGCTAACTTTGTACTTTGAAGGAGCCTAGCATATTTTAAGTATTATTGCATCAGAGGTATATGATAACTGCTAATAAGAATGCAAAAGAAATGCATGAATGAACATGAGTTTCTCATCTGGAATGTTTTAAAACACAAGCAGTAAATAGAAAAAAATTAATAGAGCTTGAAAATAACAGCTTCAACAAACAGATGGCTTAAACCATTGAAACAGGCTTGCTATATTACGAAAATGCAAGAATAACAGAAGTTACAATTACTAAATTCATAAAATTAGACTATTTGTTTAAAATATACTATCATTAACATATTGACACTGTTATTAATTTGTTCATCAACCCAGCAATAGCAATGATATAAATTGCATTCCATCAAACCAGGCAGTATACTTTACAAAGTCCAGACTCTCTATAGTATAGGCCTCTATTACCTCAAGACTTCATATCATAGAATCCTGTTATAGGGATTTTTTTAAGTGTTTATGGTCAGATTCTTTAGTATCCAGCATTATCTCATGTATTTCATGTGAGGAGTAGATGGAACAGCTAAGTACAATCCATTATGAGCTATATTATCCCAATACTTAACCAATGCTATTACAGATCTTTTGTTAAAACTTGCAGAAAGTCCTGTAGAATTGTGATCATACCTGGAATACATCATGTTTTCTGCACCCTGTGATTGATACATTTTTGTCAAATCTAAAGAAGGTCAAATAAGTTTCTTACATGTTCAGTTAAGGATTGACATTACCTAAATTTATTGCAAAAATTGAGAAATTGGAATATTTCAGATTAACTAGGCTGACGATCATCTATTATTGCACAATTTGGAAAGCGTTAAATTACTTGTAATCATATTAAAATCATATTGCAAATTACTTGCAATCATAAAAAACCCACATATTTTCTCCTTTCTTATTACAGAGACATGTTTGTCATTTAGAGCTTAATTTGTTACTGTTTTATTCCTCTTTTACAGTAATACAACTCTAATGAAATGAAACCAAAATAACATGCTCTGCTTTAGCACAGTTCTCAAATATGTGCCTAATTTTCATCAGTCAGGTAAATATCATGCTGAATCATAACCTTTATTCTCAGACTCTGCTTAAACTCAAGCATGTTCTATAAAATTTTGATGTGGGAAAAAGTACAAGATAAAAGGAGTACGTATTATTGGATGCTGTCAGAAATAGAGTGTATCTGCTGCAGGCTCAGGGAAATCGGTTGCTGCGAGTTCTTGCCTCCTTGCAACTCGTAACACATGCTAAACCCAAGCAATCAAGCATGTTGTACTGCTCACAAGATATGTTCGAGAACATTGTCATACATAGAAAGACTGTATTAAACATTCTGCATCAATCTCAGTTTTTTGAAAATAAAAACTATTCTTTGTGTTAGGAAGGCACAAATTTGGCAACTTCTGGCACAATCCAAGAGGTTAAGCAGTAAACAACTGCTACATAAACTTACAAACACGGTGCAAGAGCATCAGTGTAGTAGCAATACAACTTAACATTTAAGAATGAAGGAATTTCAACTGCGTCTCATTTTATTACTTTTTATGTTTCTAGTAACTCTACACTTTCCCCATTTTTCTTCACCTACTTTCTCCCTCTGATATAGTTGAATCCTGGCTCTGGATTTTGTAGGTATATACACATATGCAAAGAGACTCATAGACATGATTCATTCTACCATGTGAAGTGATTGTTATGGAAACTAAATGGTCTACTATTTACAGGACAATTGTTATTTAACTGTTAGCAACCTGAAAAAAATATTCATATATTCTGCAGTTCCATACTTCTGTATAAAGTGGACTCCTACTTGAGAACAGAAAGAGAAAGTGTCACGGTTTAAAGCTGGGCTGGCTGTTAAGCGAACGACAGATGCTCTTTGTTAACTCCCTCCCTCCCCAAAGTGGGGGGAAGAGAGAAAAGGGAAAGAGACTTATGGGTTAGAAAAAGTTAAAACAGCTTTAATCTAACTACAATAATAATGAATAATAATAATAATGAAATATATACAAATATACAAATATGTACAAAACCGATATCGAGCTCCCCCCCACTGATGACGAATACGTCACCCGGACACTGGGGGGCACGCCCCAGGAAAGTCCCGGACTGTACTCAGCAGCAGCAGGCAGGAGCTGGATTCAGGAATGCACGGATCGGGATCGAAGGCAGAAGAATCAGACAGAGTCCTCCTCGGATGCCGGCCATAGAAGAAGAGAGCGAGACCCTCGTGATCCCTCTGCTTTATACCGAGTATGACGCGTATGGGATGGAATACTCCCTTTGGTCAGTTTTGGGTCACCTGTCCGACCCGCTCCTCCCCACCGCAGGGTCGCAGGGGTGACGACTTCTCTGCTCTTTCAGTTCCGGCGCACAAGAAAGTTAGCAGAAGCAAGCATCGACCTTGGTCTCCATAGGGATAACTATAAGCAAGGGCCTTTCTGCATACCATTGCTTCTGATGTTCCAGCACTAACTATAAACACCAAGCTTTATCACTGCTAGAAGCAGCTACTGTCTGGAAAAACATGCAGTTAATTTCAGAGAGTGCAGCTTCTCAGAAGAGACTTAACTAAAAAGCAAAGTTACTAAAAGAAAATCGGTTCTGTCCTGGCCCAAACCAGGACAGAAAGATGTCTGACTGGAACTAGAATTTAAAATTATCATGTATTCAGAGTATATTGCTGCCAAAGTACCAGACAGATTGATCATTTCAAGCATTTGCTTTGCCAGTCCAGCAATCCAGACATGAGAGCATGTAAACAATTATAAACTTCCAACAAAACTCTAACAACAAAGGATTAAACTGGAATGAACCGATATATGGGTATTTCAAGTAATGAATCCGAGTTTTTTTAACTTAATTAAATATAACTAACTGGGCCTGAAATTCTTCCTTTGTTTGACTCTGAGGGAGACTAAGGACTCCAGAACTATCAGTCTGAAAACTTCCCTTTATTTTATGATTATTTTTATACCTGAAACTTGTCTGCATGAATGCACATAAAAATTCCAAGATAGGAACTAGTTATCACTATCAAAATAATATAAATGGTAGAAGACCATCTGTTTGCCAAACCCTAGTGACATGTGATCGTGAAACATACACACTCATTTGCAGGTGACTTACCTGACATCCTAAACGTCTGCAGCATTTCCGTCTTCCATTGACTAGTAGGTTATGTCAAAGTCAAGGAAGCATTTGTAATAGTTAAGCTCTGAGATGAAGCCAGATGACAAAAATAAATCAACTGTATTAACAACAGGAGCAAGAGGGATTTAGAAACAAAATTGACAAAGAAATCTTTAACATGTAGAACAGAAAGAGAATGAAAAAGAGTTTCTCATCACACATCACTGTGAGAGGAAGAGTTGCACAGCCCAAATCTGAAAAGGAACATTTTGTGTACTATAATATACAGAAATGTAGACTCATAGAATCAGTTCCTCTGCCTGGGGAAGGAAATGAGCCAACTGAGAGCTTATGGATAAGGATTAGAGAGAAGGCAGGTAAGAGTGACACTGTAGTCAGTGTCTGCTACAGGCCACCTGACCAGGAAGAACAAGTGGATGAGGCTGTCTACAGACAAACAGGAGCAGCCTCATGTTTACAGGCTCTGGTCCTCATGGGGGACTTTAGCTACTCCAATATCTTTTAGAGAGACAACATAGCAGGACATAACCAATCCAGGAGGTTCTTGGAATGCATCGATAACAACTTTCTCCTCCAAGTGAGAGGAGCGAACAAGGAGAAGTGTTCTGCTGGACCTCATACTCAACAACAAGGAGGGGCTCAGTGGATGCGTGAATGTCAAAGACATCCTCAGCTGCAGTGACCATGAGATGGAGGAGTTCAGGAACGTGAGGGAGGAAGAAGTGCAAAATCCCGCTCACCACCTTGGACTTCAGGAGAGTGGAATTTGGCTTCTTCAAAAATCTGCTGGGAAGAGTCCCTTGAGATAAGACTCTAGAAGGAAGATGGGCCTGGGAAAGCTGTTTAATAGTCAAGGATCACCTCCTCTAAAGTCAAGAGCTATCCAACCCAATGAGTCAGACAAAAATGTCAGGAGGCTTGCATGGATGAACAAAGAGCTTCTGGCCAAACTCAGACACAAAAAGAAACCATACAGAGCATGGAAGCAAGGATATGCAACCTGGGAAAAATGCAGAGACATTATCTGAGCATCCAGGGATGAGATTAGGAAACGTAAAGCCCAACTGGAATTGAATCTGAGAAGGGATGGCAATTGGCACGGCAAAGACAAGAACGGCTTCTGTAAGTACATATGTGACAAAAGGAAGGCTAGGGAAAACGTAGGCTGAGATTAGCTCCCTGCTGAGACAGGGGACCTGGATACATAGGACATGGAAAAGGCTATGATATTGAATTCCATCTTTGCCTCAGTCTTTACTAGCAAGACCAACTTTCAGGGATCCCAGGTCCCAGAAACCAGGGTAAAAGTCTGGAACAAGGAAGATATACCTTTTGTAGAAGAGAATTTGGTCAGGGAGTGCTTAAGCAAACCGGATAGCCATAAGTCCATGGGCCTTCATGGGAGGCACCCATGAGTCCTGAGGTTGCTGGCTGATGTCATGAGACCACTCTAATTTTTGCTTGATCATAGTGGCTAGGAGAGTAAGCAAAGACTGGAGGAAAACAAATGTCACTCATATCTTCAAGAAGGTCTTCATGCCCTCAGGGAGGACTTGGGGAACTACAGGCTGAAGAGACTCACCTCTGTCCCTGGGAAAGTTATGGAGCAGCTGATCCTGGAAATAATTTCCAGGCACACAAACAACAGGAAAATCATTAGGAGTAGTCAGCATGGATTCACCAACAGGAAGTCATGCTTGACCAACTTCTGTGATTAAATGACTGGCCTGGTAGATGAGAGGAGGGCAGTGGATATTGTCTACCTGGACTTCAGTAAGGCTTTGCACACTGTTTACCATAAGATCTTCATAGACAAGCTGTTGATGTATGGACTGGATGAACAGTTAGGTGGATTGAAATCTAGCAAAATGGCCAGATCCGAAGTATCATTCCCAGTAGCACAAAGACTAGTTGGAAGACAGTAACAAGTGGTGTAATCCAGGGGCCAATAGTTGGTCGGATCCTGTTCAACATCTTCATTAACCACCTGGATGATGGGGCAGAGTGTCCCTCAGCAAGTTTTCTGATGATACAGAACTGAGAGGAGTGGTTGATATGCCAGAGGGTTGTGCTGCCACCCAGAGGGATCTTGACAGGCTGGAGAAATGGACTGAAGAACCTCATGAACTTCAACAACTAGAAGTGCAAAGTCCTGCACCTCATGAAGAATAACCTCATGCATCAATATGCATATTGATATATATGCTAAGGGACACACAACTGGAAAGCAGCTCCACAGAGATAGGCCTGGGGATCTTGGTGGACAATACTTGACTATGAGCTGACAACACTTGACTATGAGCCAGCAACATGACTTTAGCAAAGACAGCCACCTGCCTGTTGGGTTGCATCATGCAGAGCTGTGATGGTTTAAAGCTGGGCTGGTTATTAAACAAATGACAGATGCCCTTTGTTAAACCTCTCCCTCCCCAAAGCAGGGGAAAAAGGAAAGGGAAAGAGACTTACAAGTTGGAAAATTTAAAACAGCTTTAATCTAACCACAATAATCGTGTATTATAATAACAGTGAAAAAGAATAATGAAATATATACAAATATGGACAAAACCGATATCAAGCTCCCCCCCCCCAGTGATGATGAATACATCACCCAGACACTGTGTGGCATGCCCCAGGAAAACTCCCAGGCTGTACTCAGCAGCAGGAAGGAACTGGATTGCGGATCACAAGCAGAATAATTGGGTAGAGTCTTCCTCAGACACTTAAGCAAGGAGCTGGGTAGAGCTAGAGATCAGCACCCTGCAACATCACCAGCACCTCCAGACAGCTCCATACTGGGCTTAAATAGGCTCCTGGGCCATGGGTGTGGGCAGAAGCGCCAGGCGAGACTGCTCAGGGCCATTAGAGCCCATTAGTGCCCTCAGGGCCTGGCTATAAAGGGAGAGAGAGGGATCTTTGTGATCCCTCACCTTTATTCTGAGCATGAGGTGTATGGGATGGAGTACTGCATTGGGTCAAACCAGGACAAGAGCATTGCCAACATCAAGGATTGTGATCCACAAGTTCAAACATGTGGAGGTCCATCTGAATAAAACACTTTTTTACTGTGAGACTGGTCAAACACTGGAGCAGGTTGTCCAAAGAAGTTGTCTCAATGTGTCCATCCATAGAGATATTAAAAAGCCAACTGGAGATGGTCTTGGACAACCTGCTTTATGTGGCCCTGCCTGAGCAAGGAGATTGGACTAGATGATCTCAAGAGATCCTTTCCAAGCTCGGTGATTCTATGATTCTGTAATGATGTAGACCAGTTATCCAACCCTGTCTCCAATTTGGCTGTACATACACTATGGGAGACTGCCAAAGATCTTGCTAAATTCAAAGTAAATCCCATCCACTGCTCTTCTCTCATCCATGGACCTAGTCAGCTCATCACAGAAGGCAATCCGGTTGGTCAGGTAGGGCCTACCCTTGGTCTTGCTGGCTATTCCCTTTTATCTGGTCCCTCATGTGTTTGGCCACAGCTTCTAGGAAGATTTGCTTCTTAACTTCCCTAGAGACTGAAGATAGACTGGTCGTTACCCGCTTTCCTTTCTTCAGAGTAAGCGTGATGTCTGCCTTTTTCTACACATCAAGAAGCTTTTCCAGTCACCATAAACTTTTGAAAATTGTAAAAAGTAGGCTCACATCTGTATCAACTAACCCTCTCAGAACCCTTGGATTCATCTTACCTGGGCTTGTAGATGCTCATCTTGCTTAAGTGATTCTTAACTTGATCTTCCTCTAATGTGGATAATACTTCACTCCTACAGACTGTCAACCAGCCACAGAAAATAGAAATCTGAGGGTATACCTTCACAGTGAAAATGTCACTTGTTTTAGAAATTGTAAGGAAAAAAAAAAAAGAAGAAAACAAACTGATGCACAGATTGTGTTTATTCTGCACGATTATACTCAGCCATGTGAGAGTCATCACAGCAGTTAAAGAAGCTGTAAAGAATCTACATCCAAAAAATGAATTTGCGCTGTAAAAGAATGAAAATAAATGCAGCTAGCACAATTAGTGGACTCATTGCACATCATCCTTATTTTGGCATGCATCTTTTTAATTACATTATGCAAAACAAAGGCAATTACAGAAGTGACAGATCACCTATCCTTCAGACTGTGTTCTATCTGGCATAAATTACAGCATACTTTTAAATGATTATAGATAAAGATCTCCTAGTCATCATTTCCTATAACATAAAGGAGAAAAATCAGAATTATGACTTTTATTTTAGCTTTTTTTCTGCTATCATAACTACAATGTGCTAATTAAAGAATGTTCTGAGTAGAGTAGACAGTGTGCAAAGATGCTCAGTTCTTCAATATATAAATTTAGATCTATTGATAATGGTCAAGAATATAACTTGGATGAAAATCCCTCCTTTGCAAGCTTATTGCCAAATAGAGCAAATATGTCAAAGCCTGAGAATAAGATTGAGAAATTAACCTCTCTAAAGCTACTGGAATTTGGTTCCAATTTTTTGTCTTCCACTGTCACCCGCTCGCATATTCCTCCTTATTGCTTTTGTGAAGTACCTTCACTAGCATTCTCAAGGTTGACTCAGTTTAGAACATACAGGCAATATTTTTTCCAGGTATTAATTAGATAGATAGAGAGTAGTTTCCACAATTACTTCCAGAATTTTTTTTTAAGTCAGAGGTGGCTAAAGAAAAAAAAAATCCTGCAGAAAATGCTGTTTTCTTGTAATCAAAAATGTTTTTCTAGGAATTTGTATTGATCACAAAATCAGTATCAAAGGGAAGGTTTTTGATTTTCTCATTCATATCAATAGAGTAAAACCATTTCATTTCACTACTGTTAAATTATTTACTTTCACATTTATTATTTCATTTTCATTTTTTGTCTGAATATGTCTTTTACTTCTTCAAAAATCAATTTTTTCATGTTTCTGAACAGTCCTTTTTTGTTGAAAATTTCATTCCATAAAAAAGACTTAAATTTGTACTGTTCATTCCAATTTGCAACAAAAGAGGATGCAAAACCAGAATGTTGAATTTCTTACTTGCTCTATTTACCATCAATTCGTGATTGACAGATATTTGGAAAATACATACTTCAAATTTTTCTTAGCAAGCAGCAAGCAGAAATGCAGCCTTACCTTCATTCTCACTTCACCCTTCCTTGTACTCAAGTTCTGCCACTGTGTAGATTTGTAAACATACCAGAAAGCCTTAGTATTCAGCAGTTACAATCTTTAGGATCTGTCTAGCTGTTTAAGGTTTTAGTAACGTACCTATGCTTGTGGGACTTCTAAACAATTGTTGTCACTTTCCCAGTGAACCACACTTAAATACAATTTGCTGGAGAGGGACTAACACCGTTCCCCTGGCCATTATAACCAGCATTTTTGATATCATTCCAGGAAACCTTGCCACTGACAGATTGCTGATAGTTCTGGGAATAAAGTTCAACTCCAGTACCTTGGGCTTCTCAATACCTTAATGAAATTCTTGGAAGTGCTTATTTTAGATAGAAGTACTTAATGCAATGACATAAAACCAGGAAAATGCAAGTACCATAGCTGAAATAGACATGTTTTTCAAGTTCAGGGACATAATATTGAGAATGCCACTGATCTATCTACACATCAGTAGTTTTTCTTCTAAATGTAAACTGTATCTGAAAACAAAGGCATTACAGACTCATCCATCAGTCACAGAAATATTCAAGACAATAACTTAGGTTTTCCAGACAGGTTATATTCGCATTGTCTGAACATCTGCACACCTCAAAGGCTTATGTGATGTATCCTCACCATGCTCTTAGAAGTTAACAAAATTCTGCTTCACCATTTTGCTGTTGAGGAGCTGAAGCACAATGAGGTACCAGGCACTGGTGTCCCATTAAAGCATTTATATACAACGGTATTTACTGTTCACTGCATATACATCTATCATATTGGAAACTGATGAAATCCACATCAGCTTGAAAGCTACACAAGAGTGAGAGATGCATCATAGGGCTCTAGTATCTTGGGTGTGTATAAAAGTGGATACTGACCTGTTACAATTTGTGGTGCCATCTCAATTAGGAGTGCCTTAAGGATGGGTACTAGTTCATCTATTGCTCGGAAGTTACAGAGGAATGCTTATGGTTTGCCCCACCAAGGCTTAAGGGTCATAGATGTTCAAAATCTCCAAATGTAGATGATTCCAGGCATAGCCCAGAAAATGCCATCAGGCACTTAGACAATTTTATTCACTCGTTGGTAACTGAATTGGATTTACATGCTGAACATGGAAATTCTCATCTGAGCCCTATTAATCTTAGGTAACTGGCCAAAGGCAACCTGCTATGTATACTGTAAAGAAAAGATTTGAACCTGTATCTCTTGAATCTGAAGAAAGTATCTTCACACTGGTAGATCAGACATCCCAACAGCATTTACATGCTGAATAGTTCTACCATGGCAAAATGCCTGCTGCCACCTGAAATATATTTTCAGAGAAGGAATCTGAAAAAATCAGATATCTACATAGTTAGAGTGATGTTCACAGATGGAGAGAAAGGGTGCTATGTGCAATTTGCTGCTGCAGTAAGGTATGGTGCAAAGAGGACTATTAAGGGAACTATCAGACAGAAGATTAAGGAACAGAACAACATAAACAGCATGCAGACTAGCCTCAAAAAACTTTAAGTGGGTCCCAACCACAAGATCAAATTCAGAAGAAGTGTTAAGTATGGTAAAGAGAAGTCTGGTAGGAATTTTTTGCCTCGGAAAATATAGTTCTCCTTGGAAGAGATGTCCAGGAAAAGCTTGGTATTTTTATCTTCCTGTTCAGGGAGCAGGAAAACTGATGAGGCAGGCAGACTCACACACAAGGCAAACAAGAGTTGCTGTGCCAGGTAGCCCAGTGCTTATAGCTTGTGTTCTTTTAACTCATTTTGCAAAAAGATATTGTTCCTGTTTTGCTATCCTGTTCATCTATCAAGGTGGTGAACATTATTTGACACTTGAATACCATATGAATTTCAAAATCTCTGTACTTTGCTATTTTGATCACACGCAACTTCTTTAATGTCTATGTCTAAAGTTCATCATGTACAACTATATAGTCTTATCCACAGAAATGAATCATTCTGGGGAGGGCTGGAGGCCAGTAACATTAACTGAGACCATGCAAATAGTTTTGTTAAACCAAGAAACCCAAGTAATTCAGTCACAGAGAGAGGGGGAGTGAAAGCCAGATCCTGATCCCAAGACACAGCTCTGGTCAATGGGAAGTGCTGAATGGGATATTTCTTCTGAAAAGGCCATTTGTGAAACATCACAATGGATTTTTTTATCAGCTCTTTGAAAAGAATCAGGCATCTCCCTTCTCCTGCAAAGTGCCCCAAACCCTGCCTACTTAATTATATTACATTGGTTCATAATTCATAATAGAATCTTTCTTTTGCAGTCATAGTAATTGCATGAGCTTTTTTGTTTGTTCTCTATTGGTGTTATAATGAAAGGCCAAATATCTGTAGGGAAATTTTGAGGACAAGTGAAACCGGTGAATAACTTCTCCAGCATTAGTCTCCACTGTTTCCATAATGCTAGCTCTAAGTGGAGCTTTGTTGAACTCCGTCTACATATATTTTTATTGAGCCTTGAATTCAGTATAGTAAAAGTGTGATGAAACTAGTTTACTTTTTAAGAAGTAAGTTAATGTTTTTGTGCCTATTCTGGTATTTTATACAGCAAAAGGAATCCTTAATAGGTGTGCTAAGTTACTTAAAAAATTGTGTTGGAAGATGCAAAGGAATGTTCTTGAATAGATAATTAAATGTAGGGACTATAGTAATTTTAATTATATTTACTTTGCTAATCAGAGACATTGGGAGTTGCATCCATTTATTGAGAGCTTGACAGATTTACCTAAGAACATTTTATAATTAAGATCATATATTAACTCTTTGCTTAAGGTAATAAATCATCTTAGGTTATTTAACATGGAAAGCAAAGTCTGTTACTCAGCTGAAAGCAGGCAGAGCATATTCTGGAGGAATAATTTTGTACAGGGCAAGTCCCTCCTTCCCCCTTCCCCCAATTAAATCTACGGTTTACAAGAGAAAAAAAATATTTAACATTTTGAGTTGGAGGAACAGAGGACTAGAGAAAAATCATTCCACATATTATGTTGATCCAAATTCATATTAATTATCTTATTTTACAATGTTTTCTAGAAGCCCAGCAGCTTCTAGAATCTAAAGAAATGTTGATAATTTTGTCAGGAGAAAAAAAATACTCTCTTTTTTTTTTTTAAATTTTTTCTGATGTCCTGTCACTGCATGCTTAGAAATGCGACAACAGCTGACAGAGTCAGTGGTGCAAAAACACCCAATTCACTTAGTTTGTTGGAGGGTAGAAATTTTCATGCAGGTAATCCACTCGCATTTAACTCTGGACTAATGTTCAATTATCACCCACAGCCATGTTGCACATCTTTGTAGAAACAAAGTGTTTATATTTTTAATTGCCCTGATGCCATTCCAGAATGAAATTCCATACTTCAAATATTTCCTCTTTCTTCTTTCTAGATGCTCTTACACATCTTGCTATCACATACGATGACAATAAGGGCCGTAGAAGAATAAGGATCCTTGTAGGAATGAACACAACTTTACTGAACCAGATTCACACAGTACAAAACAGCTGTTTGCATGGAGACTACATTAGTGTAGTCTGTCCTCAGAGGCGAGGAGACACCTGAATCCTCCTGTCAACTGACTACACAGCTGCAGTCTTGGTGATACAAGTCAGGGATGCAACTCACTAGACTATTCTCCCCAGTACCAATATCAAATAACTAACTTAGCTCAAGTTCCTGATTCTTCATCTGAAAAACTGGAGTGCAAGGAACAGGGTATTCCACTGTTTCTGTGTTTTGTTTTGTTTTGTTTTTCTAAATACTAAAAATCCTTCATATTTTGGAAGAGGAAGTTTGATTGATTGCAACTGGCTCTTTGTTCCTCTCAACGGGCTGTTTTGTGAATTTGTGAGGCAGGCAAGTAATGCACACTCCACTGTTCTGACACTTGCATCTCTCTTGCAAAAGTAGACGTACATAAGGCAGCAACAGTCTGAGCATAGCCATACACAGATGTTGACATGTGCTACAATATCAATGTTAAAATCTCAACAACAGTATTTCAAACAGCAGCAATAGTGAAGTGCCATCTTAACATTTTTAGTAGCTGTCCTTGAATGATATTTTTGTGCTGTGTTCTCACTAGAGTCCTTTCCAGTTGATTGCTTTCCCCCGACCCAAACACAGCACTCCATAATATTTACCACTGAGAGATATGAAATGGTGATATGAACACTAATATGGATACTCTGGATAGAGCAGTGTTCTAGGTATACAAATATGCCTTTCTAGCACAGATTTGAGACTAATTAAATATGAGTTGTGTTGTAAAGCACTCTCAGGATCATTCTGCCTTTAAGTGTTATCAAGAATTTTTAAAGCTCTCAAAGTGGCACTAAACAGAGGAACATATGCATTTAAGCACTGTTTTCTTTTTGTCATTTTCTACTGAGGTCTCCTGGTTATTTAATCTTTAGAAAGAAAGATTTCAGTGGGCATTCCTTCCTTGAGCATATTTTGCAGCTGTCCAGCGTTAATCGGAAAATTCTACTAAGATAGAAGTAGTAGAGTAGTGAACAAGCACCAAGAGAGTAGTAGTGTTAAAGCTTTGATAAGCATGTTCAGAAGGAGATGATTATTAGTAGTTCACAAAAATATTTCACAACTTCATTCTTCAGAGTTGTAAAGGGAAGCATTTTGCTAAGACTCTAATGAATCATTTGCAAAGCACATGGATTGAAGCTTATACCTTGCCGGTAATGCATACACATGAATTCTTTAGCACTGTTATTTTCATAGAAGATTAATAATTCAAGGATAAATCTATTGCTTTAATACTGCTCTTCCCTTGACATTCACTTAATAAAAACACAAATCATTGGGTGTTAGTACAACACAACAAATATTTAAAACTAACTTTCAAGCATATTTTTCCATGGTGACTTTACCAATGGGAATAACGCCTGAGAGAATTGAGGCATGTGATATGGCTTATCAGGAGTGTAAAATTGTTTCAAAGCGAGAATAAATTTTAAATACGTGTCTGTATGTTAAGGAACAAAAAAAAAAAAGATTGGATTGCATTGATAAGAAAGATAATTCTTCTCTGAGTATTTTTAAATTGTTTAGTATTTTATTACATTTTCAGTTTCTGCTTTTACACCTTTGCCCTCTTTAGTGCTCTGCCCACTCATCTTTTTTTTTTCATTTAGCCAATAAGGACCCAGAAAAATATTTGCATCAAAAATCACAGTTTTTGATAGCAGAAAGGCAGTCTTCTAAAAATATTATAAATGATCAGTGTTAATCTTGTAGAACAGTTAATATTTTACAGGAAATTAATATGATAGAGGCAATAAAACTCAATAGAATTTTCCTAATTACTTTACATCTTTTACATTGTGAATTGTACTGTTTCCAAAATATAAGAAATGTCTTCCGTATAAGAATAATGTTCTATGACATATCATTACAATCAGTGTTGTTTCCTTCTTTATCATTCTACTTCTCATTAGGCTAAAACTATTTAGACTTGCTATTTATTTCTTAAAATAAACTTTGCTTTATGGGATTTAACAAAACCTGGAATAATAAAGGAAATCAATTCCCAATACAGCTCTGTGATATTGTACAAATTTTACACCTTTCCTCTGGTATTCTGCTTAAACAAAAAGGAGTCCAAAAATTCCTTGCTTCCCCTCTAACTCTGTTAAGATAAAAATCCCCTATTGGAGATACGGAATGTAAAGTCAGTAGCACTGTCCATGTAAAGAAGACACTTTGGGGTGGTGCCTTGTATGTCCTTTTTTTTTTTTAGCTATTGACACAGATATTAACAAACAGATTGCTTCTCATGAAAAGACTGGCACATGTTAATCTCAGTATTTCCACCCTCTAAGGAAGGACCATAGGTGAAAAAACATAATTTTTTTTTTAGCACTTACACGTCCAGCATACAGTGATACAATAAACTGATGAAAATTACCTGCTTCATATATATATTTCATAGGTATATAGTATATAATTACAAAATGGTATGCTTTGTATGCTATAGCCATTGGTTGAAGCCAGACAGATAGAATACTTGATTCACACATTGCAAAATTACATATGTTTTAATCCTTCTTCAACAGAAGGTAATTTAATTTAGCACCACTATAAACTTCATACCGCATTAAGCCAGGACCTTCACCACACACAGCAAAACTGAGGTCAAACTCAGGTAAAGAGAACTGCTTGCAGGGATTAGGATTTTTCTCAAGATGTAATGCTAGAGAGACCTTGTTTGCCTCATCATGACTAATACTAGTACATGTCGAACATTAAACTCATGGTCAGTGTTCTACAGCTAGAATTGCTGTATTTTAGTATCTCTTAATCTCTTCATTGACTTGAATGATACACTAAGCTTGTGTCGGCACAAAAGAATGGTAAAGCTCCTCCATGGACAATTAACTATATTACTCTGCTTTTCATGCTATAGTAGCTATGTTACTTCTCACTGTTCAAAGCATTCTCAGGAAGTTACAGTTTTGCTTTTAAAGAAATGATTTGCCTTATTATTTTTAAGCCCTTTCCATACTGAAATTGATTTCTAGCCATTAAATCATTAATTATTAAGTCAGCCTGGACAGATATAAGTATTGTTGCAACTACTTTACCGTTGAAAAAACTGACCTTAAGGCTCAGCTTAATGTGAACAGCCTGAATTGCAGAAACACTGCTTCTCAAATATTACATTAGCTTCTGAAACCAATGAAAAGTGTAAGTGAAACTTCTGAAAGTCCGTAAGTTACTTCCCTAAGGCTACAGAAGGAATCAGTATTTCATGGTTTAGGGTGGAGTTAGAGTACCTTTACTCACAGAAAGATAAAACCCTACTGTTTATGAATAACTCATGGCTCACCTTCAGTATTTCTATCAGGAAATCTTAAAGCGCTGACCAAAGGGTGCCAGTGTAATTCTTCATGTTCTATAAAGGACAAAACAGAAAATCAAGAAAAGGTCAGTCATATGTCTTAGCTTACCCACTTGACCGAGGGTGAACTACAGTTCCCTTGAATCCTTTGACTACTACGAAGTATTGACACCTTTAAACAAACTGTCACAGTAAGTAGTAAAGTGACAACATTCAGCAGGTTTACTCAGTGGCTCTCTTCATAATACGTATTTCCATTCCTTTCTCACAGGGTTTGGAAAGACTTAATAATTACATGAAATCTTTATTGAATGTTTCCTTGTTAATCTATCATGTTACTTTAAACATTTCCCTAATGAAGTCATATCCTATTAGTAACCAACCACCCTCATTAATTCAATAGAAAAAAATGTTTTCTTGCATTGACAGTGTTTTTATTGAATTAGTGGAGATGATTAATGGTAGTGTAATTCAATGGAAACAGCTACTGAAATATTGTTTAAAGATCCTAGCCTTGCAAGGGATCTTATTGTTCAAAACCATATTTGTCATTGCTTGACAACAAAACAGCCCAAATGTCAGCATTCCTTGAAGATGTCCATATTCAAAACATGGTACTTGTTATCTTCATACATTGCAACCTACTTTATAATATACATAGAAATGAAGTGCAACAAAAGGTAAAGAAGTTCACCCATTAAAATACCCCTTTTTGTCCCTGAGGATTTTCAAAGATTTTCAGTGTCTGCTCAAGGATAGAGATAATATCTTGGATAAGAGCAGCAGAGCAACAAAGCAGTTCTCTTCAGCTACATAACCATTTGTTTCATATTCAGGGGAGGTGTGATGAAAAGCCTGTAGGCAAACACTTGTTTAGCAGTTATGTTTAGGGAGATGAAGAATTTTCCCTTGAATTCATCATTAGCTAGGTCACTCAAGCATAACTATTTTTATGTATCAAGGAGTAGACTCTTCAGATGAAATCTGAGGGTTTTTTTCCTCAAACATGCTAGAAATGTTTCAGCAAATATACTAATAATATTATTTCCCATGGTTATTATAAAGAGTATAACAATTTCGTGAGTTGAAATTAATAACAGCTCATCTGAACCCTGACAATAGACACTTAATATTAATTAAATCTTGCTCCCATCCCACCCCAAAAGGTAAGTCTACATAAAAAACCAGAGA
Source organism: Steatornis caripensis (assembly GCA_013398225.1). Lineage (NCBI taxonomy): Eukaryota > Metazoa > Chordata > Aves > Caprimulgiformes > Steatornithidae > Steatornis > Steatornis caripensis. Next base: position 104,131 of record VZSC01005433.1, on the reverse strand, counting down.
TTAACTTCATGCTTTAAGATAAATTAATATTATTTGAAGGCACTTAGAAATGACTAAATATGACAAGTTAAAAATAAAACAGAAAAACAAAAAAAAAGTGCGAATAAAAGCAAACAAAAAATTTAGGTAAAAAAGTACCATTGTCCCTTTCATTTTTCTTCGTTACTCTCAATTTCTATCCTGTCATAAAAGGGGCTGTTTCTGCTCTATTTGACCTCACCTTCCAGGGGTTTGGTTAACATAACATTGACAAGTGTGGCATCAAACTTAACTAATTCTTGTACCAGCATAGCTGGAAAGCAGAGTTTCCCTCAGCTACATTATTATGTTTTTCATGGAAAATTTTGTGAACGCGTGCCCATGTTTTACATCGTTCTTTTGGCAATACTTTTCCCTCCTACCTTAGTGATCTTTTCAATGATATATGAGCACTCAACATTTTCTTCCCAAAACAGCAGACACAAATTTGAGTACAGGAACAATAAAAATGGACACCATGTCTAGAAAACACTTGGCACTTGCCTTTTTGCATTCCGAGTTACACTCCTGAGTCTGTTTACTCCTGTCTGCTTTCCAGATCTTTGACATGTCTGGGGAATTAGACTTGTCAGATTTGTCTGAATCAAGCCTGTATCGCACTGGTCTTGTCCTCTGAGCCCTGTAGGTATCTCTGAAAAAGACCCATTCTCCCGGCACTTTGTAAAATGAGTGACCCAAATTTCTAGTGGGATACCTGGTTGGAAATCTGGACTGGCATTATCAAAGGCAGATGACTGGTAGTTCTGTCTAGTGATCGGTAAGGTACAACTAGTTAGAATTGGACAGTATTAAAGTACGAGGTACTTTGGGCTTCTCTAAAAGTTGCTGTGATCCTGAGGGCTACTTTTTGCGAAGTATGCCATCATATAAAACTGTACAAAGAGATTCAAATTATGGTCTTTCTGATCTGATACTTTTAGCAGAGTGTCTCAATAGGGGTAGGTGATATACACATTGTCTGAAAGCAGGTCCAAAACTTTACTTCTTTCCCTGTGTCCCAAGCTCTGACTGGTGATGCAGGGAAATTAGCTAGTAATATGACTAAAGGATTCAGTTTTGTCCCTATGTTGTGTGTAACTTTATTCAGATTGCTCTAATCCAGGTATGATCAGCTCAAAGTCACTAATGTCGGCAGAGAGTGAAGGTAGAGCTGGCTATTGACAACGGATTACCAGAATATGAGACAGCCATTCCCCAATTCACTCGAGATTCTGCCCAGCTATTTCATCAGAGCAGTTATTGACAGACTCACAGTACTAATCTGCATGAGTTTTGAAGTCTAATTATGAATTCAGGCAACAGAGTAACAAAAGTTATTACATCTAGGACTGGAATAATTGCAGAGCAACCAGATTGCATTTGCACAAGCACTGCAGAGACCAGTCAGTGGAGTCACTGGAAACATGTATCTCCTTAAAAAAGAGGAGCTTTATGCTGCATAACAATGCATATTTCCAGACTTATACAGAGAGAAACTTGTTTGACAAAAATATTCCCTGAGTTAAACTAGATTCAAACAAATGGAAAAGGATCTGTTGTGGTGTAGACCCTGCTCCCCCCCTAGTAACAAACCGCATTGCAATGTCAGATC
>VZSC01005433.1:82806-97976 GCA_013398225.1 Steatornis caripensis | reverse complement strand
TCAGCAAACTTGCTGAGGGTACACTCTGTCCCTTCATCCAAGTCGTTGATGAATACATTGAACAGGACTGCACCCAGCACTGACCCCTGGGGAACACCGCTGCTCACAGGCCTCCAACCAGACTCTGCACCACCGATCACAACCCTCTGCCATAGAAATATTTTATTCTGCCATAGAAATATTTTTATCTGACATGCCACGGATCAAGTATAGAAACTGTGTATGTAACTGTCCAAAGGACTTTAAACTCCTTTCTATGACTAGAAGTTTGTAAGCATCAGTCTACAACATACTCTGTTGTTCAAGGATGTGGAAGTACTTTAAGACTGTTAAGCTAGAAGAGCCATTGACTCAGCAGCCCGGTGAGTAAGGTGCCCACGCAACAGGGTCAGAGCTCCAGATCTCCAATCCCTCCTCCAGTGGCTGCTCATGACATACACAACTGCAGGGTGATGATACAGAAAAATGTCCTCCTGCCTGATGGCTATGTTAGTCTTCAGAGTGATGAGCTTTAAAATCTGTTCAGACAGAAGTAAAATTTAAAGTCAAGCTTTCCACATATTTGGCCTATGCCAGAAACTGGATTGTTAACCGAGAATGTCTTGTTACCGGTACCACATTACTCCACACTTTTGGCTTGAAAGTCCATCTGAAGAAAACCAGTTATTCACAAAGCCAGCCTCGTATTACTAAATCACCTGAATGTACCAGTGCTGGACCTGTCTATGGTTTATATCCCTAAATACAGTCTCAGTAGTTAGATGCTTTAGTTGCTTTCCATTCAGGTCCTTTTCTAATTACTTTTCAATTTTGGTCTTAAAAGCTAATTATGACAGGGAGGTGAGGAAGAATACCCACATCAATAAACTCTAATCTCAAACTCTTATTCACAAGAAACAATAGTCTCCTCACACTTCATTGCTTTTACAGCCCTTATTAAGAGAACTGAGAATTCAGTCTGTTAGATTTATAATTGGGAATCATAAACTATAACATTCACCTGCTGTTCATAGGCACAAATGAAATGATACAAGGCAGTTTCATCACTCAACATAATAATTGGCATGAACCAGCTCTGGTATGCAGTGTTCAGATCCCTAAGGTCCACTAACAAGTTGCTATAACTACATGCAGCTGTAGAGGAAAAAAAGGGAAAAACAACACAGCATTTTTCATATCACAGTTGTTTTGATTAATTCATGTGTGGGAAGCAGAGAAGTCTTCCTTGGGTTTTGTCCTCTCCGACAGATGTTACTGTAAAGTGAAGATGACCCCACTGATGTCAAGGTCTCACACAAGCCTGCAAATGATACTAGAGAAGAAACCACTACAGAGTAGTAATAACATTCTTTAAAAAAAAAAAAAAAAGGCTGAATTTAATGTAAGAGATCTCACAATGATCTGCCCATCTGGAGTGTAAATTGCATTATTGAAATTTGGTACTTCAGCACACAGAAAAGCTAGGCTTCTTTCTTTATTTTTAACCTGTAAAAATTTGAAAAATAGTTCAAATTAAGTCTCCAACTAATTTTGAATTCTTGCCCAAGCAGAGAAAGGAGCTCAATTCAGTGGAATACTTAGGCATGTATATGACTTGAAACACAGCACTGAAGTCCATTCATGCTGAATTTATTCTTCTCCATGTACAAAACAAAACCAAAACAGACCAAAAAAAAAAAGGTTGTGGCTCCTGTCACTCAAAATTTTGAAAATGCTTATGAAATTTTGCTGACTATGCTACATTTCTGTGACTTATTGTTGCTCAGTAGGGTTTTTTGTTAAGAGTACCATAGAATAGTACATGCAGAAAATAAGAGTACATAAAAAAAATCCCATGTCTCTCTCATTTATTTTCCATTGTCCCAATGCTACTGAAATATACAAGATTCGAATTATCATTTTTCAAAAATTTTACCATTGATGGGCAGAAATAGAAGATACTGGAGAATTTTTTGAATAATGACAAGTTTGTGCATATGTTTAAATAAAATAAAATGAAGTGTAATGGTACAGGCAAACGAATACCTGTATCGCCTCTCTTAAGATGTATGGGAGATGATATGATACAGCTTGATCCCTCTCTACCATTAGCAAAGCTTTTAAGTACGTAGTTCTCTCTAAGCAGGTGGGGATTTTTATGGAAATATGTGTGACTACTCACACATTAAATATGTGAGTGATTTGCTGGCTTGAAAACTGACAGCAATAGATGTGCTTTCCTCACAGTCCTGTGGTATGGAAACATCAATTAACATACTGGCTCCTCTCAGTACCACAAAGAAAAGTGCCATTCAGTTCTACAGGAGGAAACTTTTGCCCATGGTCTTAGATTCTATCAGTTGGGAAGAAAATAATTTTCTGCTCGAAGATTTCTGTAATGAAAGATATAATACATAAGCTTCCTGCATATTAAATAACCATTTCTAAATTTAGCATAATTTGTAAAAGTTTATAACAAAAATGCAAGAAGAAAAGATAGAGACATAACAATGATTAAAGTAAAAGTACTCACACTTCGGGAAAAAAACCCACTATAATATTAAATCGTGACTTACTAAAGAGACCTTTTCTAGACCATTGGGCTCTTTAGTTTATTTATGGTATAATGGTAGAAAGAACATGCAAATAGGTGAACTCAGATGAAGAGCAAATTAAGCTGGCCAAGTACCGTGTTACGGAATGAATCCAAGTTATGTGTAAATACATATGCATTCTTGTAAGTCTATGGAATAGTCTCTGTTAAGAAGTTAAACATTTATGTAAAATTATTAATGGCATCTCTACATAACTCTAGTTATTTCTTTTGCTAAATGCAGGAAAGTATTGTCATTTCTTATATCACTCTGTAATAACATCAGATAAATATTGACCTTTTTAAACCAACTGGTATACCTAACACAAACACAAAAGTAAGCATAATGATGAAAAGACTTCCCTTTGTTGGAAGGAAACATTTCAGTATGAAAATGTTGGACAATTTTGTTATCTATGTACCTAAAGTCAGTCTTGTCTAGTGACTTGTTTTTGTAAAGCAAAAAATTTTTCCTGACCTTTCAAACAACTGTGGCAAGTGTGCTTTATAACCAGATGTGGGTCAGTGACACTACAATAGAAAAGGCATGACTGTCATTTACAAAGCTGTTTTTCTTTTACACTTAACATGTTAGTGGTTAAATGAAACTAGTCTGTGACCTGAGGTCTGTATTTTTAAAGGCGGCTGAATAATTAGACCTAGCTGGCTCAAAAATTGTTCTTCTATGTAGCAGCTTAAGAGAGAGAAAAATCCTAAGGGCAATGACAAGCATTCATTTTTAAAAGAAAACTACATATGTCTTAGGTGACAAAAGGGGCTCCTTTGTTTGTCCTTGTCTTTTAATCTTAAATACTATATTAAATATGCCCTAAAATATCTACTTTAGAGCTCCTGAAAATAATATGCTCTGGAGAAATGTAGTATTTGCAATCTTTGCAGTGATTCATAACCCATCTTGACAATATTAATAATGTCTAATGTCATTTTTACCCAGATCACTCTGACTAAGCCCACCTACACTGGCACTTTATCACCTCCAACTGCTAGGCTCTAGTCAGGAATGGGATTGCTTACTTCCTGCCATGATCTAACCCTGTAGGTATCTAAACGTACTAGATGCCTTCTCACCTGTTCTGAAGCTTCTCTTGACACCTAATTTCATTTGCCTTAATATGCCCAGAGGGACCCTAATCTGTGATGACAGCAGCCCATCTCTCATCTAGGGCTTCACTGTCTTTAGCCTAGATACCTGTCAACATCCAGAGATGCCCCAGAGTTGATAGTGCTCATCATCAGGATCGGAAATTTTCAATGCCTGGGGATATCTATTGTTTATCAACTCCATATTCAGTTCATTCAGAATTGGATCAGTCTGTGGAGTGACCCCTTACCTTTCTTGTTCAGTAGGGAAAATCAAGCATCCCATTTAAGCATCACTTTTTATTCTCCCAGGCTTTTAGATGTCCTACTTAAAACCAAATGCTTAAATCTAATAGCTTCATGTCTTAAGGTACCTAAATTAGTCATAATAAATTTAGTCCCTTCTTTTACCTTTTATCTCAAGATTGCAATAACTATTGTGTCCAGCAGACAGACAGGGCTCTGAATTACTGAATTTCAGGAGATTACTTCCAAAGCTTTGTGATAACAAGGGATATATGCACAATAATTATTTACTATGATCTGCAGAGAAAGTGTCATTGAATGAGCTCCCCTTGTGTACCACAGCAAAGCTGCTATCCATGTGATTCTTCATATGACACTGCATTTTTTATTTCTTCTTCCGGTTTCAGACAAATCATTCTTTTTCAATCCTACCCTTAAAAAAATTTGGTAACCACAATACTTCCAATAAAAACTTCAGACATCCTGAATAAGCACTTTTGGTTTAAATCCAGTAGGTTTTTCTGGTATTGTAAATATAGGCTCTCAAAGTAGGGTCTGATCAAGGACAAAATTTGTCTGCATGTGTAGCAGTCTAGGCAAGTGACAAGATCATGGCAAACGAAAGGTGCTGCAGTTTCCATGTCCATATTCTGATTAAGTCCAAGATCCCACAGTTTAGGCATTTGTTTCTGTTTCCATTCATTCCCTGAAAAATTTATGTTTTGGAAAAGGGATAATTCCCCAGTGTCTCCTGCCTAGGAAAAACAACAATAGAGACGCTACCTGAATCTCCAGGGCCGCACATGTACTGCCAAGTATCTCCTGTTAAGAAATTTTCATATTGTTTGCCATCTCACCTTCCTCTGAAAAACATTATAAACAGAACTCGAGCTTCTCCAGAATATCAAGCATTTATCCCCAACATCCTTCCTTTGCAACTCAAAAGAAGAGCAATTAATCTGCAGATCTCAGAAGCTGGGGTTTATTATAACTTGGGGGACCAAATACCTGAAAATCACTACTTTTTCCTTCTTGTTCTATTTTTTTTTAATTGGAAGCATAATAACTATGACTTATGTTACAAAGTGAGTAGATAAAGTAACATTCTATGTTAAAAAGCATCAAAACCTCACAATCCCTGTTGCCAAACACTTTTCAGGGGCTGGACAAGAATCACAGATTTTCTCTTAAAAATGGTCTCGTCTGCTGACATGGTGCTTGTTCCCACTCTTACTAAAATCACTGGGAGTTCTACACATCTGGGGGAGGGCAAGAATATGCTGTAACTGTGTCCTGCACCATGGTGGTACAGCCCAGAATATGTATATAGATTAGGATTTTGAAAAACTACTTTTAATTTCTCTCAGTTTTTAATTTTATTGTCTAACTTCAGCTTTTTAACATTTACTGGAGGTCAGGAATTTCATCACTAACAGCTAAGATAACTAATACATACGAGAAACCTGACACATTTCCTATTTCCCCACAATTTTCAATTTCTGTCTTTCTAAAAGCAGGGATTAAATGGCTTTTTTCCTGCTCTATTGTGCATGAGCCCACAGGGTTCTTTTGCTGTCCCCACAAAGGCTGAACTTATGAAGCTAAAGTCATTCCTGGTGTTGTGTCACTGATTTCAGCAGAGGTGTTTCAAGAACACATTTGGTCCATGATCTCGTAACTGCAGTGTGGGAGAACAATCTCCATTTTTGCTAATATCAGCATGACCACTGAAAAGTAAATTTAAGCTAAGGAATTGTGAATTGTGGTGATTTCTTTTGGCTATTATTCCTGATAAGTACTAAGCTATTCTACGGATGTTTGCAAGTCTATTTATCACTTGATGACCAGGAATAAATAGCATAACTATCCAAAAGCCTCTCCTTTGCTAAATTACTTTTTACATTTTCATTCTGTTTATTTTTACTGTGATTATTTCAGCCACTTTTCTTTGTCCAGAAACAATGTCCCTTTATCACAAATTTTAAAGGTACAAAGCAAATCAACCAACCAACTAACCAAAAAACAAACCCATATCAAACTGTGAATTTCCTAATGGCAAAGGCATCTTTCTCTTCTTTTACTTCAAACGTAAGGCTTCTACTTTAAAGGTGTAGTACAGCTAGTCTTTAGACCTTGCTTATTGGTCTTGATTTCCCTATTTAGATAGAGTAGTCAGTGGGATAAATGGATTTCTGGAACAAAATGGATTCTGTGATTTTCCACCTGAAATAGAAGACTTACATGGGTTTTATACAAATACTGGGTTTTGTGTGGCTCTTCTGAAGAAATTAAAATCCACTCTATTTGCTAGAAACCTTAGTTATCTAGCTGTTGTTAAGCTATGAAAGAAACAGGCTTTGTGAGAACAATTTTCTAGCAATTCATGCTTCAACCTCTTATTGCACCTCATAAAGGTGACTGCTTTTCTTCTAATTTGAAGGTTTTAAGTTTGTAGGTTTGTTATTAATCTAAAGTTTTTTTGGCAGTAGGGCTACTTGCTTTCCTACACAGCTGGACATTACTGCTGAATTAATTTACTGGTCTGAATTTGCTACTGTCCTTAAAGGAAATGCCATATTTTCATTATATCCTTCCATTATACTATCATTTAGGTTATGTTTGGCTTTAATGACATTTCGTGACATTTCCCGTTACAATTACGGTTAGTTATCTACTCATAGTCACAGTCTGCTTCTTGATACCTCTAGGGTGGTTTTAATAAAGCTATACCATGACGATGGTTCTATTAGCACTTCTACATGTCATGCAAATTCTACTGAAGGTCCGAAGAATTTTTCCATTGTCCTATGTATATTTTTTGTATTAATTTATGTATGATCCGCCAGCATATTTTCCTTTGGAGCCATTGGGTATGGTTAGTTCTGCCATGCAAACCAAATCTTAACTGTCCTTCTCTGTAAGTGCAGCTTGCCTGAGAGAATATATTTTTACTATTTGGTAATTATTGTTTAAAAATAGATCTCTTCTAAACTAGTAAAAAAACCCCAGACTTATTGAAACAGCAATGGCTGTTAAATTCAACAGTGCCTGCCTGCAAGATTTTGTCGTATAAAGTTGTATTTGTCATTAAGCCATGTTTGTTTACATCTACAAGCACACAAACTTCAACTAGTTTGACTTGTTCAAAATTTTAAAGAAGCAATGTTTTTTGAAAACATTTGAAAACCTAATAAGTAAGCTGTGAATACCAAATTCAACTTTGTAAATTTTTTGTGAAACTCACTTGAAAGTAAATAAAACAATCAAAATAAGGATAAAGTTCAACTAGAAAAACTTGGAATTTATTAAGCATCTTTTTCTCTAGACTACACATTCAAAACAACTGAGCTGTATTTGACTAACTGTTGCTTAAGACTTTCAGTGCTTTACTGCCCTGGCATTTCTTAGCTGCCAGCAGTAGAAGGCACAGTGGGTCCTGGGGACAGGGCAGTAGATTCAGTCTCAAGATATCCTGCTACTGTTCCTGGCCTTGCCAAAGATCTACTGTGTGATACAGAGTAAATTATTTCACCTCTCTTCGTCACAGTGTCATGAGGCTAGCTACATAAAGCATTTTGAGATCTACAGATCTTTGAGTTATATGCTATTATCATTTATTATTTATTCTCTGCTCTTTTGTGAGAGTTTTTTGAAGACATTCTGTGCCAACTAACGCACATTTTTCTGAGGTAAGCAATCCACAGTTGTCTGAAAAGTCAGGCTGTGAGTACAATGCAAGATAGCTTTTTTTCATCTTGTTTTCATAGAGTTCCTTCACAGGCAAGTTTCCTACATGAAAATTATGAGCTGATCATGTACCCAAGCATATGACTTTCCAACAGGGAAATAGAATGTCCCCGTTTATTTCTATGCATTTCTGGTGCATCATCATTCAAGGTTGAATATGATGTGCTTGGGTAAGCTAAATCATGTTTGAAGTTCATTAACACCAACTGCAACAATATGGTAATGCACCAACTGGTGCAGACTGGAAGCCATCTTTTTACCAGTAGTTGACACTGTAAATGCCATAATGTTGAAGATTTTCTCTATCAGAAACGTGCTGCAAACAGTCGCTGAAAAAAATTAATAAAAAAAAACTTTTACCTTTTTCTTCCAGTGTTATTCCCTACTAGATTTTAGATTTTCTTTGTTTGCCAGCCCCAGCTGTTGTTTTTATTAGCTTTCCTCAAAAGCTGGCAATAACACTGTGAGGCTCTTTCAGAGCTTTTTCTTCGAGTCTTAACGCCCACACAGCTGTAGCAAATGTGATGGGTTCTAGTTGTGAGACAGTTTAGTTAGCAACAGAAACAGCACAAAACTTGGAGGTGTACCAAGAAAAATGTTCACCTCCATTCTGGTCTCTTTACTGACTTAGATGGATTTAAAGTGATACCTGGACTCAAGGATATGTTTCTAAATAACCTCCTGCAAGAACTCAAACTCTTTTTACTTGTGCTCCATCACCCAGATCACCATGCTGGCATGATATAAAGCCCTCCAATTGTGGTGTTTTACCTTTGGTTTGGCATGGTACTGACTGCGGCTACAGGTTTGCCCTGGTTTGGAAGGTGGGCTTGGAGTGCAATCAGCACGAGCTTACATCTGCCTGCAAATGAACTGCAAACACTCCCCCACCAGCCCCAAAGTTCTCCCTGCACATGGTTTCAGGCAGCCTTGCTGGTAAGGATCCTGGTGAAGGCAATCGCCAAGGGCAGAACTTGGAAAGGGTAGGGTACCAGCCTGCCACAACGTGGAGCACTGAGAAATTGCATAAAGTGTTGCTGCTTGCAGGCTGGCAAGCAGAGCAGCTCCAAATTAGGAGGGCAGGAGAGAAGCTTAGCACAGAAATCACTTTGGCACAACTCCTGCTCCTGCTAGAATTCACATTGCTGTACCTCATCTTTCTTCCTTGGGAAAACCACTACCAGCAACGACAGGTCATTCAGCTTAGAGGCACACTGGAGTCTGGGTTTCTTTGCTGCAATTATTACCTCCAGTGTCAGCTGCCACTTAATTCCAGTCATGCTGTTTGGTTGTGCTGAAATCCATCATTAAGATCTTTAAGTTCCAAATACTTTCTTTATCTCAATGTCCTAGAAAGTTAAAAAGCAGGAAAGAAAATCAGATACGCTACTGCTGTTTCATAATAGCTGCAGCTCTAGTATTTCCTGAAAGTTTGTTCTCATAATTTAAGAGACAGTATTTAAAAAGAGTAGAAAATGAGACAATGGATGAGAAAAGGCTTTCAAGAGAGAATAATTATTTTATTAGTAGTAAGTAGATCGGGTATATATTTGCCATATTCATGGCAAATAGTCCCTATTACAAAAAAAGGGTAAAGACTGAGTCCTACAGAACCAAATCCTGCTCTGGCCCTATGGACTGTGATTACTATACCAGGGAAAGCATGTCCATGGGCCTAAATTATGATGAAATTTCATTATGAAGAAATCTACCTAAAAGGAATTTATTTAAGAAAAAAAAACCTTAACAAAAAGCAGAAGGAGAGCATTCACATGTTAGATAACTGTATCTAATCCTCCCAACTATGAAATAAAATCATACCTGTGGACTGCAGATATCTGATTAGCTGCTTCGGCTTTACTGCTGTTGTTTCATACTGGCTAAGAGAGAACAAAATAACTCACAATTTCCATTATAAGTAATAGCTTCTCAGTCCCAGTGTGAGGTCTTGACTCATCATCAACATTTTATTTCCCACAATTTCTGTTGTTCATATGTATAATTAATAAACATAATGTTGGTGCATTTAGTTGCTATAGAAACCATTACTTCTTTAGCTTTCTCTTGAGAATTCTGAGTAAATCTGCAGTAAGTTTGACACAACCTTGTCACCTTTTTACAGTCTTGAATGAAATAAGTTATGACTTCTGTAAGGAATGTTTGAATTTCTGTCTTTGAGCAAAGTTCTATAAATCTACATAGTGATTTGTCCCCATAGACTGTTACTCAGTATAAGGTCTCAAGACCTTATAAATTATATCACCCAGAGGAATGTTATTACGCTTTCTTTCATTACATGAAAACGGGTTGGTAATTTAAATGTGGTTTGCTCAAACTTCCTGCTAATTTGAAAATAATGTAAAATGTAGACAGTCAATTGTTGGAATAAATAAAGGACAACCCCTACCATTCTGTGATTCTGTGATTCTGTGAAATGACATAGCAAAGTTAGGGCTGGACACAGCTTATCTTCCCTGAAACCGAGAACACAAGAATCCCAACAGTGATGAGCGTATTTTATTCTTTTAGCACCCTCTAACGCTGTGAATTTCATAAACATCTGGTCCACGTCAACATTTGAACAATGAGAAGTTTTGCAAGCAGTTCCTGGTATTTTAAAAGTACATGTGGTACACAAATCCATATGTCAAAGTTTGTACAGTACACAAACATAATGCAACATGATGAGAAGGTAGGCAGAAGAACAGATGACTGTAAGAGTGACAGGGAAAGGCAGTTTAATGTATAAACCATCAGCACAGACTGGAACATAGGTATATCTTATTCCAAATGAACGTCTTGACCTGTAGGTTAGACAGCCTTGCTCATACCCAATAAATATTTAGACACACTGATACAGCTTTAATTTGAGGGAAAGAGAGCATCTCCCAGACTACCCTAAGACTCACAGTGTCTAAATTAGTGCACACTCACAAGAGGTGTATTAGAGTATCAAAATACTGAAGTACTGAGAAACATATGGAAGAGCTGAGGGCTCCTTTCACTGTGGTTATGTTCTGCAAGAAAATGTTACACTGATTTTTTCTGCAGCACCAGATCTCACAGAGAAGACCTGTTTGATGTTATCTCTTGTGAAAGATATGTGACAGAACCACAATTTCTGGATCTGGGCAAGACACATGAGACAGTCAAAGAACTGTTCAGCATGATAAGAAGACGACATCCAAATGTAGGCTCCTACAGGTTAGTAGCAGCTGAGGAAGGGGCTGTACAAGGTGCCTGCATCAGCCAGCATCCTGGTTTGGGCACTGCGTAAATCTCAGTCTGTATTTTGGAGCAGAACCCATATCTCCCCCAGTATTTTGAAAGCAGAAAGTTTTACATTTAGTCAAAAATAAGAACTGGTGTAAGCACCTGCAGAATCACAGCCTATCTTTGCAAAACCCCACCATATTATGGGCATGCAAATGTATTTAGGAGTGGTCAAAGTTCTTTAAGTAAAAGAACTGATGGATAATGTCCTGCTGGACGTTATCAATACATATCAATAAAAAGAGGTCATAACAATAAAAAGGAAAATGCCATCCTTACAAAAGATTTGTCCTTTTCTTTTCTCATTCCTCTGTCCTTTCTCTAAAATGAGATCTTGACAGGGAGACTATTTGAGTATTGCTCTTAATGGGCTCTCAAATATGACACTATTAGGAAATCTAATGATGTTCCTCCCCTGTGTCCCATTCACTTTTATTTGTTTATTTTAGGGATGCAGAAAGGGCTGAAATTTTTGCCCCTGTGAACTTTATGGAATAATGGATCATTTCCTCTAATTGTTTCCTCTTTTTTTTTTTGTTTACAAAAGGAGGATGACTTAGTAGACATTCGGTAAAGGGCCAGAGATGTAATTATGTCTATTGCTATTCATAATTTGATATCTCCATGTAATTTAAAACTATTAATGAATAAAATGTAAGAGTACTCTCTCCACACAAGTAAACAAAACATTTTTACGAGATGGTAAAGTGGTTTTCATCTCTTCAGAGAACGGTTGATATTTTCTGATGAAAATATCCATTGTGTTTCTTCAGAGTATTTAGTAACAAGGGTGAGGGAAAAGGAAAGACAGTTCAAGGCACAATTCATTTTATATGAGAACAGTCAATATTTTAAAAGACTCAGTGATATTGCCAGAATACAGAATTCTAGAGCTTTTGGACTTCTTTTAACATTCTATTAGTAACAGTGTGACCTGCTACAATGAGTATTCCCATTTGTTTCATGTGCTTTCATAACTGTCTTGCATATATCTTTATAACATTGCTGAAGTCAAGTAACTTGTGTGCATCTGTGCTCAATTGCACAACGGCACTAAGAAGCTTCCTAAGATTATATCTGTCAACAGCAGGAAAAAAATGTAAAATAAGGGTGGTATTCATAATTTGTAATAGCCAAATAGGATGTGTCTGTCAGACACATACATTATGACAGTTACTGATATCAGCAGAATGGTACAACTTGGTTTAAGTCTCTGTGTGCCTTTAAGCTGGCAGAGTGTTTTTCATTTTTGCATTGGAGAGTTCACTCACTCTTTCAGATCTATTTATTTTTTCCACTTTCTTATCTAAAAGCACTAATTTATTACATATTAATGCAATAATTTGATGAACCTAACATAACAGTAGTAGTAGTGAGCAGAAACTTCATTGTATAGCCTCAAAGCTTTACTGATCTGAGCTGGGAACATGAGGAATGTAAAATTGGACAGAGGCAATGCTCGTATTCCTTCAATCATAGGTTAGATACACGGCTTATTTCCTCATATATCTAAAATAGCTTAAAGCTATTCTATACTTAACTCCTGTACTTCACTACTAGCATAATTATGCTGACAGGAGAAGATATACTTAAATATTTCCCATGGCCACCTGCAGTGTTCTCTCTACAGAGTAAAAATGATACCATTTAAGATTTTCAGAGAAACGTGAAAGTGTTGACTAGTTTGTGATGCTGGAGTTGTTCAAATCAACAAAACAATATCTGGGAATGAAATCCCACATAATTATAGGTTACTTGCTATTGAGCAGCACCAACAGAAGTATTGTTTGAAGAGATTTGAGTGGGTCTTGAAAGAAAAGGTGTAAATCCCTAACTCTTAAGGACTCGGAGATAAATACTTTCAATCTATAAGGTGACAGCTTTAAACACAACTACCTTCCCAGAATTTCATGCATAGTAACTACACACTGACTGGTATGAACTCCATTTTGCTTTCCCCACTTACTTGGGGCTGTGGATTCCACCAAGGATCAGCTTCAAGGCTCAGGATTACCATACCAAAGCTGTTTTCTACAACTCACACCTTTTAAACATAAAGTAAAGAATGTTGCACAGGAAAAATTCCCAAAACAGTGTTTGGAGAAAGTCTGTGATCATTGAAAAAGAATGGAAAAATAGTAAACAAGATTCTAAATGTAGGCAGAAATGCAATTATACAAAAGCTTTAAAATGAAGCTGGAAGGCTTTAAATTCCCATACAAACAAGAGGAGTAGAGGAATTATTTAAATTGGGGCATGATATAATCTACGTAAATCTGAGTAGAAGAGAACTGCTGGGATGATTACTCATTAAAATAAATTATTATTTCATCCAGTAAAGCAAATTATACAAATCCAAACCTGCTACTTGCGAGATACAAGCCAGGCATATCATTATTGAAATAATACCAAAGAATTTTGTCTTTTACTAGCAAGAATATATAGTTGTGACCCTTCTCTCTTCATAATTATAAAGTGCTCTCTAAGAAAACATTCTTTTTTAATACTGTAACAATGGGACATGCCCTATTTCACATGTTCACATAATCTAGAGGAATAAATAATGCAGAACCAAGCAAGTAATCGACTGAAGAAAAAATAAAAGGAAAAAAAAAAACCCCCATAAAGATTCCAGCATGATACCAAATGAAAGTGTTTGGGGTCAGGTCTCTCCCAGTATGAGACCTTAAGTCATTGATCTCTTTTACTCTGTGGGGCACTTTGGTGTTTTCTCTGGCTGGACTTAATGAAGGAGTTGAACTCTGTCATCAAGTGTAAGATAGGAAGATCAACACATTGGAGAAACCCAACATATTTTTCTTTCTTTTGGCTGTCAATTAGATGAATTTTTACCTTACATTGTGGAGTAATTAATAAAATTAAAATACAGATTATTTTTTTCTTTTATTTAGTTGGCTTATTCATTTTTTCAAATGAATGAGGCCAAGAAATATGTCACGGTATATTTTAACTGTATGCAATGCTGTGGGCAAACCAGGAATCCAGATGTACTATTAGTCATGGATATTAGGGGTTTTGAGAGAAATCACACAGACTCTAGGATCCTAAGTGGAGAGAAATGTTATCCACACTGCATACTTGAGGTCAAGTTAAATGTCTTGTTCTTTCCTCTCCTCCAGCTTCCTCCTTCTGTACTCTTCTTCCTCATCTCATTTTCCTTATCTGTTTCTCTGTGGAGTTCTTACTTAAAACAAAACCTCTGTTTTAAAATTTCTTCATTAACAAAAAACCCGTGCATTCAAACCTCCTGCTTTACTCCTCATTTTAAGCTATGTGCCAGTTTACCCAAGCTATCTCTTTTTACATTACTCTAAATAGGCTAATACAGACTAACATATAAAAAGACTAAAATATTGAATGATACAGTTTGGTGAAAAAAAAAAGATTTTAAAAAAATAAATATAGAAAAGCACAGGTTAATTTGATGGTGAGACTTCCTTGATGTTTACCTGTGAAGATATTCAAGGTAGAAAGAAGCCTCAGGTTTCTGTCTTTTTAAAATACTTTCTGGATGTCCTCTTTCAGAATATCTTAGAAAGTATTAACTTTGGTATCATGAAGCTAAAATAAACTCTTAAACCATGCCACCTTCAGAAAATTAAATCTGGTGTTTATGGTACATGAAAACATTCAGCTAAAAATCTTTCAATTTAATATAGGGTTTTCTTCTCATTTATACTTCATCATTGGCCAATAAAGCAGGTAAATGATCTTCAGATCCATCTTCATATCTCCAAAAGTATTTCTGATGTATAAGAGTCTGCCACTTGTCCTGTAACTGGGCACCATTGAAAAGAGTCTGGCCCCATCCTCTTGACACTCGCCCTTTAGATATTTATAAGCATTGACCTGATCCTCTCTCAATCTTCTCTTCTGCAGGCTAAACAGACCCACCTCTGTCAACTTTTCCTCAGAAGAGAGATGCTCCAGTGCCCTCATCTTTGTTGCCCTCCGCTGGACTCTCTCCAGTAGTTCCCCATCTCTCATGAACTGGGGGGCCCAGAACCGGACACAGCACTCCAGATGTGGCCTCACCAGGGCAGAGTACAGGGGGAGGATCACCTCCCTCAACCTGCTGGCCACACTCTTCTTAATGCACCCCAGGATGCCATTGGCCTTCCTGGCTACACGGGCACACTGCTGGCTCATGGTGAGCCTGTTGTCCACCAGCACTCCCAGGTCCTTCTCCGCAGAGCTGCTCTCCAGCAAG
>VZSC01005433.1:71221-82465 GCA_013398225.1 Steatornis caripensis | reverse complement strand
CCAGCCTGCCCAGGTCATGCTAGATGGCAGCACAGCATTCTGGTGTGTCAGCCGCTCCCCCTAGATTTGTATCGTCAGCAAACTTGCTGAGGGTACACTCTGTCCCTTCATCCAGGTCGTTGATGAATATGTTGAGCAGAACTGGACCTAGCACAGACCCCTGGGGAACAACGCTAGTCACAGGCCTCCAACTAGATTCTGCACCACTGATCACAACCCTCTGAGATCTGCCATTCAGCCAGTTCTCGATCCACCTCACTGTCCGCTCATGTAACCCACATTTCCTAAGCTTTCCTGTGAGGATGTTGTGGGAGACAGTGTCAAAAGCCTTGCTGAAGTCAAGGTAGACAACATCCACTGCTCTCCCCTCGTCCACCCAGCCAGTCATGCCATCATA
The DNA here is from genome assembly GCA_013398225.1 of Steatornis caripensis. Classification (NCBI taxonomy): domain Eukaryota; kingdom Metazoa; phylum Chordata; class Aves; order Caprimulgiformes; family Steatornithidae; genus Steatornis; species Steatornis caripensis. Next base: position 82,068 of record VZSC01005433.1, on the reverse strand, counting down.
GAAGGTTACCAGATTGGTCAAGCAATATTTCCCCTTGGCGAATCCATATTGACTACTCCTGATAAGCTTCTCCTCCATGAATTCTAGTATGAGCTGTTCCACCACCTTTCCAGTGATGGAGTTGAGACTGACTGACCTGTTGTTTCACAGGTCCTCCTTGCCCTTTTTGAAGATTGGAGTGACACTGGCTTTCCTCCAGCCCTCAGGCACCTCCCCTGTTCTCCATGGCTCTTCAAAGGTGATGGAGAATGGCTTAGCAATAACATTCGCCAGCTCTCTCAGCACTTTTGGGTGCATTCCATTGGGGCCCATGGATTTGTGGGTGTCCAGTTTGCCTAAGTGATCTCTAACCCAATCTTCCTCAACCAAGGGAAAGTCTTCATTTCTCCAGGCTTTCTGTCTTATTCCCAGTCTCAAGGACTGGGAAACCTGAGGGCCAGTCCTAGCAGTGAAGACTGAAGGGAAGAAGGTATTATTTCAGTCCTGCTCATGTTAATGTAGACAAATAATTTAGTGAGCACAAGAATTCATTGAATCGCTTTTAGAGGTGATATTCAGCACATGCCAAAGTCCGAATTTTACAAAACTAATACATTCATTTTTTCTATTTCAAATCAATGAAAGTTATCTAAAAGTTACCTGGAAACTACTGCTGAATCCCACATTCAGCACTTCTGTCATCCTCCCAACAAGGAATAAAGCCTTTGTTCTGTTTCAAACATTAAAGGAAATGAGTAATTATTTGACTAGGAACAGTTTTAAAGCTAATGACATATTAAGTTAAAGAATTATAAACCTGTACACTGGACCACTCATATTAAAATTTACCTAGCTGAGATGATTTTTACAATTACTTGCATTTCTTTTTTGTTCTTTTCTGGTATTGTCTTTCAGAATCTGTGTTTACTGGTGTGACATTTTCTTTAATACTGAATTTATAGTCAGAAATTTCTCCATACCTGTTCTTTTGCTGTAGATGGTTTCCTTATGAAAATGTTAACAGAGTTCAGGAAAACTGCCAAGAATTACCTCTAAGTTTCAAGGTCACCTTTCCTATGTGGAATAACTGGAATGTCTTAAAGCCCATGGGACACTACAAACAATTTTGCTAGTATTCTTTTCTGTTTTCCAAAACAGAGCATTTGTTTTCTATAACCAGATCTTTCCCAATAACAAATTATTTTCAGGTGTATCTTTTCATCAACACCACAGAGAGAAATTAAAATACAAAACTGTTGGCTGTTGGTTATTGAATATGTCTATGGCCATACAGATCACTGGTCGAAGTATAGCTACCTTAAGGCAAGTACTTAGTGAACAAAATCAAAATTATTGTGACAAGTGCACTAAATTTCCCTCTTGTTCATTGATTAATCAGCACGCTGTCCCTGTAAGCTGTGCCCGTATCAGCAATCGCATTTGATTGCAGTCTTCAAGTTTTCAAAAGATAAATAAATAGATGGGTGAGATAGACATAGAAACACAAGGGTCTAGAACTATCTTTTTGAAAACCTCGGACTTGTAAACAGTTCTAACATGCAGTATAAAATAGGATATTTGTTTAAAGTCTCACGAGATCTGCTCCAAGGCATTCTTTTCATGGATGATGTGGTTTGCGGCATAGCTCTGCATGAACAGCCCCCTGTCTTCACACATCTGAGGTCACTTACTTTCAACCTCAACTATGAGCGTGCAGCATGCAAGACAAACTTGCAATCCTCTCTGCTTCTGATTTTTCCTCAAAATGACAATGATCTCATGACAGTTGGTCTAAATGAGATATTATTATCTCATCCTTTGAAGCGGTTTATAAGCTGGGAAGACAGAGCTTCTTTTATCCCTTTTTCACAAATGCATACACACAGAGAGACCTACAGATCAGCATTTGTTAATTTAAACTTCTGAAGAGAATTTTAACTGAATCAAAAATCTGAGTCTAGCCTCCCAAATTTCAGAAAAAAGATGAGCTACAGAAGGACCTGGTGTTTGAATGCTAGTACTAAGATGACATTTTAAGTCCTACAGAATGGTGTTCTATCTGCCTAATTTAAGCACTTAAGTGAACTAGAGATTCTTGTGAATGCTTGAAAGGCATCTAATGATATATCTATTAATATTTAAGGAACTGAGATAACTTCCTTTGTGGAAATGCTTTACTAGACACTTACAATTTGAGTTTAATGTGGATATCTATGTTAGATTGGATCATATCATGCCTGTTTTTTCCCGAGGTGAGGTGAGTGGAAATTAGGAAATAATTCTGCAGCAAGATTTGTAATGCATCTGTCTAAGCAGTTGTAAGAAGTTGGGTGTTTACATAAAACAAATGTTTGAACAAAAGAATGTCACAGAGAATTAATCTACTTCACCTTGTGGGAAAAGTCAAGAGTTGAGACAAGAGTCAACTGTTGACTCTTTTTTTTTTGACAGGAAACTGCCACCTTTTTTTCCTCAATATTACAGAATAAAAATGGCTTGTGAACAACGACATATTGTTAACACAGATATTTAGACAGAGTGTTGAGAATGAAAGGCTTCTAGAGCTGTTCCTCTGATATCTTGTCATTCTGCCATCTGAGAATGACAGTCTGATGGCATGCAGAAAGAGGCAAGGAAATTTCACTTTGAAAACATCAGCAGCCCTTGTACATCTGTTAATTAAAGCAATCTGCCAGTGTTCCTCTTAGGCATGCAATGAATGAATGCTAAGCTAACGTGACACATTTTCACTGCTCTGTAATAGAATTGAAAGTAACACATTTATTTATCAGGTGGCACCCATCTACACTTCCTTGTCTGATAAGCAGGTTTGATTGTCACCTTATCACTGTCTGGTCTAGATATGATGTACTGAAGAGTTTCAGTCTGTTTCAGTAAAGTTATAAAACAGCACGTGGACTACATTTTTCTGCTGGAACATTCAAGCGCTATTTGTGCCTTGGATTTCACTAAAAGCATTTTTGCTCTATATTGTTACGGAACTGGAGAGCAACACTTGCAGGAATAGATCTGCAACAAAAAGATTCATTTACTTTGAAAATCTTCAGTCATGATGCAAGGTTTCACATACATTTCTGTTTCAGCTTTAAAGTAGGACTTGTGTTTCTGACATTTTTTATTCTCAACAACAAAATCTGGTATAAAAAAGTACTACCTTTTCCTGATTAATGGCAAGAATCTAACTTCAGGTACCTACATTAGATGCTTTTACTCCTTATTGTTAATCCTCAGAGATCTCTGAATCAAAAGGACTTCAAGTTCAACCTGTTTCCCAAAAACCTGCAAAGCATTGAATTAAGGAGAACTTTATTGGAAAATATTAATATAGACTATAGCATATAAACAGAAAGCAATGCGATATATATGTTACATAAAATAAATATATCTAGACAACAATAGTTTAATAAAATGAACAGAATGACTGAAGGTGAAAGTTCTAAGATATTGAGAAATATTATGTCAAGGCCTTTGATGTACCAACCAGCTCTGCAATCTCTTTCCGCACCCAGGAATTTGGCTGCCAAGTTCAGCACTGGAATGAGATAGCTGTGTAAGCTTGGATCAGACTTTTGTGAAAATGAGTAAGGTTCTGTGAAAGAACTGTAAGAAGTCTTGTGGAGTCCCAGCCCATTGGCTTAGGATCTGTGTTTAATCATAAGGTCCTTGCCCCTGCCTGAGCTATATTGTTATATGCCCAATACCTTGCTGATTCTGACCTTGCTTTGCTGAGGCTGGACCTCAAACTTCAACTGGATCTGTCTGGCAATTATTAGGCTTCTGTTTGACTCTGGTTATGGTCCCCAAACCTGTCCTGCTTCTCTTATGTGGGTGCTGTGGGACTGTGTCCATGTTTGGTGGGGTGACCGCCTGCCTTGCTTTCACCGTAGACTTCCCTCTCCTTCCTTTTCAGAACAACTTTTTCTTGCTGCTATCTGGCATGCTGGGAGGTTACCAGCCTGCTATGGATGATGCTTACACAGGTTCTAAATACTGAATTCTGTCTATAGAAGCAAAGAAGTTCCACCAGCAGGTGCAAAACACCTCATGTACACAAAATCTGTGTCAGCAGACTGCCGTCACAGGGCAAAGCCATTGTGTTACTCTGCAAATGCTAACGCAGAAGAGCACTAATACAGATAGACAAGCAGCTGTATCTGATTTCATTATCTAATCTACAAGAAGATGGGATCCAACTTCAATGTCATTTTTGCCCTGTGGATAGTCTATTGCCAAAGGGGAAAAAAAATATTGCTTCTGCAGTTTCTTACCTATAGCCATTTTACATTGTTACTCTTTTAACCTCTCTTTTTTTGACCTAATTAGGCTAAAATCTTTCAGCTGTACAGTGTATCTTATAAAGTTTTCAACGGACAATTTCTATAAGGATCCTAATGTTCTCTGAAAAGTGTAGGAAGGCCTATGAGCCACTCAGTCCTTGTTTGTACAGACCTTTTTCCTGAAGTTGAAGATGTAAGAGGAGACTCTGTTCTGTGTTTGTACAGGACCAGGCATCTCTTGACCAAGTCAGTTACTGGGGCTCCTAGATGACACTGAGGCCAACGCTGTATGATTAATGGAGAGAAACAGACTCCACCAAATTAGTAACTCTTTGTAGACACTGACGGAGAGAGTCATGGTACTACGCTGCCTCTGTGCAAAAACGTTTGACAATCCGTTTTCAGAGTCTGCAAAAGAAAAATAAAATTGTCTAGCCATGAATTTAACATTTCATTGAAATGCCTCTTGCAGAAAAATAAATAAATAAACAAGTACAGATAGCCCACTGCTCTAGTTCTGCAGTTTTAAAATTGATTGTTTTTCTTTAATGTCTTGTCTGATATCTGTGCTTATTGCAAAGCATAAATCTGAAGCAGCATGTTTTTAAACTAGTCAGCAGGTCTGGTGCGCTCTGAAACAATCAACCTTTACTTTGAACAGCTCAGCTCAGTCAGTGAGTCTTAGGTTGCTGCTTTTAAAGGAATGCAGATGGTGTCTTTTCCTTGAAATGAAGTGATACAAAAATTCATGTGAGTAATTCTTCTTCAAGATGTAGCCAGAAATCTTTAGAAAAATAACACCCTTAAAAGGTAAAACTAATCCTCTTAAGAGATTTTACCTTTTATAAACTTCAAACATCCTTTGCTTTCTATTGTTAACAGAAATGCCAGAACATTTTGGTTATTCTTACATCTAGCATAAATACTCTGTAGTTATCATAGATTGTTGTGTGCATGTGGTAAAGGATGTCACTGCTTTGCACAAAAATATAATGTGGCTTTTACCCAAGGTGGATTTATAAAAATAGCACAAATGCTAACAGTAGGAGCGACAAAAAAAGAAGACAATTCCCAGCATATCTTTGTGAAACAACCTCATACAGTGAAATCTTGGAAGCTCATAGACAATGAATAACAACTAATATTTTGCATGTGATACTGAAGGATAAACAAGAAAATAATCCTTGCAAGACTGAAGACTTACAATGAAATATGAAAATATCTATGTGAAAATATTGTGAAAGTTTCAATTTAAAACCACAAGAGCCAGATAACTCAGAATTAAAGATGTAACTTAACTGACTTGATGCTGGTGGTAGCAACCTTACAAGATGACTGTACTTATCATAATGGATAGTGAAACTAATCTTTAGGATACAGACCAGATGTCCAATGGCTTATTCTGGGGATTCAGTTGAAGTGGTGTCTCTAATATTAGCTTATACATTTAAATCCCTGATTTGAAATCACGTGATTTATTACCCTTGAGTCTAATGGCATGACTTCTACTTTTTCCTCATGAAAAGTCAAAAATTAAACCATGGTAATAAAGAAATTAGAAGTCTCAGAGTGGTAGCATCCTCTTGCTGAACACTTCATGTGGATTTGCAAATATTTTTAGCATATCACTTGCACTTAGTAAGGCTACTAAAACTAGTAGTTTTTCTAAAAGACTGCTTAGTGCCATTTAATGAGAATTCTTTCTATGTGCTCCTGTCTAGAATCTTAATTAGTGTTGGGTAAGCCACAGAAATATAGTAAAATTTTGACAAAGAAAAAGATCAGAGTAGCGTATTTTGAGTTCTCCATGTTCCATTTTTGGCTACCTGTTTGTGATAATTAGACATTAATTCTATGGGAAATATGAATCGTTTACAATGAAATATGTCTTTAAAAAGGATATATCTTTGCACTAAATTCACGCTTTGGATGGGGAACCTGATGTAATGTTAGATGAGCTACCTCAGCAGTCACAATAAGCAAGGCAAGAAAGGAGCACACAAGGTGTGAAATCCTGGGTCTACGATGTAGCTGTTGAACTGTTTCCCTAATTTGGGCAACCACTTTAATGCGCTATTGAATCTGAAATCAGTGAAAAAGTACTTTTCAGTAATTATTTTGTCCTTCTCAAAAAATTCTAGATTGCTTCCAAAAGTCTATTTCTAGTGTCCTGTGCAATGTAGTTGTAAATAAGCCTAGTAGCCAGTTTGTTATCACATATTTTTTAGATAACTAGAATACAAACTAATAAGACAACAGATTTTCAGACTGTATTTTACATGTAACTTTATTCACTAAGTCAGTACATATATGATTGTTTATATGATGACTATAAATTTATACCATTTAATCAGAATTTCTAATGGAGTTAAACATCTCATTTCCATCAGTGAAATAAAAAAATAAACAATTCCCACGAAGACACTTGATACTTGTAGATAACAGAATATTAGATTTAACATTATATTAGATAATTAATATTCTGATATTCCTAATATAAAAGTGATAGAAGAAAAAAGTTCACATTTCAAAATTTTAGAATTAAAATTTTCAGAGGTTTGTGAACTAATTGCTCTCACAGAAGCTGGGAAAACATTTCATTTTTTCTTTTGTTCTTTTAATTTCTAAGTCTCAACTTTGTGTTTGCCAGCATCTGCAGAATTACTGACCAGTGCTGCAAAAACTGAGGTTAATTGCTGTTGTGAGTGGTCTTTATCCAGCAAAGCTGGTGAAGGAAAGATATCTTGACTTTTAATTTTTTTTTAAAGTTCAAAAAATTAATCTCTCAATATTTCCTAACTCAAAAGTCCTGTCTTAAAGAAACTGGGCATCCTCTTCAGTGGCTGTTTGTTTAGAAGAAATAATCAAACACTAAAGGAAGAGCTAGAAAAAATGGTAGTATCTAATAATTATACGCCTCAGTTTAAACAGATATCCAAGACTCAATATCTGAGTCTGATACAGTTAATTCTAAAATTAATTTCTGATATAGTTGAGATGAATAGCTTCAGATATTTTCTCCTTTTAATTATAAAGGACTGAATAAAAAGCAGAAATTTATATTCTACCTTTTAGTTGTTTAAAGACAAGTGAGACAAATCATGCCTATATGCTGTTGTTGACATTCAATGAAGATTGTGGAAATAAATGCCACCCGTTTAAAAGTGAAAATCAGTACAGTACTAAAATCACTGGTCATTATAACTCCAGCAAACTAAGTTCATATATTAAACTTAAAGCCCAAGCACCTTAAACTATCATAATTCATAAGTAAAGGAGGCTGGTATATCTAACACTGAATAACAACTTGCTGTCTTTCCTCCATGTGAACAGAATTTTGAAATATAGTGACCAATATCATAGATGACATACCTTTTTTATGGAGTGTGATCTTTTATTGACATACTAACATATTTTTTTCTCTGAGGTAGTATTTCCATTGCTGAAATGGAAAGAGGAGGTGTGTTGTTCTAACCTTATACTTATACTACTTAGGTAAGTGACTGGCAATGACTTAATAGCTCCTGATCCTTTGAGGAGCTTAACATCTCTTTCCCTCTGGGCTTTCTGCAGTAATTTTCACATAACTATTGTTACAAAAAATGTCTTTTTTTCTTCCTTTCTTCTTCTACTCAAATTACCTTTAAGTCTACAAAGGAGAGTGCTCTTCTGAAGACCTTCTGCAAGACAAATCCCTCTGTTATTCTCCCAGATATTCAGTAACATAGTGAGAGCATCACACCTCTCTTCTGCTGTGTCCTAAACTATGAAGGATTCAGCAGAAAGAATAAAGAAGGTTAAATCATGCTGAAATTCCAACCATAACCACAAAGGGATGTACTGAAAGAAGTCATGTCCAAGTCTGTTGGAACCAAAATGACTTCATTTCCTATCACCATCCTGTGACTAAGGGCTTTCAGTCAGCCTGCTTGAGAGCTGGCTGATTGTAGAGGAATGACATCAGGGATCAGCAAAGCTCTAAAGATACAGATCCTTTCAAAAGCATGGATATTCCCATCTATATCTTCACTGTGTATATGGATATAGTTCTGTCTGAAGACTCTGACTTCCTACACATACTATGCCAGCACTCTTGGTATGAAAATGAGACTCCACCTTTTTTTGTCTAATATAGTCCCTTGGGGAATCTTTTGCTTCTCTTTTTGCTCGTTATTCCTGCTGTTTGGTTGTAATATTTCTGTAGTAAGTTTATTATGCTCATCTCATTTATTTTCTTTTTCTTTTGGAAGGAACATTCCCTACTCAAATGCTGAAGACTAAAAAAGAAATTATTCCTTGATATATGTCCACCTTCTGCAGATACCAGTGTCTGAAGCAGCATTTCATAGGTTTCTTTTCTAATGAGTTCAAACCATCCTGGTGTGTGACCTAAGCACTTAACTATATATGGTGAAAGGGAAACGTTATGCTTCTGTGTCTTATTTCAGTAGAATCTTTCTGCTTTTTTGAAAAAGCTTAAAAAAAATGTAAGAATAAGATAACATTTTCAAGGCAGCAACTCTAGCAGCATTGGCCTAAAATGTTCATGCCGAGTCACAAAGTATCAGTCTTTGAGAATGAAAACTAAAAGCCAAAAGTAGTATTGTTGTCCTGTGGGCTTAAAAAGTCTTGGGGATTTAACTTCCATAGAAAAAGTTGTCAAAATATGCAGCTCAGATTTTAATACAAAAGAATGCAGTAAAAAAATAACCAATGAGATATTGAATTCATCATACCAGTATACAAATATTATCAGAAGTATTGAGTAGAACATTTTCAGAACAGAGCGACTTATTGGTATANAGAAAAAGTTGTCAAAATATGCAGCTCAGATTTTAATACAAAAGAATGCAGTAAAAAAATAACCAATGAGATATTGAATTCATCATACTAGTATACAAATATTATCAGAAGTATTGAGTAGAACATTTTCAGAACAGAACGACTTATTGGTATAAAACAACTTTCATTATCCTCTTTTGTATCAACTCTCAACTTTATATTCACTAACATTTCCTTTGCTTTTATCGCACTAAATAGTGCTTATTGTTATAGTAACACCTAACAAAGAGCAAGATCCCAGAGTACTAACCACCTACAGAGGCAAAGCAATTAAGTGATACATTTTACTTTCTAGTCTATATTTGAGAAACAATTACTTGAGAAGGCAGCAAGATGTTTTTTATTTTTATCACAGTGAAGTGCCATGCAAAGCTGTACTGCTTTATAAGTACATCTTCATGATTAAAATGCCTATGTAAAGCCATAGAAAGAAAATACATGAAGCAAGCAGTTTTTTATTAATATACTGACAGAAGGATGCTTATATCTTCAATTCCATAGTTGTCAGATGGGTAATTTCACCAGAAAAATTTTGAAGGTCATTTTATTTTTCCTGTTCCTTTTTACTTCAATTAAAAATGTTATCTTTACTGGGTTCTTTTAATTGTCTAAGTCAGGCCCATTGACCTCATTACATACTTGCTGAATCAGGTCACTGAGTAAATGACATCATGTAGGACAAAAGTTAACAATTGCAATATCCCATCAAAGAGTTGATATTTGCATTTAAAGTCATTTGAAACACAAATCTGAATTATTAACTCTAAGTCAGCCGAGTTAAATCCAGTCTGAATTCCCTCTTTAATTACCTGGATAAATGCATTTGAGTCTTTTCAAGATACGACCATTCATTTACAAATCAAAGAGATTTTTTCTTGGTCCTCAGGCAATCCAGACTTTTGAAGCCTGTAGCCTTAAAATTTAGAGTAACAATTGTGACAATGTGTTATAAATAATACAGAAAATACCGTATACCAGGAAAGTTCTTATAGCTACCCATCCATCAGATACAGGCTTAAAGCCAATCTTAAAGCCTATCCAAATCCTGTTTCATCACATTTTAACTAAGAATTTATGATGGTTATTCAGATTACTTTTCAGACCCCAAAGGAAAACAGTAGTAAAAGGACCTCGGAAAACTTACTGAAAAGTGTTTAATGAATTAAAATGGGTCCATCTTGCTACTTCTATGGATAAAAGCTAGTACAAACGCTGCTCAGTGTATACTCAGTTAAGATGCCACTATTGCTATAATACAGCTCACAACATAGCTCAGCTGGTAATCAAAACCCTGAGTACCTATGAAAACACAATTTTACCTTCCATTATTCTAAAAGTACTTTTATATATAACTTGCCACATAAAATTTTGCACCATGTGAGTTTAGACAAGTATTTTTTGGAACTGTGAATCATTCGCTTAGGAACAAGTTACACCAACTCAAAGATTGCTGTTTCTACTGTGAGTCAATTATCTCACAGGTTAGAAAAGGACATGGTCTGTGTACATTATGATTTTTTTTTTTTTTGTAACGTAACCTCTCCCTCCCCCATATGTGAAGTATGTGAAAATATATAAATTATGTGACCACAGATGATGATGTCTGTCACTTAGTTAGGACTAGTTACTGCTTGTTGTAGACAAATGTAAAAAAGCATACATCACTTCTTTGAGTATCGCATGATTGGGATATCTCAGGGTAGCCTCTTATCTCATGCAATGTCCTGG
>VZSC01005433.1:51024-71117 GCA_013398225.1 Steatornis caripensis | reverse complement strand
TAACATAACCTCTCCCTCCCCCATATGTGAAGTATGTGAAAATATATAAATTATGTGACCACAGATGATGATGTCTGTCACTTAGTTAGGACTAGTTACTGCTTGTTGTAGACAAATGTAAAAAAGCATACATCACTTCTTTGAGTATCGCATGATTGGGATGTCTCAGGGTAGCCTCTTATCTCATGCAATGTCCTGGTGGGAACAGAAGTATTATGTTTCTAGCAGGAGATGGTTCACTTCAAACATTGACATAGGAATGAATACGTGCATGTGTGCAAGACAGTCTTTCATTATATTTAGGAGATTTTAATGAAATCTAACAAATAATATTTCACACTGTTCCTTGAATAATAAATANTCCTGGTGGGAACAAAAGTATTACATTTCTAGCAGGAGATGGTTCACTTCAAACATTGACATAGGAATGAATACGTGCATGTGTGCAAGACTTAGTCTTTCATTATATTTAGGAGATTTTAATGAAATCTAACAAATAATATTTCACACTGTTCCTTGAATAGTAAATAAAGAGCGCTTCTGTGTAGAAAGCACTTTTTTTTTTTACTAGTAAAAGAAGTTTTCAATCCATAGAAGGAAGTAAATAGTTTCTGTATTTGACAACATGCTATAAATGTTCCAGTCATTTAAAAAAAGCTGAGGAAAATAAATTTCAGCCATTGCTTTTTTTATCTTTAAAAGGATTTTACCCACTCTTCTACAAAGATTGAAAGGAATATTACAAGGTAAACATATCCCATTCCACCACCAGGTTTCATGTAACAGCAGATGAACAGTAGTGACCTAGTCATCTACACTACTACCTTATGATACCAAAGAAAACAAAGCAACACATTTGACACTGACAGCAACTGGATTTTTCAGAAAATGTCTTGGTTTGCCTGGAAACAGTCCCAAAGAAGAATAAATATTTCTGCCTGCAGGATCTGGAAATGTCTAGGCAACTACAGGAACATTGGGATGCTATTTTCAAATTCTCTGTTGATGTATCATACATATTTGGACATGTTACCTCATCCTTATTTTTTTTCTCCTACTCTCCATTAGTTTCATCTTTTTATACTGTGAACTCTTTAGAGGAGGCATAGTCCCCTAAGAAATGTGCAAAAAGACGCTTATTGAGAACTATTAGGCATAACTGGAATTGAACTGACAACTGGAATAGAAATAAATAGTAAGTAAAGGATCTCGGGCTGCATCCGCAGGGACATCACTAGCAGAGATATACATGTGATCATTCCATTCTACTAAGAGCTTGTCAGGCTACACCCTGAATATCATGTCCCAACAATTTAAAGATGTCAGCATTTGATTTGCAAAATACGGCTCATGGTATCCAGAAAGGGTAAAAGAAATGCTTCAAGGTCTGCTGTGGTCAACAAGAATTTATTGATGTCACAACAGCAATCTTTATCTTCCTGCTTGTTTGCTGGATTCTTTCAATTTCTACAAAAGCCATTAAAAATGTTTTATTAAAAATACAAAATATTCTTCTTCATCATAATCTCACAATTTACTATGGATTTTCCTTTTTGTTTGCAATATGTTCTCTTTGATATCTTCCATGTTCAAGTTTCTAGACTCCAGGAAATTTCAGAGTTATGATAGAGCACAAAAAGTGGGCCAAAAGAAATTATGTCGGCTGGAGATGAACTTCTGGAGTGGATCTTGACCTTTTGTTAACTGTTATGCATAGGTGTGTTCTTTCTTTAACAGAAAGGACAACTGATAATGTGGATTAATTTATAATCTCAATCAAGACTAAATCAGAGATTAATGTCACAACTCTGAGTTGTTACGGTCAGGAGTTTACAGGTTTCACTGGCTACAGAAATCAGTACATACCTTCAGCTTATTACAATCTGATGGTCAGATGATACCATATCTGCCATAAAGAACTATCGTTGTTCAGTGGCTGAGGTAAATTTTTGAGCAATATTAATCACAAAAACAGGTTTTTATTTTTTGTACTTTAACATAGAGGTCAGCTGTTACCTCTTTTAGTATTACATCAACTTGTCTGGAAGCCTTTAATTCCAGCCTGGAAAAAGAAAAGAACAGATCATCACAAAGTTTTAGAAGTTTTTTTCTGGAACATGAATCCTGAATATGTCATTTCATTTTTCGTAAGAAATCCCAATATACTATCTATCAACAGTAATGTAGGCATCTAGCAAGAACTAAATGAAGTTAGAGATATTTAATATCTTTTAAAGATTTGCAGTTGTTTCATATTGAGTACTTCAGAATAGATTGTCAGATGATTGAGTTTTTTCTGTATCTGTAAGGGAAATATTTGAGGCATAATTCGGATATTGCTCCAGCACAGTGGTAGTGCTTTCTGCCACTGGCCTATCTCAAAGATACATATTGATCTAAATAATTAAGAATTGCTAGATAGGATAATACCACTGTTCCTGAATAGGTTTCACAGTTTGTTGATACGTAATCACTATGAACATCCTGAGTCATAGACATTTTTAGTGAATGTGAAAAATCTGCAATAATGGGGTCTGATTTTGAAATATGGCTACCTACCATATCTCTACTTATTGACAGGATAAATAAATACGTGATTTGATACACTTACTCAATATTATTAGTAATAATCAGATTGCTTTTTGTGAAGTTGCTCTTTTTCATTTGAAGCATTCTAGAAGTTGATTAAATATGACAAATATTCTGCTTTGTAAGTGAAGTAAAAACTCAAAACTCTGGATTTACAATTGCATTTCATCAGGCTTGACTAGGAGAGGCTTCTAAACTAGTTGGAATTATATATTTACCAGAAATGCTGGACTTTTTCCAATTGCTAGAGAAGTAAACCAGACAAACAAATAATTCCATATGACAAAATTTCTCATGGCTAAAATCTGGCTGGAGGACTCCCAGGAACAAGAATTGTTTAATCACTCTTTGCAGATTTCTTCGTACATGTATTTGGATTTGTTTGTGGTTTTCCCTCAGCTACCTAAGTCTACCTTACTGCTTTTTGTCAGCTTTAGAGTTCCTTAATATAAGGTTGTTTTTTTTTTTTGTAGTACTACAAAAGTGACTTGTCAAATTATCAAGACTTGTAAAGGTTTGTAGCAGATCAAAAAGGAAAGGAGAGTAATCTAAAGATCAGTGAAATGTGATCTTACATGACAATACATAAATAGGGATTTTCATAAACTATGTTCTACTCTCAAGTCTGTACGGAACTTGAAGCCTGATTGTCAGTCTATTTAGGCCTAAGACTATATATATATATATTTTAATCTTCATTCTGAATGGTCTGTTTTTTCCCATTGTTTTTTACTACTGAAAATAACAATCATGCTGATTAATTACCTGGCAGAACCCATGCTTACTCAACATATCCTAGCTTCCAAGATATATCCTGCTCAGTGTAAATGTTGGTCTTTTAATGGCAATCACAATATGTGAGGCTGTCTGGAATTTTATTAGATTGCCATTAACAACAATATATCACTCTCCAGCTCTGCCGAGTGTTTCAAATAAGCAAAATAATAAAATTACGTGCTTCAAATTTGGTTTAAAAATGAACATCATTGGATGGTAAGGGCTGAATTATTGCAGTGTAAGTTTTGCCTGCATAAGTTAAAAGATTTTGGTGCCCACGTTTTTACTGCTTATTGTCTAAGCTCTTTAAAAATAAATTACCAGAAGATATTTAACCAGCATCTGTTTTCTTTTGGGATTTATTTTCATATTGGAGATATTTTGAGCACATTTTTTCATTTTTTATTGTGTGGGCTATAATATCCACGGATTTCTATGCATACAAACACTTGGATCAGTCTATTAACTTCCAAAATACTTAAGAATCCCTGTAAGAGTCAAACCAGGAGTGGGGGAAAAGAGAAGAAAAATGAAACATATACAGAACCATTGCTTGTTTTTACACAATATTTAACTAGGTCAACAAAAATGTGAAAATTATTTTCATATTTAATTAGATCTTAATAAGTTGGGAAGATAGTAAGCCTGCTCTCATTGACTAGTTGCAGCTAGTTATTGACACTTGATTGTCTTTCTGGCAGTCAAAACAAGGTATAAAAATCTTTGATGGTGGTATATCACAGTACACTGTCCAAGAGCAAATAAATCTTATTTTCTGTTTCAGGATATGTCTGTATGCATGTATTCTTTTAGGTGGGAGTGGACAAATCATCATATGCAGAGCTCGTCTCCTAATCTCTGGTATTCAAAACACTATTTCCATTATGACTTAATATGCAAAATCTTCAGAAGTTCATTTTTTGGCTTATACACAGTACTACGTTATGTCTGAATAACACTCAAATTATCAAAATGGCTGAAAGTGTATTTATCATATTTTTATTATTGATTTTATTCTACTATCTGTGATGGTAAATGCAACACCATTCAGACCTAGCAGGAAGATATGTTCAGTAGATAAGAAAAGAGATTTAGTGAAGTAATAAAATAGTAATAAGTAGCATTACATGAGTGATAGTATATTGTGCAATCCTTAATTCCCAGCAGCTTGGTTTTAACTGCAGAAAGCATTAGTATTTTGTAGGACAAAACTGGAGCTACATGATCCAAGGTGTTTTCATCAGACAAAGTTCTTCAGGCTAACTCCCAGAAGCAAATAGTGTTTTGGCATGAGGGTCACCTAAGAAGCCAAAGAAAATAATATGCACCTTCATATCTTTATATTCCTGTGTCTGAAGCTCCCTGTACTAAATAAATAAATAAATAAATAAATAAATAAATAAGCAGTATTAGAAAGCCACAGGAGAAAATAAACTGGACAATCATGACAATAATGCTTGGTACGAATGGAAACACTAGATACATTAGTGGACATGGCTGCAGTGAATGGGGAAAGCTTTCTGTAAGTTGTCTTTGAGAATCATAGAATTTCTAGCAAAGGAGGTTTCTTGTGACTGGTGTATGCTCAGAACAACAGCAGACAACGAATTGGAGAGCTGAACTTGTTACAGACTTACAGCCGGTACTATGAATCTAGAATATTTGGATTCTTACTGAAACCAGATTGTCCCTAGGTATAACAGGATGAAGGTGTATTAGCAGAGATCAAAACAGAAGCAGCTGACAGTGTGAAAGCCAGTGTTTATATGCCAAGTAGCAGATTAGAAAGAAGCAGAGAAAAGCCCTAGAGAAAGTTAAAAGAAAATGACTGTGAGTACGAGCATTAAATCAGCAAATGAAAAAATCGGAGATTAAATTGGCCAAGAACAGAAACAAAGAGAGTAAGAAAAAAAGGTAGATTTGCAGGAACTGGCAAAACTGAAAGAAATACCCTACGCTCTGAAAGATGAGAATACCAGAATAGAGCTTTACATCCAGCTATTAAACTCAGTAGTACAAATCAAGCAAGAAAGGGCTGTTATGGAGTCCAGCATGGGATTCCTCAAGTGAATGAGAACAGTCCTTATGTGGAGTAACAGAACATTCTGCATGCTCCAGGGGCTTGAGTGTATGTAGCATAAAAACCTCACAGATCCACAGGCAGACTGGAAGGAAGAAAGGAGGGAAGAGGAGATGGAAGGGAAGGCAGAAGGGAAGAAAAAGGAAGAGGGAGGGACAGAAGGGAGAGAAGGGAGAGAAGGGAGACAAAACAGAAGAGAAAGATCAGAAGACGGAAGGATGAAATGGAGAAAAAAGAAGAAAAGGAAGAGTAAGCAGAAATTTGTAACATCCATTAGGACTTAACGGGCTTGAAGGATGCCACATCTCTGCAAAGATCTTATTTCCTAGAACTATCTTTGGGACTATTTCTAGGTCCAGAGTGTTTCACTGTGTATCGAGTTGCAGACTGCAAAGTCCAACACAAAGGTTCACTTGGAATTACTTTTAAAATAAGTGAACCTCAGGAAACACAAACCCAATGATGAATGGTAATATTAAATCAACAGTTAAAGAAACATGTATCATGTCAGAAATATGAAGTATTAGAAAAAAAAGACCAAGGACAAAAAATATAAAATTATACTTTCTATTTTTACAAAGCCAGAGTAAACATCTTCAATCTAGACAGATGCAATCAAGGAACGAGTATAATAAAAAATTTTGCTGCTTTTCAGCAAGTCATCCTGTTCAAAGTTAATCCAACTGCAAGAGTTGTAAGCCTACTAAAACTTTTCCTGTTACGAAATTCTATGAATAGTATTAGCTGACAACAGATCATAGTACAAGCATAAGAAATTTCTATACTTTCATAGGATTGTGACTTTTATAGTTAGATACTTTGTTTATGAATTTTGTTAATGTTCTTAAATGAAGAACTTGTCTTGAAGCAGGTAATACAATGACCTCTTACTCCAACCTGAATAATGCAGTATCGTTGCATCAGAAAAAATATTAGAGCAATAATGTGAGATTTAATTGGATATTTTCAGAATGGAGTAAAAGTTCATATTCATTTTTATAAAAATAAAGATATGTTAGTTCTTCATGTATTCATCTTCACTTGATCCTTAGATTCTTCTAAATGTATAACATTCTGTATATTGAAGGATAGTCTAGCCTGAAATGTTGACTGTTAAAATTAACTCTATCAGTTTAACAGCCCAATTGTACAGAAGTTTCTTAAACCATGACCACATTTTTCAGAATCAGACCTTAATCCTACAGGTAGAATGTGTTTTTTCTTGCAGCTCTGGGTTTGCTCCTACTGCATCATCAGATGACAACTTCATGTTCTTGTATTCTGCATTAAATGAGATTTCAAATACGTACCGGCATTTTTATGTTTTTATAATAAAAAATAAACTAAACAAACTAAATAAATAATACATTCCTGTGCTATGCTTGTCATGCTTAATTTATTTAAATTCTGAAATTTAAAATAATTTTCTGATTTTTCATATCCATCTGTCAGTTCATCCATCCATTTTTTGCACATTTCACTGCTATGATATTTGAGCACCTAGCATAAATTGCAGAGAAAATTGATGTAAACCTGTTCTGTTCTGTGCCTAATTATAGCTGATTATAATTCCTGGATCCTTAAGCTTACATTGGGCTATAAACTGCTCTCTGGAATGCTCACTGTCACCATAATTTTGTACAATGACATCATGCAAGCAGTTACATATTTATAGTAGAAGATTTGGTTCTATTTGAACAGATACATTTGCCTTCTTGGACGTGTTTCCCTTAATTTTTTCATATTGTGAATAATCTGCTGCTTAAAATGATACGACCTTTCGCAGGTTTAAAAAGAGTAAATGAAGAACGTTTAGCAAATATATGCAGAATAGCTGAACATAGGTGCTCAGAGAATGCAGATAATCTTTATATTGAAACTGAGTTTCGCCACTCAGTGTTTTGTACCTAGAACTTCTTGCTAGACTTGAAATTATTTTTTTTTTTAATATTTTCTGGAAAAATATACCTGTCAACAAAAAAAGCCACAAATCCGGGATGGCTGAATTATGAAGATAGGAGATAATCAACTGTCAAAGTTGCCTCTGTTCTCCTTATTCCCTTTGTTTGTACTTTTATACCTCATCTACCAGTGACTCATTAACTATAGATTATTGACTTCCCTGCTTTCCGCATCTGTCTTTTCATAGAATCATGAAGGTACTGGAAGGCTGCTATAAGGTCTGCCTGGAACCTTCTCGTCTCCAGGCTGAACAATCCCAACTCTCTCAGCATGGCTTCACAGGAAAAGTGCTCCAGTCCCCTGATTATCTTTGTGGCCCTCCTCTGGACTCATTCCAATAGGTCCATGTCCTTCTTATGTTGGAGGCTCAAGAGCTGAAGGCAATACTCCAGGTGAGGTGTCATGAGAGCGTAGTAGAGGGGCAGAATCACCTCCCTCAACCTGCTGGTAACCCTTCTTTTGATGCAGCCCAGGATACAGTTGGCTTTCTGGGCTGCGAGCATGCGTTGCTGGCTCGTGTTGAGCTTCTCATTAACCAACACCCCCAAGTCCTTCTCCTCAGGACTGCTCCCAATACATTCTCCACCCAGCCTGTATCTGTGCTTTGGATTGCCCCGATCCATGTGCAGGACCTTGCCCTTGGCCTTGTTGAACTTCATACAGTTCGCACAGGCTCACCACTCAATTCTGTCAAGGTCCTTCTGGATGGCATTCCCTCCCTCCAGTGTGTTAACCACACCACACAGACTGATGTCGTCAGCAAACTTGCTAAGGGTTGACTCAATCCCATGCTGTCCATGACTCCAACAAAGGTGTTATAAAGCAGCGGGCCCAATATGGACCCCTGAGGAACACCACTCATCACTTTTCTCCACTTGGACATTAATCCATTGACCACAACTCTTTGGGTGCGACCATCTAGCCAATTCATTATCCAGCGAGTCATTGATCCATCAAGTCCACGTCTCTCCAATTTAGAGACAAGGATGTCATGTGGGACAGTGTCAAATGCTTTGCAGAAGTCCAAGTAGATGACATTAGTTGCTCTTCCCTTATCCACCAATGCTATAACCTCGTCATAGAAGGCCACCAAATTTGTCAGGCACAATTTGCCCTTAGTGAAGCCATGTTGGCTGTCTCTAATCACCTCCTTGTTTTCCATGTGTCTTAGCATAATTTCCAGGAGGATCTGCTCTATGATATTGCTGGGCACAGAGGTGAGGCTGACATCACTAAGATGTCGTTTAAGACATCGCTATTCTAGCCACTGATTGTACAAAAAAGCAACCTAATTGTAGAGAGAGTACTATTCAAGAGAAAAGAAAAACAAAAGAAGAAAAAGGATATAAAACATAAAACTCACAAGGAAGCTGGTAATGGGAGGTTATTGACTGAATGACACTCAGGTGGATTCAGACCAGGGCTAGATCGAAGTTAAAAAGCTGAAGCAGTCCAATAACATTTGTGTTGCCACAGCACCAGTTAATAATCACAGCATTACTGTTAATCAGAAGAGGTACTTTGTCATTATTGTTATTAGAAGTGCACATCTGGAAACTTGAGGAGAGCAACAGACTATAACAAAATGAAAGTCAATCCTAGACTGTTATTCAGGTTCAACAGCTGATGAAAGTTGGCAAGAGTTTTTGATATAGAAAGATTTTTCCTGAAAAATTTCTTCCCTTTTTCTCCTCCTTGCTCTGTGTTATGTTGTGCCATCCATTAATTAGGGATCCGTATAGTAGAACTGCATTCACCGTCAGCAGCGGGAGACATGACTGTCTCCACCTTGCTCTGAGAGGAGAATAAGTAATTGTTTACTGCTCCACACACAGCTGCATAACCCACACATGTACTGACAGAGGTCTTGTTCCTCATTACCATTCCCTCCATCTGTATGTTCTTTCAGTAACAGTTTGATCCTTAAGTAACAGCTAAAGAAGTAATTTAGCAGTCATATTGCAAATGTAATTTTAGGAAATGAAGCATTTCAATATATTTTTGAATGATACTTTTTTATTTGTGGAACAGAATTAAACTCTGAGTTACTACTGACACAGTGAATCCTTTCCTATTACTTCTTTCTGCTATATAGGCTTTTATCATTGTTTTGTATGGACCACATGGGACTAAATTCTGAAATTTATGGATGCCATATTTATAGTACACGTCAATGAACAAGCGTCAGGAAACATCAGTTTTATAGGGGAATTAAATGAGATTGTTATAGCAAAATTTATTGTTTAATCCATGAAAGCTCCATGGATTTCAAAGGTTAGACCACCAAGTAATAAAGATAGAACATCACAATCATAATCTCAATAAGCAGTATAACATGCCTATAAAATAAAAATGGACAGAAAGTGACAGAAATTTACAGGTATGCCTAATATAATTTCCTTTTCTATTAACTTTGTCTATGAATCTGGAATGTGATTACTGAATTATAGGCTGTCAGAAGTAGATGTTAAGGTTTCCTTCCTTCCTCTCTCTCTTTCCCTTCCATTTCCATAGACCATTTGAACCATTTCCAGACACCTAATTTGAAAACACACTCTTCATCTATATTGTCTTTGCAAAACAGAAGAAGTGGATCACACAGACTGTGGAAACAAGAGCCGCTCTGGCCAAACATGCAGAAAATACAGCCTCACATCTTCACAGCAAAATTTATTGTGCTACCAAATTGCCTGTGTATTGTTCTCTATTCACCATAAGACTAGGACTCTCTAACAGTGTGTAAATAGATGTAAAAGAGTGACCAGGCTACAAGGGCAATTGGCAGCAAGGAAACACAATGTAACATTAAATACTGGTGTATTTAAAAACAGTCACCTGAGAGCCAGCAAACTCCAGTGCCATATAATGTTAACTACTTCTTTAATAATATGCAATGAGTTAAGTAGCTAAATCATAAATAAAGATAACTACATCCTCCGGGGATATGCCTGCACTCTAGTTGCCTGTAGTTGCATTTATATTATATTGTTGATTCACCCTGAGGACACTTTAAGGCCACATTCCCTAACCACAAACATTGTGTAACCGTTTGGGCACCCAATGGAGCATGGCAGTACCCCAGATGGCATAGCAAGGTTTGCCATCTTGATGGCAGCATGCTCTTAAAGGCACCTGTGAAGATACCTCACACACAGCGTGGACAGTGCATGCTCCTGGCCAACACAATCTCAAGTACCTCAAACCTGCCCTCATGCCTGCCAAGCAGCATGCCAGCTGCTAGGTCATTGCACCAGGTTGAGTGGCTAGCACACCCAACTGATGCCCGTCAACCTAGGAACTCTATGATGGACGTAGAAAGGACCACGACTACAAAACCTCTGCCATACCCAAGGATCTCTTCTTGGAAGCATCTCATGGCTCACTGATGACAACCTTCACGCTCTTTTCCATGTGGAAATGGTAGGTTACAAGAAAGGAATCCAGATGTAAGACCTGTATCAGAAGAATCCACTAGGGTGTCAATGTTAGAGTCAACACTTATCTGTATTACAGCCCCTGCCAACAGCACACCTTGGAAAAGATTTTAGTGTAGTTGTTCTGTTAATAATAACCTGAAAATAATAGAGAATTTCATACCACAATTGATTTTGAATGCAAATATACTCACACAAAATAATATCATGGAAAGTAGAAAAAGATGAAAATTCCCAGCTCTACTGTTTTGGATAATTACCTGTTACACACCTAACATGGCTTTAACCTGCACATGCTATGTTTCAGCCCTTCTGGTTTCAGATCTGTCAAAATTTTTAGGTAACTTTGTATCAGTCCAAGTTTTCTGATTAACCAATTGCTTCCCCCGTCTGTATTCAGACATCACAGCAACAAGCATGTTGATGATACACAGACAGAGGACCTGAACTGCCAGAGGCTCACTACTCCCTCTCAGTGATACATCCCAAGGCTGCCCAGTACTGAGGTACATCAAGCCTAGGAGACAGCTTCCCAGAATTACAGCTTTGTTGTGTTCCTCTCAAAATATTCATGCATTGTAGATTCAAATCGTATTCAAATATTTCTTGTAGAGGTATTCAACACATACATACCACCTTCATGTTCCAGAAAACATCAAGATTTATGTTGTGTCTCACACTGCATATTATTGAACCTGCTTTTTGTGTTGAATAAATACAGATGTTTGCATCGAGAGAACTGAGTATCTTCCCGGTAAAGATAGAAGACTGAAATTATTCACAACATCTTGCATTCTGCAAAATTCATGAAGGCTATGATGAAAAAAAATGTAATACAATAAAATAACAGATCTCTAAATTCCAAGGAGTATTAGTGATCTCAGTATTACAAACTTAAAACATTTAAGTCATTGCCAGGACTGTATCTTTTATCAACAATGAATATTCTTTTCATTTCTGTATTTCAGTATTTCATTTCGCTGGCTCGTCAGGTGACTATATTCAGTATTTCATTTCTTTTGTATTGCCATCATGATTGTCACCCCTGTAAGCTATGAGACAATACGGTAACTAATTAGAAAAGCACTAGTTTTTATAGAATTTCTTATATAGCCACTGTCTGAAAAAGGAAAGAGTTCTATCTGGTGTTAGCCAAGTTCTGTTGAAGTAGTTTAAACGCTATCACTGGGGAAAATTTAGAAACATTATTTAACTTTTAAATAATACGAAAAACAACTATTTACCTCTTTCACCTTCTCTCAGGAGTGCTATCATCTCAGGAACTACTACAGGAGCAAGTACACTCTCGGGCCACGTGGCATAAAGAAGCTTTCGTTTTCAGATGTCTTTAACTACCTTAATTCGCAGCACCTACCAAGACCCTGTGTCATCTTACCAGCACTGAGATCTCTACCATGGGCTGCTTGCAAAAGAAAAAAAGACAGAATGCTAACTTAAACCAGCACAGCATAAGTGTGCTTATCTAGTACTTTCTACTCCTAGATTTATCCCAGCATGTTAGCTGCTGATGGGTGATGGCTTTAGTCTGTTCAGAGATTCTGAGGTAGCTGTTATTTGTGGTTAGAAAACCTGTAAAAATTGACCTGTTTTGCCTTTATGCATTTGCTGTCACAAAATATCAAAAGGCAATCTGTCATACACCATAGTAACAGTTAATTGTATGAAAAATTATCTTTTTATAGACAAATATAGAAAAGCAACTTACTTTAGAATTAAAAAACAAAAACTTCGTAATTTTATCTTATATTTCATATGTTTATAAAGTTAAATGTAGAGAAAATTACAATTACAGGACATGTTTATATCATACACTGATCATTTCTGTGATCTCGAATTTAAACTGTCAAGTTAAATAAACCCAGGGGCAAAAATTCAACATTGCTGTTCAAGTTCAACCTCAGTTTCCTCAATGCAAAAGCAAGGAGATTTTTAATAATTACCTCCAAGGGACAAATAAGCTTCACATCTGTCATCATAATAACAATCAGACAAATTTATTCTAATATAATCATGTCTGTTCATGCTTGTCTCCTACTGATGCTAGAGATAAGCTGAGAAGGAAAAGATGGATGGGTAGAGGAGAACAGAAATGGAGAAAAATCAAATTACAGAAAACTTAAAGAAGGAAAAAAACCTAAAAGTGGCAGAAGCAGAGAGATGTAGAACAGACCCCTGAAGAGTATCAACAAAGCTGGTTGAAAATTGCATCACAACTATTTAAATGCACACACACACAAAACTTCCTGATTTTAAATGATATCCTACATCACAAGCACTCACTGTTTTAATGTCCTAGACATCGAAGGGTTTTGTTAAAATAGAAAGTACAAAGCACTTCTACATATTATTGGAAATTGCTTTGCTAAAAAGCTATGTGAAGATATATTTTGCTTTCCTTCTATTAATTAACACGTTAGGTTTTTTTCTAGAAATAAAATTTGCTATTCACCTATTTTTACAAGAGGATTTTATTGAGACATATTTCATTGTGCCAGCAATTTATTTTAGCAAAACACAAGCCTGAAACATTGTAGAATCAACGTTGGGCAAGAGAGATACAGAAAACAATATGTAGTTGGGTGTTGCTCTCTCCTGGCTTGTGACACAGACTGCAATTCATGATGCAAATGTTGCTAATGAAAAAGGCTTGCTATTTTGCTTAAATGAACTGTCTTAATTTACTACTTTAAATTACTTGAAGCTATTTGCCACAGGAGTTAAATACAAATCTCACCAGGAAATCTCTCCTTTCCCTGCCCTCTTCTCCCCTTGCAAGACATTTCTAGAAAGAAAAGGGAAATAGATTCTTTAACTGAATAAATCAATTAGTTATATTTCATTAGTTGGTGATATTTGCAACTTGTCTGCATAAGATGAAAGGAGTTTTTCATGTAACAATGTAGGGAAAAAATCATGTCTAGAAATAGCTTATTGGAAGTCACTAATTCAAAAGCAGATTGAAATTTAAGAAATCAAGTTGAAGCTTATCTCGGCTGTAAAACTGCAGTCTCTGGGGCATATTCACTCATACATGCTTTACCTTCAGGGTGCTCCAGGTTCACAGATGGGCTAGCAAGTAGCCACACCTTCTCCATGAACATTGCTCTATGCAGAGGGCGCTCTGAGCTTTGATGTATCCCCTTCCCATTTAGTTCATCAGTCAGGGATACACGTGTTATACCAAAAGCACGGACAGGGTGTTCCATTCCCAAACTCATCCCAGACGCTGTAGCTTTCAAGCTGTTGTAAACAGAGCCAAAGTAAACACAGGTCTGCTCTCAGAATCATGGAGCCATCCTGAACCTAGGGATTATCCTTAACCTGACCCTGTCTACCCCAAACCTGAATCTATTTTTTATAGTCACAGCTTATAAGAAAAGTGAAAAGGAGAATCCATGACCAAGTAGGCCTGAAAAGGAAACCCACATGAACTCTCAGACCTTGGACAAAGAAATATTGGCTCAAAATAATGAGTTACAGAATCACAGATCACAGAATGGTAGGCGTTGGAAGGGACCTCTGGAGATCATCTAGTCCAAGTACCCTGCTAAAGCAAGTGCACTTACAGCAGGTTGAACGGGAATCTTTCTGAGTGTGTAGACTTCAGGCCAGTTATTCTGCCATGGGGCAAAGGGGGATGGAGAAGGAATGTTCCTGGATAGCCTAGTGGCCGACATACATAGAAAGTCCTCCAAAGGTACCGAAGCTGCTTCAGTCTTCTGAAAGGGAAACACAAAGTTGCACCACACTACGAAAATCTAATCACCATCCAAGCAAAGTTTTAAATCAGCAAAGACAAATTTCTGTCTAGTCCAACACAAGTGATCATTTCTGCTTCCCGCTTTCTTACATGTCCGTCTCCCTACTGTCTGGGTACTTCTCTGCATCTCATTCATTTCCATAAGTTTCTAACTGCCTTTTATTGAGAGGACTGTTTCTGGACATTTGATCTGATGCCAGACAGAAAGGGAACAGATCTCAGTAGGACTTGCTATAGAAAAACAAGATCCATGTGAGAAGAAACAGAATCAAAGCTGGCCATAGAAAACAAAACATTTGGATGCAGTATAGTGAATGAGAGCAGTAATAGGTTCAGTTGTGCCAGCTGCTGAAAGATCTGTGCGTTAACTACAGTGATATGAGCTGGAGGATCGCACCTGGCACTGTTGCTGGGAGTACTCTCATCCAGCATATATTGTAATGGACATTTGTAATGTTTAATTATATTGACAAGGCATGTACAGAAGGGACAAAGACACAAGCAGACACATAGTACTGAATGGAAAATATAGTCATTAAAGCAGAAAACATTTTGAAACAACTCATGGACAGAGCAGGATCAGGTCGCTGCAAGCTTCAGAAACATACCACCTCAGGTAAGAGACAGAGATCACAGCTGGAAAGGTGAGACGGAGAAAGAAAACATATTTGTTATTCTTTTTCATGCCAGAGAGTGGTTTTTTTGCGATTAATCATTCAGTCATATTTGGTCTGAATATTCAAAACATAGTATGTCCTCCATTGTGAACTTCCAGACTGGTAGTCTCATGGTATGGAAATAAACCTACCATAACAAAAGCCATCTGAGGTGAGCTATTCCATTACCTTGATAATTCCAATAGGATTTTGTTTATTTGTTTGGTTTGCCACATTTTGTTGTCCTCAAATAAGTGCTGGAAAGGGCAGCCTGTCTATAAAAATGTCTGTGGAACTGGGAAATTTAGGGGAAAATGAGAGGGAAGGAGATGACTTAGATCAGTCTGTGGAAACAATGAAAGATGCTCAGCGAACCGTGATTGCCCCGGAGTCATCTACTTGATCACTTGCCCACATATCAGTTGTTACAGCTGATGCCCTTAAAAAGTTCATTCTCCTTCTAGAGATAGATTGTGCAAAAGGCTATGCGCTAAGTTGTCCAAAGCAGCAAATGCCAGCTCACAATCTCAATGCTGGTTCAGTCTGTTACATAAAATTGTCTATTAGATTGGCAAAAGACTTGAGATGAAAAAAATACATACGTGCAAAATGAATCGCTCAGATTTAAAGAATTGCAACAAGCTGACTTGCAGAACACCATACAGCACCGGAAGAAGCTGAAATAACTCTCGAAGAGATGCTTATAGTACTATTTCCAACAAGTGTTTGATTTATTAATGTTCATGAGAGTGGAATGTTACTCTTTAGGTAGTGTGGATTTAAGAGTGTCCAAAGAGGTGTTGATGTGACAATTTCATTTCTACTTTTTCCAGACAGCCACTTCCTGTGATTTTAGGGTTGAGCATTTCTGTATTTGATCTTTGCTCTCCATATCCTATCAGGCATTCTGAGTTGACTAGGCAGGAAAAATAAAATATTTGATGAGATTTAGCTAATTTCTACATAATACCATCTGTTAGAAATGGATTCTCTGTATTACTCCTTTCTTCCTGAATTGTTTTCTTTACCTTATTTCTCCACTTTTCTATCATTCTAATCCTGTCTTCTGGCTAGCAAAATTCTGGTTCAGCTTGCCAAGGAAACTCTACTTTTTGCAACACTATCAAATACTATATTGTCTTAAGAACTCTGATCCTGCCACAGGTTTGACAAATCTCAGGAGTAGCTGATGAGACCATTCACTCAGCCCTCAATGCTAAGATTATGAAACAAATCCCAATGGCTGGTCACAGTTTTCAGTATAAATGACTAATCCACGAGGGACAGGCAAATCATCAAGCTTTCTGCTATGGTATCATGTATAATGCCATCTGATTCCTTAAGGCTCTCAGATTCACAGGCTCACCACATTGGCAGAACGCCTGTGTTTCCTGCTTGGACAGTTTCCTGGTACCTCTCTCCTATTCTTCACAGTCTGTCCAGCTGGTAAATGGCCATATTGCCCATTTCCTCAGGCTGGTTGGCTCTGGATTTTCCAGCTGCCTGGCCTTCCCGGAGAGAGCTTCCACAGAGACCACCTGTTTAGAGACCCAGCATCTCAGCTGTCCTCCTCTCAGACATTGAAAGATACAAGAGGAAACAGAACAAATATTTAGTTGGTGGACCCAGCTAACAGGGAGACTGCTAACAGGGAGACTGTCTCATGAACAGGAAGGTAAGATCCATTAAAACGTTTTCAATGGTTTTCATTCCTTCCCAGTTGTTATATTTTATTTTGTATACGTGAATTTTCTGATGAGATTGATATTCTGTTTACCGACCTGATAACTGATTTTGCACTCAGGTCATCCACAGAGATAGCCTTATATATAAAGGAGAAAGAATCTGATGCAAAAATGTTATTCACTGATGGAAAGAAAAACATGTTACAAAGGCACCTGGTTGAGGTTGCACAGCAATATAATGCATTATGGCCTTCCTTTCCTTTCCTTTTACATGCTTACGTTTGCACTATTAATTATTTTATTACTTAAATTTAAATTAACTTATATCTAACAAAAAAAAAATCTTTGCCATATATTAGTTATTTTCAAAACTAACGTGAATTTCTTCCTCCTCTGCATATTCTACTTGCAATTTTGAAAATTTTAGCTCACCCATGCACATTTTTGACACCTATTCTAACAGAATAACCAAGGGAGTATGTTATTATCCTCTACATGGTTCTATACTGATCAGCTATGGGACAGCTGACCGACAGGTTTCAGAAATACTAGCTGATAGAGAACAGAATCACTCCAGTCTATGGACTCTGCTTTTCTTTGATGCCAGGTTTGATCTTTCTGGCACAATGTTTAGTTCTCGTCCTCTTTTTTTTTTCCCTCCAAGGCCTGCCACCTCACATCACCATGGCATAAGCATACTCTTGCAGGCTTCTCATCACAATCCAAGTACCTTTAGCCAGAAAATCCTATTTTTGCTGTTTGAGGTTCCAATTTCAGTTCCAGCCTGCCCTCCCTCATCTCTTACAGTCCTTCTCATGTTTGCATGAGCAATCAGCTTTTTATTCAGTCCCTTTGGTCAATCATTTCAAGTTTGTCTCTATACCTTCTATTACATACCATGTTTCTCTGCTTTGCTTCTGTTGAAATCTGCTTCACCTGGTTCCAACCCAGTTTTTCTCCCCCTTCTTCCCCATTTCCTTAGTTCAGTCCATTTCTCTCTAGGTATTTTGTTTCTCCACATGGTTTAACTATCAAATTTATACTCCATGCACCTTTATCTTCCTGTCCCATTTCATTAGTCCCTTCTTCCATATTCTAGCCAGTCCTGGTCTTTCCAGGATCCAGCTAACCTCATTAGCCAGCTGCTATCTGTCTCCAGGCACCTGATTCAAACCCAGACTCTCTCATTTGTTCACTTCCATTCATTTTGTCTTTTCTAGCTTCCAGTTCTTCAGACAGACAAGGCACAGAATATTTCAAGATATAAGAATATTCTACAACTGTCTTTCTCTAACCAATCATTCCCCATATTCCTTTGGTCTTCTGACACTAAGTAGCTCTTAAAGCCTCAGTGTGCTGTGGTCTGCTACCAGTTCCTGAAACCAATGGCAAGTATTTTCAAACTATTCTGACTGTCTATCAGAGGAGCTACTTGCAGACCTGGGGTTCCTATATTGTCCAAGACTACAGTAAATTTTCTGCTACAAACACTCAAAACCATAGTGTTCTGAAATGTTTGGCCTGCACTGTAGATTTCAAGGAAAGCTTCAAAACAGAGCTACTTAGAGTCATGATAGATATTGTCTGAAAGAGTTGTCTGTCTTATACTGTCTGTCAGTTTTATTTTCTAAAAATCTGTCCTGCGTATCAGTGTATAGTTATCAGGATGGAAGGTAGCATAGAGGAACCAGATAAGATATAAGATATAAAGACAGAGATAAAGACAGAATATAAACTAGGTTTAATGTTCGCTTAAAAAAATAAAGTAAACTATGGCAAAAGCGTCCTTACAGCAAACACAAAACCATATTCTGCATCCAATATTTCTTGCAGAAGCAGTTAAAGTATAATGCTGAAGAAATGGCATTTTTTCCCATCCAATTTCTGTGCAATTAAGGTTCCTGTCACACTGCATACGAGAAAGCACCAGTATTTTCACATAGTTAACCACGCTAGCTTTTGTAGTGAGAATGACAGAAGGTTATATTAGGTATATGAGAGTGGATTTACACTTATTTGGATTGTATCTAATTTTCTTATATGCTACTTGTAGTAGTGTCTGCATTCAAATAATCTACTTAGAAGTGTTGAATTAATTAAAACACAATAACAAGAAAAAGCAACCTCCAGAACCCCTATGGTACTTGTGCAAAATTACAACAGTTTAATTCATTTTGTTTGCAAGCATCAGTAGTCAGGTGCCTTATGTTTCCACTGTTGTTTGTTCAAATACTTGTCACATTCACTGGAACTGTTTACCTGATTTCAAAACATTTTTTCCAGAGTTCACAAATGCTATGTGTGTGACAGTGCAATTTGCAAATGAATGTATGTGTGTGCGTGTATATATATATATATATATATATATATATATATGAATTTCATAAAAGCTTCTCCTCATGTCTCTTGACTGATAATGTTTTTGGAAAATGAAATGCAATCACTTAAAAAATACGGTACTGCTTATTTTATCTGAACATTTCACTTTCACAGTGTCGCAAACACAAGCTAATCTCCCAATGGATAAAAGAGATTTTCTAACTGTGAGATGTTTGGAGACATTGCTGCAGTGCTGTGTGTAGGCCTATATACTTTGATTTTTGATAAAGGTCAAATAGTCCCCACTACAAATACTTGTTTAATGCTATACACATTTTATTTCATACATACATTTGGAACCCTAATGGAAACACAGCTCTGGAGATACAACATAGGAACTGAAACCAGTAGAAGTATTTTTAACTCTTGCTTTCAATATGATTTACTGATCAAGCAGAAGCATTTGATGGATTTGTGTTGATTTTAATAACATGTTTCTGGATCCAAGTCAGACTTCTGTTATTTCCAGTGAGGAACAGAGTTGGAAAGAGAGCTATTAAAAACTTGGCTTATTTGATAGAATTAAATTTCCTGAGAATGGTCAGAAAAGGTTGTGGTTTTATTGTGATACAGAACAGAAACTGATACTTAAGTCCTGAGAACTGTGGAATAAAAACCATCTTACACAGTCACTTTCTTTTCTTTGGGAAGCTGCAAGACTTTTCGCCTTCACGTCTATCGTGGTTTAGGCCCAGACGGCAACAAAGCACCACGTGGACACCCTCTCACTCCTCCCTCCCCAGTGGGATG
>VZSC01005433.1:0-49404 GCA_013398225.1 Steatornis caripensis | reverse complement strand
TGCCCGTGCTACCAAAGCCCGGCCACACAGACCCAACACAACATCCTTTCATTTTTTCTTTTTAGTTGTTAATCACACAAGAAGCTACTAAATTTGCTGCTGACTACTGCTCAGAGAATTCATGTAAACTGAGGACAATACATCGAAGCAAACAATTTCGAAATTTTAAACAAAATGCATAAAGTAATGCAAAAAATTCATTGTCATCATGGTTTGAGAGAGCCGTTATCATTTCAAAATGTAATTAATTCTAATGAAGAACACCTAGCATGATCAAATAATTTGAAATGGATTCAAGAAGTATCATTTTTTAGAACTGGAGCTTAGTGCTAAAAATGACAAAATGATGAAATAGGTCATCTATGTGACTCTGCACATGAGGTGGTCATTTGAGGAAATTTCCAAATAGTAAAATTAGTTCAGTACAAAGGTTGAACAAATTCTAAAGCTTGTAGTCTAAACTCAGCTGAACATATGCATTCATTCTTGATTGATCAGCTATACCATAAACTTTCTCAGAACGACCACTATTGCACTCAAGTTTAGTTTTAAAAAATATTATATGCACGATGCAGACAATGAAACCTCACATGTGGAAAAGTAGACTGTAGATTTGTATTCATTGCCTGATCCATCATTTCCAAATGTACTATCAGTTCATGACCTTTGAGAAAGAAAGATTTATTAATAAATGCTTTCTGGTGATTTCCAATTCTAAATATTTTCATTGAAATTTTGTGCTGGGTTTATAGATCACAGGTGGTTTAGACCTTAGGACAAAAATGATACTGTAAACACTGACAATTTTAATGAAGATTATGGATTGAAATCTTCACTTTGCTTTATCTGCATATAACTTGCCTTGTATTTCCATAGGCACATAGTAAAAATAACCTGACCATTGCAAATATTGAGGTTAGCTAATGGAAAGTCTTATCTGAGACAATGGACAATATTTAAATATTATGAGGTTGTGTGTTATGATAATGAAATGAAGCCAAAAGACAAACAGAGATATTGTTCCCCTTACCTCTCTCTATCTCTGTGCCAGATTAGGGATTGTCGATAAAAGATGATCACTTAATGATCGTTACGGACAAAAGCAGCAATCCAATATTATTACTGCTGAAGTCCTTCCTAAAAATTATTACATAATACCATCTGCAAATTCCTGAACTTCAAACTCAAAAGTTGTGATACAAGATGAGCAGAATAAGGCTGTGCAGAAGTGAAGAGACTGGCAAGGGATGGGTTACTGACAGAAGTCTTTTCCAGTAAGGAACATCTGTTATTAAAAAAGATCCTTCCTTTCAGACATAATATCCCTTCCTGAATAGAACCATACCAACTTTGCATCATGCAATTTCACAATTTGTTTACTTTTTCTCACCAGATCTTTTTCACCAGATCTTTTTCACGCCACACTTCATCCTTCCATAAAGCTTTAGGGGCAGCATATTTCCAAAGTGTTTTCAAAAGCAGTGTATTAAGTTCTCTCACATGATCCATCATTAGTTTACAAAACAGGGGGAAAAGTCAGGGAGCTTATAAGAGACTAAAAAGACACAGTATAGATGTCTGGTTTGGCATGTGAGAACCGGCTAACTTGGGAAGTCTGAAGATAGTTTGGTCATGCAGGAGTCTGATATCCTTAATCCTTACCTGCTGTCATTGTCCTGGAGGAGTCAATAACCTGAAATCAGAGATGTCAGTGGCAAATATCAGCGATCAACTCTTCAAGAATAGTATCAGTAATGAACTAAGGAGGAATATAGGTACTACTACTCTGGACCAGAGATGTTGTCTGTCTAATCCAGTATTGTACTGGCACTGGCACTAGGCAAAAGACTCCACATGACATAGACATAAAATTATATGCTCTCACTATCAGCATGCTATTCTCACTAAATTGTGGATGTCTTGTGACTATCTTCTGCTTCTCAATGTGGGGCTTTAATTTCTTTCTGCTACTTTTTTTTTTTAAATTAAAATTAAAAAATAGCAACTTTGAAACTGTCATTCACATTCAGTAGCTACATCTATAAATAAGCACAAATGTTAAAGGAGAAGCAATGCATACCATATTCTCAGATTTTAAAGCTGTTATTATATACAGGAAAAAAGTTATTATACTATCACCCCTTTGCCAGATATTGGAAGTCAAGATTTGCAGCTTCAGGAAAACTGTGCTGATTGTGCTTTTTCCCTTCTTCCCTACCTTACACATAGCAGTTTTTTGAGATAAGGAGAATTCTTTGTGTCATGCACCTGGGAATAGTCATCGTCAGTGAAATCGCTTGCCTCTCACTGACATCATCCAAGTGCATGAAGCATGAAGGAGGCAAGGGTTTTGTCAGTCTTTTTCAGCAAAGCAGTTTCAGCTTGGGTGAATATTTTGTACGTCTCTCATTACCGATATTAGAAGCTTCTTCTGCAAGACTTTCATTATAATTTAGTAATTCAGAGGTAATTATAAAACACAAAATACCATCTTAAATGAAAAATCTACTAGTCACGATATGAACAAAAAACCTTTAAACCTCAAGACCAAGAACAAAATAGAAATAAATTACTTACAGTTTCTGTCGAAGCCACATTGCCTCTGACCCAAATCTGTCCCAGGGTAACTTTGCTTCAAAACTGTAACAAGAGCAAGCCCTGTGGCAGGCAAGGGCACAGTGGGGCAGGGAGCAGAGCAGAGCTGTGTCACTGGTGCAGTGGTGCTACAGCAGGATCTAATCCTAATGATGCTGCTTTCAGTTTCAATTCCAGTGCTGTTATGGTATCAGTGTATTGCCCTTCACTACTTTAAATGTGGTAATAGTGCGGTTTTACTTTTTCTTAGCAAGACTTTCTGATTTCAGAGCTCCTTGTTTTGTTTATCACTATTTTTTCAACCACTCATCTTATGATTTGGATTGCAATTTTTAATTCTTTTTTTTTCTATAAATCTATTCTTTTTACAGGCATTGATGGTGAAATTCTTAGTGATATCAGTAGTCAAAGGGAAGTTGACAGAAAGAAGGAAGTTTGACAATAAAAGTCAATGAAACTTTTGTTGATGGGGGACAGGAAGTGGCATAGATTTGAATAACTTTAATAAAATTTTTTTTAATGTTTTATGTAGAAGTCTATATACCTCATGGAGATTTAGGGATTTAGCTACTCTTTGTCCCACCCACCTGTATTGCTTGTTGTGCACGTTCTCAGCATCATGTGACATGCACAAATTCACACTGCAGTTTTAATCTCACCTGTATATATATTTATGTTAGATCTGGTTCAGCAATATCTGTGAAGACATCCCAGACCAGACGAAAAAGTGTACATTGTAGCAGTGCTCTTCAATAAACGCACACACATGCTTTCTGCTGGGACCGAGTGGAGCAACAGAAGCCATTCTCTGCCGGGTGAGTTCTTAGTTCATGACTTGTTGCTGCAATACAACATTTCAACAGCAGATTGTGATACAAAGTGGATAGCTGCAAATTTGCCCCTGGAACACCTCAGGTTTTGTCTTTTGTTTTTCTGTTTCCTTTTATTTTACATCTGTGACATATTTCGGTAGTAGTTTCAATAAAGCCATAGTTTCAGCTCATTTTACTGTGTCTTCCATACAAACATTTCCATTTTCTTGGAATCACTACCACAATGTTCTTGTTATGAATAGGATTTTCAAAGTCATCTTTTAGATATACATACATAGTGCCTAGTGCATACCCTTATTCCATTAAACACACATACTTTAAACACACATATATTTTTCCACTGTAAATCAATATGTTAAAGAAGACATTATATTTTCTCCCATTCTCATTCTAAAGCTAAATTGAGAGTTAATGCTCCAAATCAATGCAGACTGATTAAAATAATGCTTAAGTGGACATAATAATAATAATACTGCAGTAGGAAAACAATACAATAGCTCCTAGATTTGGAACTGACAGCATCCCCCCATCATCAGCTATGTACTTGTAACTAATCAGGAAATTTTCACACAAAATTCCAACTCCCTTACAGGAGGAATTTTGACAGTAAGGGTTTCTCAGGTCAAAGAAAGAATTTATCAAAACCAGAGTGAGAACAAGAGTTCTGTACTCACTTTCTGAATAGCCAGTATTCGTGTTCAAGCCCTTGCTCCAGCAACTCAGACTAGGATCCAGGTGAGCCTCCTCATCACTGTTATTCAGGTGCAGTTCTCTACTTTTAAAAGTCCTAGTTTCATCCTAACATTGAATATGGATGTTCTGTGAAAAGGAGGAAGGAAAATCCGACCTTTTGTACATTGTTATGTGAGATGCTTTGTTAGAAATGCAGAAGACAAGGTGTCTCATAGGTAGAATGACTATAGAAGTAGATTCCATTTGGATAAATATAATGGGATAGAGTCTGCTTCCAATACCTAGTGTTATAAAATGCAGTTATTCCCATGTAAACTAGTCCTGCATGGCCAGATTTCACCTTGAGTTACACCAGCACAGATGAACTGAGTGCAGATAGATTGCATTAATATAATTAAGTAAAGGTCTGACACATGCAATAAAAATCTTTATGCAAAAAATCCACTACACTGTGCAAACACCTGATTTAATAAGCTTTTTATGATGCCTTTCCCACGGCATAATACAGTAAATTCCCTGTCACGTCAATATTTTTTTACTAGTTTAAGTTATCATGGTATAAATTCTCCAAAAGTTGCAACAAATAAATAATCACTAAGATGATGTTTTTTCCCAGTATAGTCCAAGGGATCTTATCACCATGTCTCCTTTCACATGGTCTTGGTTGTGCAGGTAATACCCTAAAAAATGTTTTTGAAATGCAATAAATATTGCCTTGTAAACATCTTCTGTTTTGCTACATTTTGCCAATTACTGTCATAACAGAAATATTGCTAAAACATGATTTTCTAAGCACTTTATTGGAGTGATTATTGAAGAGAGTACAGATCTTCAAACCCGTCCACATCCATCTTGATAAGCACATAAACAGAAGCTTACTAAATAGCCTATTTTGTCGCACATTGTTACACACATCTGAACGAGAAAGATTTTTGCCCTTTTTTTTCTTGCTAAGTCTGATATTCTAAATACCAAACTGGATATAGGTAACCTTTCTAGATATAACACCTTGCTCTTTCATTATCTCATTTCTGACTTTTGCAAGGTATTGATTTTGTGTCGTAATGCAATGATGAGCCCCTTCTCTACATGGCTGGTTGTATCAGAAAATGGTCTAGTGTTTACGCAATGGCTTCTTTGTCCTCGCCTGAAAATTTATTTACAGCTGCACAATTAAATCAACTCTATTCCTTCATCTCTGCCCCCTCATCTTACTGTAGACACAGAAAGAGAGTAGGATTGTGCATTCTTATTTGAAGTTTTAACTACCACAACAAAGTCAGTAGCGTTCTATACCTCTGTGCTTTTGTACTTTCTCTAGTTATTTATATCTTGGTGTCTCTGTATAGTCTGAAGATCATGTACAGGCTTTACAGGACTGAACTTTTAATAGCTGGCAGAATAGATATAATAAGGTAACAGATCCAGAGTAGAGGAAAATTAAATACTACAGAGTTATTTTACTGAAATTTCAGTTCTCCTGAGTTTATAGTTGTAGGCAGGGGTGGAATTTCAAAAATGCAATTTCAGAGTACTTTTATGGAGATCCTTGCTTGACTGCTGAAAGCTGTAATTGTCACAATAAAATCCTGGGATGAGATGCCAGTATAGCATATTTTATGCCAGCATAATAAGATATGTTCTACAAATAAACTCTACTGGAATCAGGCAGATTAATCCAGTTCTACCTAATAGCATTTCAGGTATTCACAGCAAGCTAAGCATGTATGCAGTATTTTTTTTTAATGTGTATTTAATAAATATCATATTTTATGATGAAATGCAGTATTTTATTCATTGGATTCTGATGCTACAGGATTATATGGGAAGACAATGACTGATTACTTAAGCAGAAAGAAACCACTTAATAAAATGCAGCTGATGCTCTTTAGCTAGGTACATCGAAAACAAAGTTTCCCCCCTAG
This sequence comes from Steatornis caripensis, assembly GCA_013398225.1. Lineage (NCBI taxonomy): Eukaryota > Metazoa > Chordata > Aves > Caprimulgiformes > Steatornithidae > Steatornis > Steatornis caripensis. The sequence continues at coordinate 43,358 of VZSC01005433.1, read as the reverse complement.
AGTTCTCTTCACTTCAGGATGCTGTGAAATAACTCATGGAAGTCTCAGACAGCTGGAAGTTCAAAACCTCACAGAAGGTGCCAAATGAATTGTTGGAGTAGATTTTTTGACTGTAAGACGTGGCTGACAGGACGTTGTTTTCTTCTGTCTCTCTCACAGGGAAGAATACAATTTCAGCACTTAATAATCTAATTGTAACACTTCCTTTGAAGGTGATTGATTTGTAGAAGTTGATTTCTAAACAGTTATTTAGATAGAAGCTGGACCCCTTCAGACACAAAGAATTCTTGCATTTCAGTAGAAAAGGGCAAAGAGGACATGCGTAATTAGATGGGAAAATCAAGATTAACGACTATGACAAAATTCCTCCCAATCCATAAGGCTTGTGTTTGCTTCCTACTACCTTCCTTTAAGAAAAACACTTCTCGTCATCAACAGTCATCAAAAGATACTGCTGTTAATTGTAATTTGCATGATTTACATGACTTAATAAGGTAGGAGAGATGGGTGTAGAGCAAGAATGCACTCATTTTATCTTTCTATAGTGTTTGAAAGGTCTCAACTTTTCCAGAATAGTTACGAAATCATGCAAGCAAGGAAGTATGCTATACATCAGTGGGCATTCTTTTGGAATTAAATCAAAGAGTTTGAATTTGGATGTGTTAAAATATACATTGTTTGAATGTACATGGCTTGCCAGAACAGTTGCCCTGACCACTTTTGTTTTCAAAATTCACAGTTGGAAGATTTGGCTGGTGTATGTTTTTCATTTTTTTTTTCTAGGACATTGATAAAGCAACTGAATGGCAGTGGGCCAAGACAAGTAATCGTCATTACCCCATGAGGAAGAAATTTTTCATTTGACTCAGAAGATTTTACGTTAGCCATAGATTTTGACGTGCATAACAGCCTGTCTTTATTTCATTTAGTACATCACATTGATTTTGTGTAGTATTATTTTTAAACAGGAATCACAGAACTACAAAGCCACGTTATCTCTCAGGAGATTCTTTTAGCAATGAAATTTTCTTTGTCAGCGTAGATTTTAGGTTCAATTCTTAGATAAACTATACTTGAACAAAGTTAATTGGTATTGACGTTATCATTGCATCAATCTTTTGTATTTAGATAGGGGAATCCTGCACAACCCAACAGGAGGCTCTGTCCAGGAGTAATGTCAGAGGCACCGACCTATTGATATTTGAATCTTGCAGTTTTTCCCTATCAATATTGACACAATATTTTTTCCAATCTTCTCTAACTGTTCTTTCATCCTAAGACTGGTTAAAAAACAGTGGCTCAGGGGGTTCCTTAGCAAACTTTTGAAAACCTTCTGAAATTTTTTTTTCACTTTTAAACATATTTCAGTGTAGGAGATGATGATTAACTTTCTCCACAGTTACTACTGAATAGAAATATACTTTAACTTTGCACTAGGATGTGTATAATACTGCCACCAGGAAGAACTGGGATCAGTTTTTTTATATGTAGTTCCTTAAAGTCCAATTTTCACAAATAGCTGTAACTGTGGCTCAGCCCATCAACACATTTTCCCACTTCCTAAAAATGCCTTCTTCTCCAACAATGTTCAGGAAGCCTTTGTCAAATCAGTAGCACTCACTGTCCTATAAACACAAAGTATATTTTTACGTAAAGAAAAGGAAAAAAAAACAACCAACAAATCAAGGAAGGAGAAAACCTCTTTTGATATGAATAATGATGTTCCAAAGAAATGCCAAATAACAGCTAAGTAGCTAATGGCCCAAAGTCTCGTTTCAGTTCAGCATAACATCTACTCCTCTGAAGCTGTGCTCACTCTTCCAGTGAGCATCCCAGGTAGCTTGAGGTAGTTTTCTGCTGCTAGTCTGTTGCAGTCTAGATGTCCACCATACAGAGTGCACAGTCTTGCATTTGAGATCCCAAAGGAAAATGGAGCACTTGGGCATGTCTGAGCAGCTCTGGCTGAGCTCTTCTGTGACTGAATCTCTGCTTTCACTCACAGTTCAAATGATTCTACTAGTGAGTTTAAGGGGGCTCACTCACTCCGTGATATATTCTTCACAGTACCCATGGCATTATTATAAGCATAGTGATATTCACCATTTATATATTCAAACCTATTTCCAGGTGAAAGAGTAAATCTCAGTAGGCAGAACTATAAGTAAACATAACTGTAATGTACAGAAGTAAAGTCAGCTAGAGGTGATCTTTATATCTTGGAGAGAGAACAGGATTCAATTCTTTTAACTTTTGAAACTAATTTTTTGTCTAGATTTCTTTCACCTCGAGCAAAATCTTCATTTTTCATTCCTGAACTAGACTGAGAAGTTCTGTGGTACCAGAAATTTGCTGGCCATAAGCATGTTTATAAACTGTGATTAGTCTCTCTCTTACGTTTTTCTCAGGCTATAGACAGACATATTTTTGCATGGCAACTATTTATCTTGACAGTCTTATCCTACAGTAATACAAAGTAAAGTTTACTGTCTTTCAGAGGAGAAATATGAGAGCAAGTTCACGTACGTATCGCCTTAATTTTATTAAATACATTAAGCTTCTATACTCTAATATTCACTAAAGAGCGGAAGTGCTGTGATGTTTCCCAGCTCAACTCATGCTTGTAATTATTTTTCTAATTTTTCTCCAAGCTTTCCAAATATATTTGCAAAACCTAAATACTTACTTTGAACATATACGTTCCAGTAGACTTCCATAATGCTGTATAAAGAGGTAATGCCCCCACACCAAATTTATTCAATATACCCCAGTGCATTTTTATTTCTGAGATCCAGTTCTCTTATGCTCCCCTCGTGTCAGTCTTGTTATTCAGACCATAATTTAAAAAAAAAAAAGCAAGCATTTAAAGGATAAGAACGCCTTAAGCAACTACAGCTAATTACAAAATGTACGTATGTCAGGATCTTAACCTAAACATCAACCCAAAACAAAAAACTAATCATATAGCTTCAAATGACTCAATAGTCACAGCATAAAAACTGACAACATCTCACCCATTTTTTCTCAGACACTGAAAAAATGGTGTCATAAAGGAAAGCTGACTTTAATCACATTATCCAGCTAGATTTCATTAACACAAGCTAAACACATAATCTTTTAAGACATGATGTTAATTATGGTACTTCTTCAAAGAAGAAAAATTTTAGCATCTACTGTGAATACTATAATGTATATTCTCATCGTCATCCTCACAGCTCCCATCTACTCACTGTCTATAGTGTCTCTTGCTCCCACACAAACACATTGGTCCACAATGTAAAACTAATGTGCAGAAAAAATATTTCCTACAAAATATGACACATTGGTTCTATTATCTACTTGCACTTAAACTATGTTCTTGGCCAGAACTTCTAGACTGTCTCCTCAATAAAATACACCAGTGATTAAAGTTTCCTAACAATAAACCAGAAAATTCTGAGATATAGATATTTTCCACATGGAAGGTTTTTTTTCTTTTTTTTTGAGAAAGCACATGTTATGTAAGGCCTCAGAATTTGTGACATCTGCTACTAATGCAGCATATGTTGTACTAGGGTTACTTGAGGAGATGTTATATTAGCATCATAATGTTTACTGATTAATAGCAATACATTATGTCTACTTACTTGCCCTTGCTCACCCTCACAGGAATTCTGTCAGAGATTTCTACAGTAATTCTACTGCTACAGAAGTTAATGCACTAATTGGGCCATACTTAGCTGTTGTACCAGCTCCTGGAATGCCATGCTGTATGACATAATTATTATATGGTAGGTATTATACGCACGATTTATGCAAACCTTGCAAAAGTGTTTGTTAATAAGACAATGTGGATGATACCACGTGTATGGTTTAACAGAACCTTACTATCCACCAAAGTAGTTTTTGGAATGACATTTTGACAAAACACCAACAGATACTGTATCTGCTCACAACACTGAGCTGCAGGAAGGAAACTATTTAAGAAGAAAATTCAGAGGTATTATGTGCATCTTAAAAATAAAAATAGGAAAATCAAATGTCTCCACTTTGTCATGGAGCTTGCAGAAACAGCAACATCGTGCCCCTCTTCTCAGGCAGAGCCATCCACTTCCCCAACACATAAGACCCGGACCTCATTCTCGGGAAGGAAGCTATGGTAATCCCGATATTATGTGATGGACAACAACATTCATTCAGCAAATGGACCATCTTTCCTCTAAGCCACCACGCTTTCCTCTTCCATGTTTTATTCTTTATTCCTTTCTCACTTATCCAGTTCCCCACCGTTTCCTTATGATTTCTTTTCCAAAGGAGTTAGGAGTCATCAGATAGGGAGATAGAAATAAGATCTTCACAACACAGAAGCATCCTGTGCCTGAGACTCTAAATTTAGAAGAACATCTGGCAGTCCCTGTTAAGACATCCATCCAAGTTTGGGGTTTTTATAAGTTTCCATATTAAACTAGTTCTCTTTCACTACTTTCTTTAACTGACACAACCCCACAGGTGCAGCCATTCCAGTGCACTTGAGGATATGTCAATAGGTAGAAAAATAAACAAATGAGGATGCTGAAAAAAAACATAAAGAAGAAAATGCAGGCTGAAGTACTAATGAGTAATACAAAAAGGACATGAGTCAAGAGAGAAAAAGATAAAGAGTTCAATAAGGAAAAGGAGAAGTATAGATAAACAGCTGAAAGGGAAAGAAAGAAAAGGAAAAGGGAACTGAAAAAGAACTAGAACGAAGAATGAGAAAAAGAATATAAGACTGAGAAAGAAAATAGTAGAAAAGGAAGAGTGAAGTGCAAGGACGTGAAGAAAAGAAACAGCTCCATGTCGGAGACTCAAGCAAAAGAACCGAGCTGAAGTGTTGGGATAAACAAATTGAAATAAGACATCAAAGACAAAAACTTATGAAAGTACACTGAGAAAACAAGTAGGCTGACAGTGAAAAACACAATTACTAAAATGAGAGCTACATCATGCTATGGCATGAGTGGACATGAGAAGGTTTGAAATATAAATAGCATTGAGAGAAGAGAGTTTTAATCCTGATTTCTCTATCACCGTTAATAAAATACTGCCTGTTATCTAACACTAATGTGTAGTACGGGCAGAAACATGTGCATCAAACCCCAGTGGAACATGAAAAAACAAAAGTGATTGCAGCCATTGTAATCTTACTACCACTTCATTTTCTTCAGTTCTTGAGTGAGAGAGCAGAATTACTGTGTATGTTATTTTAGTGGCTACACTTATCCTGCTATGTCACTACATTCTCATTGTTTAAAGCTGCTTTATGATGAGTGACATATTTACAGTGTTTCCCAAATTAAGGTTTTTATTAAGTGGCACACCAAAGGAGCAAGAAAAATCCATATCAAATGAAACTCCATTTTTAATGGTTTACTACATCTGCTCTAATTTCTGACTGCTATTTGGTTTAACAGGAGACTGAGATTCTTGAAATATTTTGTGGAATTTATATCTTTCTAGAGAGATTGCTACTTGAATTGAACACATCTGGGATAAATTCCATCATGCTCTGCCCTTCATACCTGTATACCAGGAGTCTAAATACTCATTTGTACATCTGATTCCTGTTCCTGTATTACAGGTATTTTTCATTTTCTGTTTATTCTCTCACTCTTCCCAAGCACTAACTTTTGTACTATCCTGTTTCCATGATCTGTGCTGTTCAACAGATCTGTTTTCAGGTAAGTCCAGTATTAGTGCTGGTGCTTTTTCTCCCCAACTGTTGCAGACTTGCAAGAACACTTCAGAATATTGCAGCATACTGCAAAGCCAGATATACTGCCTATCCAGACTGTTGCAACTAAATTAATATTGTGGTTAGTTAGGTGTGACACTGGGTTTTTTATAAGCTGTCCTCAGGGTCCTTAGCGTGTTACTTGCTTGAAATGGTTCACGTGTTATAGAGGAAGCGCCCTGAACAATTCTGTGTAGTGAACGGCACAGCAGAAGCCACAGAAGCACACATAGTCTCACAGGTTCCTCTGTTACCAAGCGACAATTCTGGTGCACAATAGTATGGCAACAAAGAAAGACTACATTACCATCCAAACAAATGAAAGCCAGTTATATTAACAGAACCTGTACATATGGGAGTACATGCTCATAGAATCATTGGAAAAGTTCATCTGCCTCCCAAATCAGGACAGACAAGCCCAAATTCAAATGAAATGGGTTATATTTATCACTAAAAAGTTGATAGGGTGGATTTCCATAGCTGCATGAGTAACCAGTATAGTGCCAACGAGTGAACTACCTAACAGCACTGTAGTGAAAGTTTGTACTTCAATGAGCACTTCAGTTTATTCAGATGTGACAAAATTGGCTGAAATAGTAGCTAACATTGAACGCAGACTTGAAGCACTTTGAGGACTTATATGGTGTACATGTGCCCATATTTTTCTGAAACAATGCACAAAAGAACCCCACATCAGTTACAGAGATTACCAATACTTCAAAGCTGTGAATTAATAAAGTAAGATCTGTTTCCCTAGAAAGTGTTACCAATGGTCTTGTCCATCCTACCTATGGGATCAGAACTCCCAGGCGAACTATTTCTTGAATTATTTCATGATTTATTTTTTTTCCTCCGAAGGACATAGCTGGTTCAGGAGAGCCTGGGTCTTATCCAACATGTATGCAAAGGAGACGACCGGGAGTCTAGGCCTGGGAACGAATCCAGAACTAGATCATTTAGCAGAATAGGAGTGCACCTAAAGAGATGTCTGTGCCTTCCTCACCTCGTCATGCTTCTTTTGAGTTAAACTATGCCCTGACAATCCACTATCAGGCAGAAGACGGTTTAATGAAACAGTTGGCAGTTGCAGGAAGGTGGTAGCCTGAGCACTTGGCAAGCTGAAAGCAACATAGGAGTCCTTACAATGCTATTTGTATGCCAGTGTGGTCACCACCATCTGTACTACTGTGACCTGCTGTGACCCAGCACAATATTTGGGTCAGAATTTTCACCAAAAGTTAAAAAAAGCCTCAATCACTTCTAGTTTAGACACATCGTGCAGACAACTAGAAGATGTACCTGTCATTTCTGGGGCAGATGCAAGCAAGCTACTGACTGAATGTCCACTGCCAATATAACTGAAGCAGTATAAGAGGTGATTTGTTGTAGTGTTACTGCCATAATTTTTACATTCTGATAAAAAACAAATAAATCCTGTTACTTTTGCCTCTGATTATCGTTTAACAGGCGGCAAGAAATACCACCTTTGGTAGTCAAAAATAACTGCTACAGTCTTTTAAGATCTTAGGTGCTATTTGCAAAAGTATTTAAAGGTGAATTCATAGACTACCAAATCCAGTTCAACCGTATCTAAATTTCCTTGTAGTTTAAACTAATGGTAGAAATTATTCTTTCATATGTTTGATGATATCGTACATCAAAACCTCACTAATCTGCATTCCACTTAGTTGTGCATTGTGTGAGAGGCCCAAAACGTCCTTCAGCTACTTCCAGTCTCTGCTTTAAAGACTGAATATAGAAAAATGCAAGTAGTTGTTATAAAAAATACTTCATTTTTATAGGCTATGTTCCAGTTTGCATGTGAACACTATCATAATCACTGCTGGAACATCCTAGCAAAGACATGTGGATGATGATGAGGAAGAATGACAGGTTATGCTCACCTGTGTGTTTCCCAGTATGGTCCTTATTTTTCTGTAGGCATACTCTTGACTGTAAACTTCTCGGGGCAGAAATATTTTTTAGCATCATAGCATGCATCAGACTTTTTGCTAGCACTTAACTGAAGAATAACAAAATCACAGATAATTATAGCCAAACTACAACTGTTAACATGAATTAATGAAACATTTGTGGATTAACTACCCTCTGGTTTTCATTATTTATTCACTTTGATGCTAATTTGCAAAATTATTTAATTCACCATAGCTCTCCCTATTATTAATGCAAATTAACAAGGTTCTACTGTAATGCAGATAACATTTTCTTCCCTTGCATAAATGCACACAGTTCTCTAATTAAAACATGCTGTATTTTTAAAAATCAGATTACCAGGTATAACGGAAACAGAAAACATGAATAAAGCACTCAGCTGTTTAGATAAAAGCTAGGATTATTTAGAACGACAGAGGTCATTCTTTTTATGCTCAATAAAAATTAATTAAATGAAAGAGACATTTTAGTGAGAAGGTAGGAGTAAATCTTTTCTTTCAGAAGCACTGCATTCATATGCATCCTTTGAGGGTCATTAACAAACCACCAATCCACTTGCAGACAGATTATACAGCTATACGTTACATACATATACACTAAGTTAAGTTGTAGAAGTGAAAAACAGACACTACTTTATAACTTTTAATACAGAATAAATAACTTTTCCTCCTTGTCAGGCTAGCTGCTCTTTTCTTATAATGTACATTATTTTTTTACTCATTGATGAGAGATTACTGTGTAGTTACTCAATAACTATTTTAAAATATGTGTTCTAAGACAAAATTCTACATTCATAATGGAAATGTAAGAAACATTAAGATAGGAAATCAAAATATTTATAAGTGATCCTTTTTTCATCCTTTTCTTTTTATGTTCAACAGTTTTCAGTGTCTTTCTGAATTTCAGATTTATTCATAGCTTAACAGATGATTTTACTTTTGTATACAAATGAATGTAGTCATGTCACAACATTCAGAAGATACACAATTTTGTGACTAAAAAGTGATATCAAACTCACCCATTCTATCTTTCATTTATATTGGCTTGACTTTTGATCTATTTTCTAGTATTTGGAAGGAAAATCAAGAGTTGTAAAGACTTACCATTTTCACAGGTAGACTTGTTACACTACCAGTCCCACGAAGATTAACTGAGAAGAACTGCAATGCATATGTCCCTTAAGAAATTTCTCTCATCAAGTGTCTTCTGCCATCATGTTAGCTCACTTTCAAGTTCATGCTAAAGCCCAAATCTCCCAATTGTCCAGAATGACTGCTTGTTGCCTCACACTTTTTCTCAACTGCAGAACAAAGTGACTGGATCCTTAGACAGATATGCTGTCAAGGGACAGCAGCAGAGGCTGGCTTGTGTTCAAGTCCCAACTCTATAGGCTGTCTGGATGCAAAAAGTAGCTGACTGGTGCAACAGGACCTGTCCATAGTCGTTGCTACTTTTCCACATGGTGTGTGATGTGTCAACAGCATCTAGATTTCCTTATTCATTTATTTTGCACTGTTTCTGAAAAAAACAAGCACATTCACCTTGTTGAAGCTTTCAGTATGGCAGCATGGTCATTCCCCTGAAGAGGAAGAATGGTGGGGTGCTGTAGTCAGACAAGGAAGACTGTATAGGCAATATAAAATACTTCCTAGAGGGAGATGTTAAGTGTTTACTAAAGAAGAGGGAAGGAGGACGAATAAAACAGAAAAGAACTGTAGCACAAAGGACAAACACGACTTTTAGGATTAGAAAAAGGAATTCTTCATGATAAACCCGGTCCCCGAAAATGAGACAGCCCTCGCACCACAGGACATACTTAGCGCAAAATGGAGGGAAGACAGGAAGCTGAAGAAAACAGGAGGAACCAGTAATTGAATGAAAAGAGGGAGAGGAAAGGAAGGAGTGATTGACTGTGGAAGAAAGAAGGGAAGGGTATGGATGAGTAAACTGCAGAAAGGAATGGTGTTTGTAGCTATGAAGTCCAGCCTACAGAGTTGGGACTTCAGTGCATAATGCATCTTGCTGAAAGTTTGTGTGTATTCACATAAACTCTCTCTGTGCAGAAGAAGAAGAGATGAGTTCTGCGTGGAAGACAAAAAATTTTTGGTCTTAGTTCAACAAGGAGAAAAACCTCTGAGACACTTCCCCATATTAGGACCTGAGTACTTTCATATGTGGTGACAGGAAAGTACCATATAACAGCAAGCTTGCATGGGCAGCACCAACAGGGTGGGATAGATACTACCAGCTATTAAGGAGTCAAAAAGGGGAACTTTTGGCAGTTTAAAAAATATTACTATATGTCAATTAGTGTATTCATAAATTTTAGGAGCAACCATAACTTAAATCTGAATGTTATGACTTAAGTGTATCTCAATCATCTGCAGACCTGAGAGTTGATATTTTTCTGTTCTGAAGTGTTTTCTGAAACAACTTGGAGGAAAGCAGACAATCTCCTATGCTAGGAAAGAAGATATTCAAATAAAAATCCAGTGTTTCTAATCTGATCATTTTTAAATAGAAAAAAAATATAGATAGCTCTCACTATATGAACAGCTTCCAGAAATTATTGGCTTCTCTTACCTAGAAAATATATTTATGTTTATATATTTTCTTTCCATTTGCAATTGTATTTATAAAATATTTAACTGTCTTCCTCTTTTCACTTTTTTTATCCTTCATGAGGTAAGTACAAAATTTAAGTTTCACTAAAAAAAGAATCAGTGTTAGAGTGGCATGGACCCCTAACCTGCAGCTCACAAATGAAGGCAAAGAGGTGAAAGAGTCCTACTTTTCTTCAAATCTGCGGTTGTTACTTGAGTGTGCCCTGTAGGGCTTCTCAGTTGACGTCAATCAGCAGCCTGCTATTGGTATAAGTGAAGCTGCACTAATTTACACCCACAGAGAATAAGATTCACAATGTGTTAAATGTACTAGATTGGGAATGAATGTGGTATTAGATTTGAATTCCAAATGAGTGCAGCATCATTTTTTTCTTTCTTATCTGACAATTGGAAAGTTGGAGACATTGTATGTGAAAAAGAATAATGTTACACTTATTTTGAGCAGTTGACAGACATGGCTGGAAGTCTGATATGATTAATACCTCAATAATAGGGCTTCAGTAGGTTAGTCCCAATAGATTCCCAACCTACAGAGAGTGCCAAGATAGTGCTAATAGTTAAGTAACTTTTATCAGATTAAAAATTCCAGTTTTAGCTCCATTTTGCCAAAGAGCTTTTATAATGCATTAAAACCAAAAGAATTAAGGAGGTTTCTTACAGACAAGTGAGTGCAGAAGAACTGGTTGCAAGAACTTGTGATCCCATTTCTGACCAGAAATAGCCTAAGGTACCTACAGATTCATCTTCATATTCATTTCCTTACCAAGGCATTGAGTCTTTTTCCTTGAGAGAAGTATTCAGACATGTGGGGTTTTGTCTTTCTTTTCTAGGACACCAGCAGAGGTGCTGCCACACACCAAGGAAGAAAAACCAAAAGATGAAGTTTAAATGCATAGAAGCTCAGCTGCAAAGTAGGGACAAAAAAGTCACAAAGTCCTCCTTCCTGTGTTTTCTTTGATGCCTGAAGCAGGAACATTCAGGTCCCTTTCCTTGCCCTCACTAGACTTAAGGACAAGAGGTTTCTTTATACTGAAAGAAATTCAAAACTTTTTGAAAGGGGTTGGCTATGGATTGCTCCTTTCTACATCAGCCAGCAAATACAGAGCAGCCCAACTTCCACAACAGTATAATTCCAGGAATTATCCTTACCCAGAAAACACAGTTCCAGGAATAATTTATTATTGCAAATGTTATTTATTGCTTGTTTTACAGCAGCTTTATGGATAGCCGTGTCAGCTGAGCCGATAAGCAATTTTGCTGTAGATGCAGAGCTGAGAGTTCAAGTCTTGCTCTGGCGTTGTGCCAAAGACCACCAGCAGGCAGCTCAGCCACGAGGGGCTATCTGGTTATTTGCACTGGAGACTCAGACACAGTAGCACAGCTGCTGACCACTCCATTTTTTTTTATGTGGCTCTGCTTTGTAGCCTGGTATGCCTTTACTAGATGCGTTATTCAGGCTTGTAAGTGCATAAAATGGAGAGGTTCCGGCTGCGATAAGAACCTTATTGAATTGGGCGCTGTGCATGCATGTTATTAGAAACAGTTCCTGTTCAAAAAAGGTTTAGTCTAATTAGAGAAAATGAAGAGAAGAAGGAAACATTTCATAGGAATTGTGAGAAACGGAATGAAAAAAAATTATGGGAAAATAAAGATGTTGAAGTAAAGGTAGGTAATATGGCAGCAGGGAGTGGCAGAGTAGAGCAGCACTTTGAACGCTGTGCTCAGTGGAGCAGCAGACAGTGAATCCCTGCAGGGGTGCAGAGAGGGAGGGATGTGGTCACAAGGACAGGCTAAGGTGTCTTTCAGTGTGAGCTCTTTTACAGATAGGAGAGGGATAAGTGGGATGATACAGTCGTAAAGGTGGAATATAACGAGATTTATGCTAAATGAGACATTGAGCTATCTATGAGCAAAAATTAAACAATGAGTGTTAAGGTGTTAAGGAAGAAGTTTTGTAACAAATGGGAGAATGTTAAAAACTGTAAATCCCAAATTATAGTCTGGAATAAAGGGAAGAAAAACATGTCAGCCAGTATGGAAGAGGAAATTAAGATTGAGTTTACTTTGGATATATTTAGATCAAACTTCTGATGATGGAAAAAGCAGAAATCTTCTCTATCATTTTACAAGTAATCCTGAAATATGTTGATTTTCCTTTTAAATTATTCTCATTCAGAAGTTAATTGTTATAAATGATACTTCTGCTAAGAAATAGATTAATCTACTTAATAATTGTGAACTTGCCTATTCATCTTCCTACTTTGAGAGAATTTATTCTGCTTTCTGTGTCTACTTGAACAATAATTTAGTTTGAAGGCTATCTCCAAAGCATGCTGCTGGCCACCGTTCATTATCTATTGGTGAATTGAGCATGTGGATATCAACTCCAAAGTGAGTTATGTTTAAGTTGTGTTAAACTGATGAAAGAGATCAAATATGACAAAGCAGTGATTTTGCACTTTTGAAGTATAAAAATGTAGCTTACTCACATTTTGATTGCAGTTTGAAATATTCCACCTCTTTTATCCCTGATTTTCACTTAAGCCTTGGATTTGAGCTGATAAATCAATGCTAGCATATGTTCCCCCAGTAGCGCTTTTAATGGGCACTCTCTTTGAAAGTTAAACATTCTAGTAAATTGCTCAAACAGTCTTGAAAGGTTAAACACAGCTTTGAAATCCTTCTTATGTTAGGCAAGGTTGTCATAAGCTTTCAGCATAATTGTAAAAAGGCCGAAGCCTTAAAACTGGAAATGTTTTATAACAATCAATTTCATTGCTATAGTCATAGTAATCATTATGATGATCCAAATATCCACCGTTGTGTTCATGGGGATTTTCAGTTCCTGCATACATTATTTTTCAAGTCTTGACGGACATCTCATTTTCAAAGTTTCAGAAATATTCTTTGTTGAAGAACAGATGAGCAAACAGCAGACTATTTGTCAGCAGATCCTTTCGGTCCACTCACTGTGAGTAGCAACATCTTCCACTCACTATTAAATGTGGGGTTTTTAATGTTTAGTTAAATCAAATGAGTATGAGCTAAATATCTAATGCATATAGACTATCTGAGGAAATCTTTGTTTTAATCTTGCTCCTGATAATAGCTGCAAGGATAGATCTTATTTAAACGTACAATATGAATCTAATAGGACATGTATATTTATAGAAGCTCTTCCATTGTTTTCTCAACACTCTGCTCAGCCTAAGACATTACCTACCTCTTCCGAAAATGCCAGTTGCCCCAAACTCTTTGATGTCCGTTGACAGCAACTGCTAGTAAAGCAATTCACCCAGTGCTCATGAAGACAGTCCACACAGCTACTAGCAATAACATCAAGCACTGCTTCACTGCTCCATAAGACATTCACCAGCCTAATATTCAGTTCTCAAATACCTCACACACTTCTGTACCTCTTTCCTCTTCTCCTGACAAAAAGCAAACTCCTGACATCTGCTACCGAATCCTTTTCAGAAGTGTAGTGCTCCAACGGGGGATTTGTTGTCATAGATCGGACAGAAATCTGGGAGGCAGGGGTTTCTCACATTTAATTTTGATGTTAACTTATATTTTTCTTATGTTAATCTGTGAGTATCTCAGTTCACCATAACTTAATGGTAATGCGACCTTGAAAATGTGTTAATGCTGTAAAAGGATGCTGTCCTTGAAAGCAAAGCAGAAAGAGCTCAAGGCATCTCCCACAGTGAGACTTCCACTCACCAGGTCACAGGAGCACTACTTGAAATACTCCAACTGCTCTAAAAATTGTAAGTACCACCTACAGCACATTGCTATTAGACTAAAACCACACTGTAATAAATGGTGAAACAAATACTGTTTGTTAATTTATCAGAATTAGGGGAGAATTTAGTTTTCACTCATGAGAGTACTAATAATCATATTGACTGAGAAAATTGTACCTAAATGGAAGATATATTTAGAAATAATGTATGTAATTTCTGCATTGTGTATTTCAAGTCCACAAAGATCTACTAAATGAGGCAGTGAGCACCAAAGTGAAATATTGTACAATTAGACAGCTCAGAGATTACCTCAAATGGACTTGACATGCTGAGTTACTCACTTGCAAGATTAAGCAAAAGTTACAAGAGGGGAAGTATACCTATCACAAGATGATCACTTACACAGGTAAAATAGAGAACACCAGAGCAACAGCAACAGTCAAAACCCCGTAGGAGAGTAGATAACACTATATGCGATACTTCTACTCTCTGGAATAGCTTTATTATTACTTGTTCACAGAGTAACTACCCAGTGGCAAAAAATATGTTATGCATTTGTGTCGGGTAGCAATCTAGCTCATTGCTCCTGTTCAATAGACTGTTATATATGACTTAAAAATCACTGAGCTGCTTTGTGACTTAGAAATAGCATTCTTCATACTTTGTGATCTAATAATTGAGCACATAATTAAAACAGACTGTTGCACTTTGTATCAATTCAAAGGAATTCTGGCAAAAAAAATGAAAATTTTCAACTACAACAAAAATAAGGATATGCTTTTGTGAGTTAATGTCTTTCAAATCTGAATATTTTACAAAATACAATACCTCAGGAAAGGTAGTAAAATGTTTCTAGTTTTGGATTTACCTCCATATTCTGCTACGTTGTTCTTTTTATTTGCTGTCATTTTTATTCAAGGAGAAGCAGATAAAAGATAATGCATTATCCTATGCACAGTGATTCATGGTACACTGACAGTTTCAACACCAGGTTCTCTAAAGCTTCATGTTTCACTCTATTAAAAAAAAAAAATCAATGTTGTGTCCTTGCCTTCAGATCCAGTGTAGGCTTCTTGTATTCACTTATATTTAAAACCATTACAAATCTGTATTTTCTTTTCTTTTTTTCCTCTAACGAAAAAGTGGGAACTTTGCAACAACATGCCCAATGAATTTCTCAGTCTCTTGCTTTTCTTTCTCTCTTCATAGAGAAGGTTTTCCTCTGTTTAGAATAGGATTGTTACTGAAGGAGAATTTTCAAAAACAGCCAGAACAAGCCAAAATCCTTTTTCTGTGAAGCTATATGTAGAACTATTCTGGATTTTTTTGCTATTTGAATGTAATTGGATATTGTTTAAACAGAATTCTATATAGGATATAAAGGTGGGGTATTTTATACTTTGCAGTGTTCATACTTTAGATTTCACAAGATGATATGGAGAACAGGACTGTTGTTATCACCTACTGCTACCCAGCAGGTTTAGTGGTCTGAATTGTCAAGAATTCCTGGTAGCAATTTATTACCAGTGCTTTGTCTTTAGAGTTAATGTAACTTCCACACGTGGAAAAGAGTAAACACAATTTACTTTTTTTAAAATGTGCATGAAAATGAATCCAAGCCTTAAAGTCTACCTAGGTGACAAAAACTCTCTTCTTCCATTACAACGTACCTGATGTATTTTGGCTTAACACAACAAAAGCATACCCTGATCTGGCTTATCCTGTAATTATGTACATTAATCATTATAAATTATCTCTGTCAGCAAAAAGATATAAAACAACTCCCCTTGAATATCACCAGGATTAACACCAAAGCGTTTAAAATTCAAGTAGGCAAGTTTGTACTGAAACTATGTAGCTTTCCCTCAATATTTTAATTAATAGCCTGTAAGAATTAATTCATGATTTATCTAAGTGAAGTACATTAAAACAGGCTTAAAGCACATGAAAGTTTTAAACAGGAAAGATGCTAAAAGGCTCCAGCAAAAGTAAGAGATTTAGGGATGAAAGACCTCGTTAGTTGTGGTGTGCAATGCACTATTAAGAGTGCGGGCTTTTCTGGTGACAGATAGTTATTTTACAGATTACCACATCTGCCAAATTCCAGTATAAAATTACCATGCACGGTATCCTTGTATAGGAGATACAGAGTCTCAGTGACTGCTGTTTAGCTCCAATTTCACACTGATGTAATTCCATATGGGCATTACAGGATACAAGAGGAGGAGAGCAACTATGAATGAAAGGCTGTAGCTAATTCAAAGAGGAGGAGAAAAACCTGAAGCTTGAATGTAATAAAGAGGTAGAGCCAGTTTAAAACCAAATACAGACATGGGGGAAAAAAGACATCAGGGAAACAGCACAACAAAAATGTAGCCTTTTTAGTCTGACACCTGTAGTCTACTTCTAAGTGTTTAAGATAATACTTTTCATTATGTTCACAAACGCGATTTAAATAATGAAGCATTAGCAATATGAGGCTCCCTGCTGCCTTGATCTGCTATTAAATCTCTGCAAGAAAGCGAAGTGACACAGGTTGGCAAATCAGTGGTGTGAAAATTAATGAGCTTCCTCTATGCTGATCAACAATTGCCCTCCCTCTGCCTGTGGCTGCTTCATGTTCACTTTAAACACTTTAGGATTTCAGTCTAAGCAACTCCAACACCATTTCTGTATATGGGACTCTTGCAACATTTTGTATAACTGCAAAACAGATGTTTTAAATTACCATCACCTTCTTTCTTTCATCGTTTTTTCATGTTGCCATTCTTTCTGCTGCATCCAGTATTAACACGTTATATTTTAATAGTTGTTAACACTGAAACCTTCTTAATCTTTGCTGACCTTCCTAGTGCCAGATTATAAATCCAGATTCTTCATTTGCTTCAATACTGAAAAGCAGAAAACACACATTAGACCTAGTTTCTACATTACTAATGTTTGGTGCACTTCAGCAGTCAACTAGATGAGAGAGTCTAGTGATAATTAAATATTCTCTTGATTAGGTGTGACTGAAGTAAACAGATAAGCTCAAGTTGCGAATGCATAGTAAATTCAATTTAATTCAATAAATTCTGTATAGGCAAATACATTTTGCAAGAAGTTAGATACCCAGCTGGACAAAACATTTCCGATTGTTTAAACAGGAAATATAAACTTCTAGAAATAAAATACTTTATTCAAACAAGCTACTTTTAATGTAGCTTTCATTAGAAGAAGTTTCTTAAATACAAGATTAAAAAACTGATATAGCAATCAACCACCTCCTGAAGATAACCAGGTAAAGATTTCAAAGCTTAACAAGGCACCTTAACAGCCAAAGAACCTGTCTTTCTTTTTTCTCTTTCTCTCACACACACAGATACACTCTTGTATAAGTGGATTAATTGTTCCCAAAGAAGAACAGTGCCATAAATAAATTTACAAAACACCTTCTTTAGAGTAATCCTTAAGAAAGACTACTTGCATGAAGGAGACAAATTGCCTGCTTTGAATGAGATCTAACGATCAGAAGAAACAGAAAGTTGTGATCAGGGCACCACAGGTGAAATCCTAATCTCTACTTCATATAGACCCTGTAAATGCCTGTGTGTGTATGTGTGCGCATGTATAAGCTCACTGAGTATGTTTCCTTTTTAAATCAACAATGTTCATACGAGGTTTTTTTCCAAGAAAGCAATGGGGGTTGGATAGATGTCTGCGTGCATATCCCAGTGTTTGATAGAAAGTTGAAAATATTTTCATTGTTGGTTGTGTTCTTGATTAGATAAACTAGCACAGCATTTTATCAATTTCTAATCATATCCAAATTGCCTGCCCCATATTGCTTCAATAAATGGTACAAGAGAAACAATTAAGGTTCTGCTAGATATACAAGAATTTTTTTTAAAAGATATCTGAGAAAGTGATTTTACCTCTCTCATGTTTCTCATAGTTCTATTAAAATGCTTAATTATCCAGACAGGAAGGATAATTTGTGTTCTGTTCCTGAATCCAAAACCATTAAAATTTCATCATTAGCATTTCTGACAGGACAAAAATATAAATATCACTTATGCTTTTCTTATCCTCTATAATCTCCTCTTTTTAGTATAAAAAGAAATATTTAATGAAGGTAGAAGTTTAAAATGCTTTTAAAACAGATTTTATCTTTCTGTGCAATTGTTATGATCTAGACTACTAGCAGAATAATAAGTAAACCCAACTCTCTTTTCAAGACAAGACTTTTAAATTGTGTAAAACTAATTTTGATTACAACTGTAGTGAGAATTTACTG
Organism: Steatornis caripensis; assembly: GCA_013398225.1. Classification (NCBI taxonomy): domain Eukaryota; kingdom Metazoa; phylum Chordata; class Aves; order Caprimulgiformes; family Steatornithidae; genus Steatornis; species Steatornis caripensis. The sequence continues at coordinate 25,010 of VZSC01005433.1, read as the reverse complement.
CTTCAAAACTAAAATTCAATGAAATCTTCAGACATAATCTACAATAACTGCAACTACGGCCTATCAAGTGTTTTGCAATAGGACTGTACTGTGAGAAGGGAAAAGAAAATCTCCAAAGGTAAGAAACTGAAGCTAGGTAAATTTAAACTTGAAATGAAGTGAAATGTGTATAACAATGATAGCAGTGAATCATCTGAACAATTTACGAGACATCTGGGAAGTATAGGTTGCACTGTTTCTGTCTCTCCCCCTGTGCCCGCTCCCTCCACAATCCCAATGTATTTGAGTTAATGAAAAGCAGGAGCTTGGGGATTACTGGGAAAAACTCTTGAACACCTGGATGGAATATACCTTCTCTGAAATACATAATCACAATGTACTCTTATATTCTTACAATGTATGAAACTTTCAGCTGGAAATGTGATTAGAATATAAACATTTCCAGCTTATTGGAAGATTGAGAAATAAATTATGAAAAAGAATCTAAACAAAGAAAATATTTTATTTAATAACATGATAAATGCGTAGAATAATAAAAAAAAAAAACAACACAGCACTGAGTTGACTAAACCTGGATATCTACCATGTGGATGTCTGCAGCTAAGCTAGTTCCCTTGTAGTCAGTGAGATCAAATAGACCTGTATAGAATTAACTTCATCTCTCCCTAAACTTCTGAAATAAGTTGGATATGCTGCAGTCTTAAACTGTTTCTTCCTCTCTGTTGATGATAGATGAAGTTTAGGTGTCTAACTGATCTAGACACCTATGCAGCAGATCTCTATGGCATCGGTTTGCATACTGTAAATACATGGATGTAGGTCAGTACCGACCAATGTTTACTGGTTTTGAAGACTATGAGCTTATTTGAGAACATCTTAAACTCAAATTACTGTCTTTGTTGAATAAATCCTCCTTGAGTGTGTTGGGTAGTGACAAACATAATAGACTACAGTGATTCACGTTTACTACAGTGCTGTTTTGTTTGTTTTCTCTTGTCCCAGTAGACTACCATAGATATTCCAGTTTCTTGTAATGATTCTATAAGATACAAGGATGTCTGACAAATGTTGTAATTCTATTAATATATCTAACATATCTGTTAATTTATTTATTCTACACTTAGTGTAACAGTAGTCTCTTGAGTGTCATAAGGTACAATTCTTTTTTCTTTGATCCAGAACTCAAAGATTATATGTATCTATTTTCTTTGTTATTCAGATAAGAGGTATCATATTGTGTATAATAACCCAAAGTTAAGATACATATACATACCAATACATATTGGCTTCAGAGGAAGTAAGAGTAGGCTCTTAGTCAATAGCTTTATGAGTAATTATCTTTATGTGCTTTATCTCAGATACTAAAGCCATTTTTATAACTCCAGACTGTGTTGTGAAAGAGTTTCAAAGCTGGTCAATGCATAGCTGAGTTATTTCATATCAACTCATTAAATAAATAGTGTTCTATGAAACAGAGAAAAACAAACCAAACTCAGCAAAAACCCCCAAAAACAAACAAGAACCCAGAACACTTAAGTATGGGTTTAACACCTAGAAACAAAGATTTCTATGCTCCAGGACTTTACTACAGTAAATAAATATAACACTCAATACTCATCTGTAAATTGCGGAGTCATTATGCAGTAGGTTTTTTCTGTAGATCATTCCATAGGTATACAAATTATGTCTCTCTCCTGGTGTCTGTTGTAGTCATCTTCTAAAGGCAGCTGCCTTTACTGTTAATACCTACAACAAAAAAAAAAAAGCTTTAAATTTTATTTTTCCAATTCAGCAATTCAAAGACACTATTTTTCAATAACTGAATCTTTATGTAGAGTTGTAGGGAACTCAGTAGTAAGAAATGCTCAGGACAAGCAATGTTGCCGTATTTAGCATAAGACGAGTGGTATAAGAATATTTCTAGTCAGATAAGCCAGAAAATCATAAAAAGCAGGCTAAAAGAGATTTGTATTCCTTGCAATACTTAAGCAATTGCTCATGGCTAGTGATATGTTTCAAGCAGTCTGGAGTTCTGCCAACACAATCCACTCTAATTTACTTCAGTTCATGATGAAAATAATAAACAACCATTGAAAATATCTTTAGAAACATTGAAAAAGATCGTGTTGACAATGAGTTGGAGGTTTTGCCTAGTTACTGCTGTCAACTTAAAATGCCGTGGATATCACTCCCTACTTCCAAAATTAGGTAAGCATTCTGCATCAGTGACTCCAAAGGAGCGATCAAGGAGGGCGTGGGAAGCTGATATACGCTTACAGGTAGATGTTTGATAGAGCATTTTTATGATAATGTGAAAAAATTCCAAATGTGAAATTGGGGATCCCTGGACTAAAAGAAAGGTTATTTTGCATCCAATTGAATAAATCACCACTGGTAATAATATAGTTTAAGCTTGTAGAGAACTTCGGATAGTCCTTTATAACTTCAGTCATTCTAACTTCGTTTTAAAAGACAATACATCTTTTCTTTTGGAAAGTTTCTGTTTGACATCTCCCTGGCTTTTGATCTTGATTCTGTCTTCTTTGGGAATACTTCAGCTTTTTTACTTCATAAAATGTCTTGCAGATTGGAAAGGAATAAGCTGTTCTTCTACAGTTCATACCCAAAGATCAGAAATGGTTTTATCTGCCTTTAAAGATACAGCATACTCTTTTCATAATTTCTTAGTTCCTTCATGCATTGAACACTCCAATGTTCTTTTAGAAAGGACTATGTTGGAGTCCAGTCTCCTACAGAAGAGGAAAATTGTATCCGAGTAATAGTAAATTCTCCAACTAATCACTCCCTTTTCATATCATGAGAGGTATAATCCTCCCTTTGAGTTTCTTTAAAGTTTTTTTTCCTTGATTTTTTTACAAGTGCCACATGAAAGCCTTGTCAGAAATAAGTTTGTCAGAAATAATGAAAAACAAAATCTTCTTTTAACCCACTGTAGTTAGACTGATCCAAAAAAAAAAAAAGGCGTCTTAAAATATTTATATACAGAAACTTGAAAATAAAAAATGCAAAAAGCACTTCTTTTCAGTAATACATCATAATTCGTGTGTCATTTGTGTCCCTCATTTGTTTTATAAGTATTCAATGTCATTCGTACTTTCCCTTTAAAACAATAATATTGACAACAAAATTATGTCAGCTGTGTGTTCCTGGTCTAGCTTCTTTCATCCCTAATCCTTTCTGCCCTTAAAATCACATTAATTTATAAAGATCATTTCTAAGAACTAAGACCTAAAAAGTAGTCCATTGCAAGTTTGATTATAATTCAAATTAATCCAAAATTTTTCATAAAATCCACATACTATTTTCATCCAAGATTCTACTCCCCAAAACCAAATTATATGTGAGAAGTCATAATGCTTCTCTTCCCCTGGTCATCCCTTCCCATAAAAATCAGTGACAAACTCACACTGACTTCAGAATACTACATGATCATGGAATGGAACGAAGTTATGGAGTCCTATATTATCTAAAGACCACTCAGACAATATAATTGAAAAGTATTACTCTTCAGTTGCTTTTCCTTAAATCAATGCAGAGAAAAGAGAAATGTGTCTGTATAAGTGGAGTTTTAAGTTTGAAAGTTATAGACCATTAAGTCCTCTCATGCTTGCAGAAATCGACCCTCAGAACTAAGACACTGCTCACTTATTCTGTAAAGAAATGACTTAAGGCTGCAGATCTGCTGGCCAGCAGCCCATGAAAAATCCTTAAAAATATCTTTAATAGGAGAGAAATAACATTTTCCTGACAAAGGTTTTATGTGAATTTTGATGTGACAATGTAAGAGAGAATACAGCTTCTTTCCTTGATTGTTGTTGCTATTGAGTTATATGTTACAGTATGCACAAGTCTAAACTAGATACTTTTAAAACTGCTAAATACTCAACCAAAGCAAATAATTATCAATATGAAATTCAGTACAGAAATAAAATATTCTGATGAATATACACAAAAATATACACAATAATATTGTTGGAATTATTTATTGTCATAAAAATATTATATAATACATTTGGTAGTTTTGCAACGGTTTTTCTGGTGGATCTACAGTGAAACCTTTCTTTCAGTTTATAGTTACGGACATGTAATTATAGCTGACACTGCACTCACTTGTTGGGTTTTTTTCAGGTGAACCAAACAAAATCTCAACGAGAATAAATTATAGAAATTAACACACGTTTGTTACTCATTCTGTTGGAAATTGCTCAATACTTGGTAGCTGTCAAAAACAAGGCACATGTAGATAGTATGAATAAAACCACTAAAATCGAACCAGAAATTATTTATCTTGTCAGTTGCATAAATATATGGTACACATGCTCTAGGATGCAATTTAGTTTGCTCAGCTTTTACCACAAAAACCAAAAACAAAGTTAAACAAATACAATAAGTCACCTCATCCAAAAATGTCCAAGTAATAAAATTTTAGAGATGCCAATGTGTGTCCGTGGATTAAAGAAGAGTCCAGATGATGAGCTGTGACTAGACACCTAACTTGTAAACAAGTAACGCCATCTTTCCTAGGAAAGATTAATTCCACCCCTTGAAAACTGCACATGGCTTTAACCTTCCTATCTTAGAAACTAGAAAATGACCAAAACATGGATTCAAAAAATATTTCCATATAGGAAAGACTGAACAGATCAGGTGTCCTTATTGCAAAAGAGACGGTTGAGACACGACATCATCATCTCATGTGTGGGTAAGAAAGAAGAACGGGGTATGATTGTTCACTATTTCCCATGCCACAGAAACTTGGCTGTAACCAGCAAAATCATTTGACAATAGGCTCAACTCAGACAAAAGTATGTCACAAAATGTTTTGTTGAATTGAAAAAGGGATTAGTTTGGTATATGGGGAAAAGTCCATCAGCAGTTATTAAAAATGAGTCTTGTGCCTAACCTGCAGCTCAGAAGTTCTTAATCCTCATGATTGTCAGAAACTGATAGGATATAAAAGGAAAATTGCTTTATAATATTTTCCATTTTCTCTTAATCTTTCTATAAGATTTTTCTGGTTACTGCTGCTACAGACTAGCTGTCGGGCTAGAAAATCCTGTGGTCTGACCCTGCACAGCTGCTCCTGCACTCTCAGATTGCAGAACTGTATTGCTTTTCTGAACCGAGAAAGACAGAAGGAAACTTACTGGTACAAAACACAAAATCTTTACATAAACAACAAGTAAGGGTTGTATTAGTCACCTTAATTGATTTTCTGTGTGTTTATACTGCAACATTATCACTATTTATGTTGTAATTTTTGTTTCCAACTTTGGATATTTAAACTTATTTTCAGTATCATTCCTATCATAAAACATTTCATATTATTTGCAGTTCAGATTTATTGGTCTTAACTTTACTCCCATTTTATTCCCCCAAATACGATACAAATCAGTGTAGGTAGTTTGATGTTGAAAAGCAGAACCTTACTTCTGAATTTTTAGGCAGCTGGGAATTTACATAAAGTAGAAAATTGTCCTCTTCAGTTTTCATTTTGAATCCCCAGCATGGAGACTTGATTCATTCTACCAATGTCACCTGAAACTCCACATGCTGAACAAGTACAAAATATTCAGGAGATCATGGTATGTGTCCAAGGGGACAGTTCCACTTTTAATTCTACTATACTTTGGTTTCGTCAGTTGATCAAGAAAGAATTTACTGCAGTACTGCCTGCATGCTTTGTGCCTTCCTCTGAGGTTTGGTGAGGGCCTTGAGGCTGGGGAGAGAGGGGAGATTTGATTATGTTTCGTTTGAATTTGGGGTTGGAGTTGTTTGATTGTTTTTTATTTTTTTAAATAAATGGACTATGTCTGAGAGATTAGAAAAGTAGCAGTTTTAAAAATCAAACTGTTTGCTTCCTTCAAGTCTTTTTCCTTAGAGAAAGAAAAAAAGAGGGAGAGACAAAGAATTACACTGGCTTTTCATTTTATTTCACTTTTTAGTAACATAATCCTGAGGCAAATACTCAGAGAATATTCCTTTCCTCACAGAAAAACAGCATTTATGTCTGAATCAGCTCAGAAGTCTTAGTGACTCCCTGCTGATTTTTTAATAGAAAAAGGAACTGAAATCACTCCTCATGAATAAAAAAGCGTAATAGGCTAAGCATTTACTTTCCAGAAAAAAAAGCAACCCAAACAAGTAGGTGGGTTTCAGGACCTTCCATTTGTAATTATTTGGCCTCTCTAATATTTCCTAAAGCTCAAACGGCACCAAATCTCATCACAGATCAGCAGATATTATGTCAAAGTTGTATACACTCAAGTCTTTCAACTTTTTGTGAACTTACCCTGCAGCTTTTCAGTTCCAAAGCTGATCTCCTAGCTTCAGTTGGAGCAGGCTCTTCTGATTTGAAGCTATCCTAGCTCAAGTTTGGAATATTTCATTGTGCAGGAGGTGCCAATGAGGAACAAAAAGCCAGAGTCTGCTTGCCCAAATGTAAAGCAGTGCCTGGAAGAGCTTCAGAGTACGCAAAGCGGTTCTGTCTGGGCAGCTGTCTGCATTTCACATGCAGTTAGAAGAGCTGCACATACAGTCATAAGCATAACCTCTTCAATGTTTTTATTTCTACTGGTCAACTGCTATTTTATTTTATTTCTGTATTTGTCCCTCAGCTTCTTGCAGGCAGATAATTCTAAATGTTAGTACTGGAATTGGTTTTGCACGTATCATACTGGGGAAATATGTAACTGTCACAGGTGTTCTGTTCAGGTTCGTTCAGATGCTGTCCCTGTATTAACAGTCTATTGCCAGCAGGCATTTTCCTTCATCTTATGCCAGGGTTGCACATTAGACGAAACTTTATTCGTGGCATTTCTTTTACTGTTGGATTGTGTTTTGTATTCATGTCAAAGGGGCACCTGAGAATAGTAGGTTTTACCAGGAATTTTCAGAAAACATCTATTGTCTTCATTTCATATTAGTACCTGAATACAAACCAGATAGATATAAAAATAAACAAAACATGGACAAGAAGGCACACTGCATGATGTATGTAAAGCTATACTGGACAAAGTCTTAGAAGATACCTTGGGGAACATTTCCATGCTAGCAGAGGAACGGCCTAGAAAATTTATTAGATTTTATCCAGCCCTAGCATCTATGACTCAGAAAGTCTTACTGCTCTTTAAAACTTACTGCCTGACGAAGGAACTAGTCCTCGCAGCACATATACTGTACGGCTACAAAGCCAGTTCCTGAGGGTGTTTTCTGCCTTTGATGGGGCTGTGGGGTGCTGTCACGGACCACCCTCGGCAAAATGGCCTGGATAGCAACAGCTGTTAATGTATTAACATTATATTTTAGCGTGCATAGGAATGTTGGAAGGGGACACCCAAAATGTTCTGGATTGCATTTGCCATAAATCGATAATGCTAAAGAGGAAGATGATGATAATCATCAAATGGGTTAAGAAGTTACCCAGAGATTACCAGGAGAATTTGAAACAAAGGAATAGGCTTGGAAAACAGTATGGAAGTGTGAAAGTCTGTAGCGGGGGAGAGCCGGCTGGGCTCGGCCGGCTCTGCGTGAGCCGGGCAATATTCCCCGTCCCCATCTCCCCCCACCCTGTCCCCCCACCATCACGGGGCGCCCCAGCGCCCTGCCCCCCACGGGCAGGGATGGGGCCGGCACTGTGCCAGGGCTGCGCAGTGCTCTGAGCGCCCGGCACCGCAGGGCAGGGGTTGGGGGGCAGTGGGAGTGCCCCCGGGGCCGGAGCACCCGAGGCTGCCCAGGGGGTGCGGGGGGAGGGGGGTAGTAGCGGGCGCGATGTCTCTGTGTGCTTGCGTGTGTGTGTGTAGATGTACACGTACATCCATTGGAAGCGTTGGGGGTTGGTGATGAAACCACGGCCAAAAATCTGTATGTGTTTATTAACATCTATGATTCATACTTTGGGTCTGTTATATTACTGATACTGATCCTAACCTGTAGTTCACTGGTTGCTGGTTATTTGTATGTCCTTTGTAAATCACAGAATCACAGAACCAAAGAATGGCAGGGTTTGGAAGGGCCCTCTAGAGATCACCTGGTCCAACCCCCCTGCTAAAGCAGGTGCCCCCAGAGTAGGGTGCGCAGGAACGCGTCCAGGCAGGTTTTGAATCTCTCCAGAGAAGGAGACTCCACAACCTCCCTGGGCAGCCTGTGCCAGGGCTCTGTCACCCTCACAGTAAAGAAGTTCCTCCTTATGTTGAGGTGGAACTGCCTGTGCTCCAGTTTGTGCCCGTTGCCCCTTGTCCTGTCGCTGGGCACCACTGAGAAGAGTCTGACCCCATCTTGTTGATACCCGCCCTTTAGATATTGATAATCACTGATGAGATCCCCTCCCAGCCTTCTCTTCTCCAGGCTAAATAGACCCAGGTCCCTCAGCCTTTCCTCCTAAGAGAGGTGCTCCAGTCCAATGATCATCTTTGTAGACCTCCACTGGACTCTCTCCAGTAGTTCCCTGTCTCTCTGGAACTGGGGAGCCCAGAACCAGACACAGCACTCCAGATGCGGCCTCACCAGGGCAGAGTAGAGGGGGAGGATCACAGAACCACAGAACGGTAGGGGTTGGAAGGGACCTCTGGAGATCATCCAGTCCAACCCCCTTGCTAAAGCAGGTGCCCCTAGAGCAGGTTGCACAGGAACTCCCTCCACCTGCTGTCCACACTCTTCTTAATGCACCCCCGGATGCCATTGGCCTTCTTGGCTACAAGGACACATCACTGGCTCATGGTAAGCCTGTTGTCCCCCAACACTCCCAGGTCATTCTCCGTAGAGCTGCTCTCCTGCAGGTCAGCCCCCAACCTGTACCAGTGCATGGGGTTATTCCTCCCCAGGTGCAGGACCCTACACTTGCCCTTGTTGAACTTCGTCAGGTTCCTCTCTGCCCAGCTCTCCAGCTTGTCCAGGTCACGCTGAATGGCAGCACAGCCCTCCGGTGAGTCAGCCGCTCCCCCCAGCTTTGTATCATCAGCAAACTTGCTGAGGGTACACTCTGTCCCTTCATGAATAAAGCAGTTTGATCTTGATTTGTTTAAAACTATGTGAACGCAGTATTTTTTTCTTGCAGCAAGGACCATAAACAGAAGTGTGTGATATTTCCCTGAAATTCTGGGACTGTGTTGATTTTTAGGTTAGATCAGGCCTGTTCAACACCTCTGACATTGGCTGGATTTAACTCTATCTGTTCGCTCTGAAATTTTTGCAGGGAGCTGGAGGTTTACTTCAGCAAAATCTGACTAATGCACTATGTTGTTCTATGGATAATACTAAAATTAAGGACTTTCACAGAGCAAAATCTGTCAGTAGCTTGCTGTCTAGTTCCATGCTCAGACATTGTTTAGTTGGCCTAATTAAGAAGACAGTCTGGCCTCAATAAATACCATACTCTGAAGCATTATCCTTCTAATATGCTTGTTAAACCACTGTTTTTTCTAATTTATACTTTCATTTTGTAGTAATTTTCATATAGTATTGGTTAGTGTTTCAATGAGTCTCTTTCCTTGCTGGCTATACAAAACATTCATTTAAATATACATCAGTTCTACAGCATGTTCACCATGGTTGTGTTCTTACTGAAATTTAATGTTACAGGCTATTAACTAAAATAGCTGATGCCAAAATAATGCCAGTATCCAGGCCAAAACTTTCTACCAAAACCATTACTGTATCTTATGCTTATTCCTCAATTAACCATAGCTGCTTCTGCTTAAAAATCAGTACCATAAAATATACATCAGTAGTGTACTTATGCTAGGCAAACTACTAAAGCCTAAATTCTTTCTGCCTACATTTCTGCAAAGCTGAATACTCTGTAGGGTTAATAGAACTCATCCTTTTCCCTGTTCTCTCATTCTAGTGACAAGGATGTCATTGGCTCTTCACCAAAACAACCTTTTTTCTGTAGAAAATTGTAGACACTCAGTTTATAAGTCCACATTAAGCTATTTAAATTACAAATTTAAACCAGTTAACTAGCAAGAATTTCTTTGTCATCTAACAGTATAAGAATGTACACGTAGGTGCAGTCTAGACCTCTGCTCTGGAGCAGGCATGTGCACACTCACTGTCCACAATTAATGTCTTACCTGGTTTGTTTTTATTCATTTCCAGCGAAGGTCATTGTATATTTTTTCCATGTTCAGTTCCATACTTCAAAACTTCTCTCAATATTTAGCCTTGCTAATTTTTGCAGAAACATATGTTGTTATCTTCCAGTATCCTTTTTATAACATCTCTTTCACATGGAAGAGTTAACATCTCTCCAGTCTTTCTTTTTCAGCAAATACAAAGCACTTTTTTCAACTCATCTTGAAATTTCTTATCCTACTTGTTGCTATCTATCTTCTGTGTTCTTTCCTACTTATCTTTATCTTTCTCTAAGCATGTTTCTCAAAAAGTATACATAAGAGTTGTATAAATCTTTATTAATCCAGAACCGTATATATCTTGAATACCCGACTCTTGCTGACATCCAAGAATGTTCCCTTTCATTTTTGCAAGAATATCACATTTTTGGGTCAGACTGGAAGATCCAGATCCACTTTTGCAATATTGTTGCTTAGTCAATTTGTCTCAATTTTCTAATTCAGCTTCTCTTAATACATAATATCTCACCTCTTTGTCTTGAATCTCTGGTTGTTTCTTTCAAATCACCCCTTCAGTTTATTAATACTATTTTTAATTCTCATCCCCCCCACCCCAGCCCAACAACTATTGTAGGTTTGATTTATCAGTAAAATGCAGTACATTTTTTACTCCATTACCTAATTCATTACAAAAATATCGAATAAATTCAGATCTAGAACAGACTTCTGCAAGATTTCACCTGAAATGTCTTTGGAGTGGGCAGTAAATAAGTGACACTTCCTCCAGAAGCAGAGTTTTCCTCCAAGATGTGTGTTCATCTGACTATGTTTTCACACAGAGCATGCTTGTCCAATTAGTTTATGAAAGCGTCACCTGGAACGGTGTTGCAAACTTTGCTAAAAGTCAGCCTATACCACACTTGGTGCTTCATCTGTCAGGCCACTCAATCTATGAAGGCAATGTATTTAATGTCCTTTCTCCACATTACTGCTCCAATGCTCTGTTAATCTGTAGTCTCCATCCCTTCTGCTATAAATTGTCCAAGATACACAGACCACCTCAGAATTCATTGGGGTACCAAGTGAAGCAGGACAATTAAACAGGATGATCTAGAGCACACCTTTGTATGTGCTTTGTTTGAGGGTGGTCTGAAATAAAGGCAGTCGTCTTTGATTCCCTTTTTTTATTACCCTTTTGGGTAATAAAGGTGGATGAACTCACAAATCCTGAATCCCAACAGGATTGGTGCTGTTGATTGGTGCTGTTCAGCACCATTAAGACTAGCACATTTTTGTGTATAACTGAAGGCATATTGTTTGAAGTCTATGGAACTAATGTAAAAAAAATTAATGCATATCACTTTAGGCAATGCTGCCTTTGGAAGGTAGTAGAGATGAATTTTTTTTGTCATATAGTACTACGTTTTGCTTATTTCTGTTTAAGAGCTCCTTTAGCAGCTTTACTGAGCCCAGCCTGAAGTTATGGAGGCTAACGTATAAAGCAAATATGTAAATTATCTTACGGGGTCTCTCATTGAACTGAACAGAAAGGACAGTTAGTTATTACGTGTGAAACTCCTGCCTTGACTCCACACCTGGTAATCCAGCAAGATCAAGAGGAGTCTTCCAGAAATGGATGCCGACTTTGCACCATCCAGTAACACCTCTTAAAATCAATGACAGAACTCTTAATTAGCAGCAGACTGAAGGCATGATCTAAGCTTCTGCTATTTCTCTTGAAATATATTTATTCATTAATCATTTTAAGATTTGATTCCTTCTGAAAAGCTGGATAATTGTTTAATGCATGAAGTTCATAGTCATCTATATCTACTCTGCTTCAGCAGTTACATTAATCAGACAATAACTGTTGTGCAGCAGCTCAAATGACTTAGTAAATTGCATAAGCAGGCATTTACTTTTTCTTTTCTCTCCTAAATGCTGAATAACAATTACTGTTTAGTACATAAACAGGGCTATACAGCAGGTAACACAACCTTAAACACTTCGAGAATCACTTCTAATCAGCTTTTCCCTAATTTTTCCTGTGGTGTGGAAAACTCTAATATATTTGTAGAATCGTTGTGCCTATTTGCTAAACCACAACCCAACCCTTAAATGGAGGGAACGGTCACAATCAAGGGCAAAAATTTTAAACATATGGAAAATGAAACCAAATACAACACACTCTACTGATTGCAATCGTTAGATTAGATCATTATAATAAATATGTTGTTAATTACATGTTTACAAATTACCAAAACACGATTTCTCTACCCCTGGTGCTTCACAGCACTGTGAAGTTTAAATATCCTCACTGCATAAACTTTTTAAATATTAAAGTTATCCTTGTGGTTCCCTACTGCATTGCACCTGGCACACTGATAATATCCTCACAGCCAGAAAAGCAAGAACCGAGCTTGGGAACACAGAACCCAAAATGTGGAGCTGTTGCAACAAACAGGTGATGTTGTTTACAATTTGAAGGTAGGTATAATCAACTTTCATCAAATATTCTCCAAAATGTACAGATTTACTGTCTCTTTAAAACAGAAACAACTGGTTAGTCAGTGTTATTCTACATCATTAAAACAACAATGCTTAGTAATCTTTCCCTTAAACTGTACTTACATGATGATACTACTATTCTTTACACGCCTATCACAGCAAAAGCTGCAATACTGTGTGGAAATTTTTAAATATCTTAAACTGACACTAAGTAAGCAAGCTTGCAAAGTGCTGGTCTAATCTCAGTAGTCTTCATTTTCATGCAATGCCAGGATAGTTTGGAAATGCTGCTTCCCATCTCTTCCAGGGTTTAGGGGGGATATTCTTTGCAGCCATGGATAGAGTTCTGCTGACTTGCGACAGCTGACAGGGAAAAACTGGATTTCAAATGCTCCCACCCCATCAAATATTTAGCAGAAGAACAGTACAATTTCCGTTTCAGTTACATATTGACTAAACTTGTTCAAATCACGTTAAGACACTGCAGACTAATTATACCCTTTGTTTGTCTCTGCTCACTTCCCCAATCAGCCAGTAAATGCACAACATGAGGAATGAATCAGATTACCTTCTTACAGTACCAATTTCTGGTACTAGAATTAAATACAAAGTTAGAGGGTTCAGCCCCCAGAGGTGCACCACAGCACACAAACTAGGCATGTGGCGTCTCTTCATTGCCAATAATGGCCTAGGCGCTTCTAGAAAAGCAGGCAGAAAGTTTACCTGTTAACACTTCAGTATTTCTCTGAAGCTTAGATATTAAAGGCACCCCAGAACAGTAATCAACATCAGTCAAATCTACATATCTACATCTTAGTCACAGAAGTTGCTTTTAAAATTAAATAAGTGAAAATGACACTAAAGGTGTGCCTCACCCATGACAAATCACTCTTTAAAAAGTGCCTTTTTTTTTCTGCAACCTGCAAATTAGCTTGGGAAAATTCATTTAGATGTAATCATCTGAACTTAGGTTCATGAGAAGTTGGTTGAGATGAAACATACACACTGCACATTTCCTTCTCCTTGAGCTAAGCACCTTGTTCTGTGGAGGAACAACCCAATGGTCAAGACCTTTTATTTTTTAAGAGATGAGGACCAACAACACTTTGTAGCCTCATGACTAGCATGCTTTGCCTTGTCTATTATATCTTGGGCAGGAGCTGTAGGCAGCAGACTGTGGGTTTCAGCAGACAAATCTTCTCTCTTCCTGTTGAAGTTGCCCAATTAGGTAGTCAGGAGAAATGTAGACGTAAAGGGAAGCGTGATTTAGTGTACTGACTGGGCATTCAAGAGTAAAGAGCAAGAAACATTAATTTAATCTACTGTTTAGGCTCTCATCAGGGAGAAATCTGAGATTCTGGTCCCTCCTCCCTTGATTACTGATATTTTAATAGTATTTTCTAAATAAAAACATCTAAACAGTTCAGGNGGTAGTCAGGAGAAATGTAGACGTAAAGGGAAGCGTGATTTAGTGTACTGACTGGGCATTCAAGAGTAAAGAGCAAGAAACATTAATTTAATCTACTGTTTAGGTACTCATCAGGGAGAAATCTGAGATTCTGGTCCCTCCTCCCTTGATTACTGATATTTTAATACTATTTTCTAAATAAAAACATTTAAACAGTTCAGAAAGCAACATAAGCACTTACAACTTGTTGTATAGGTCTCAGCTCACTTCTACACAGCTTGTAGCTCAGCTAAACAAGTTCCACTGTTCATAGCCGTGATTTTCACCATAATTATCCTAAGGTTTTACAGTAATCATACTGCAGCAATACAAACTTCTAAAAATACCCTTGTGATTTTTTACAAGTTCAGCCAGACTTTTTGAAGGCATTGGGTATTTATTGTCTCTTCAGAATATATCCAGATTCATTTAACATAGCCAATTATGAGCTGCCTGAGGGGTTTACATAAACGCTTCATCGACCCTTCTGAAGTTAGTCCCATTAAACATGAATGAGTCCAAGCTGGACTTGTTATGTTGCTAGTTTCTGAACTTTCCCAGTGGGCACTTAAAAAAATATGCAGCTATTATCATTAAGAAGTGTCTGTCTGTGTGTGGATCTATTTCATTCTTTTTCTTTTCTTTTTTTCTTTTTTTTAAATCTTTTTGAGATAGAATAGAAACAAGCAAAGCACAGAGCCCAGCCAGAACTTATTGAAATGCATTGCTTATTTTGCATTTTCTGTTCCAGTATTTTACAAAAAAATGTTCAAGGAAAAGACACAAAATGAGTGAAAGTGCCTTTGGTAGATACCAGAAGTACAATACAAATAACGAATACCAGCAACAAGCAATCCTCCAAGAGTTTGAAAAGTGTCTTGAAGCAAAGAATAAATGTTCCAGCTCAACTTCCTTCTAAAAAATATCTATTGCAATTTGAGCACTTGTTGCTATATTCACAAATCTCATGTGATTTCTTCTACTTAGCAGCANAGGTCCTTCTCTGCAGAGCTGCTCTCCAGCAAGTCAACCCCCAGCCTGTACTGGCACAGTACAGTAACAGACAATGAATGTAGAAGTCACTTCAAAAATGAAAAGCCAAGCCCTCTAACAGGGAAAATGTTGCAAAACAAAGAAGAAAAATGTTAGCTATTGGTTTTTCATTCTTATTACGGCTTTAAATATGTGTTATTTTTCTGAAAAATATCCTTAGATTCCTAAGATATATGTACTTTCGCTTAAAATTATTTTATTTTTCATGCCTGCTTTAGCACTTATTAAGCAAAAAGCCTTAAAGTGNAAGGCATTGGGTATTTATTGTCTCTTCAGAATATATCCAGATTCATTTAACATAGCCAATTATGAGCTGCCTGAGGGGTTTACATAAACGCTTCATCGACCCTTCTGAAGTTAGTCCCATTAAACATGAATGAGTCCAAGCTGGACTTGTTATGTTGCTAGTTTCTGAACTTTCCCAGTGGGCACTTAAAAAAATATGCAGCTATTATCATTAAGAAGTGTCTGTCTGTGTGTGGATCTATTTCATTCTTTTTCTTTTCTTTTTTTCTTTTTTTTAAATCTTTTTGAGATAGAATAGAAACAAGCAAAGCACAGAGCCCAGCCAGAACTTATTGAAATGCATTGCTTATTTTGCATTTTCTGTTCCAGTATTTTACAAAAAAATGTTCAAGGAAAAGACACAAAATGAGTGAAAGTGCCTTTGGTAGATACCAGAAGTACAATACAAATAACGAATACCAGCAACAAGCAATCCTCCAAGAGTTTGAAAAGTGTCTTGAAGCAAAGAATAAATGTTCCAGCTCAACTTCCTTCTAAAAAATATCTATTGCAATTTGAGCACTTGTTGCTATATTCACAAATCTCATGTGATTTCTTCTACTTAGCAGCACAAAAAACAGTGAATAGGATTCCAGTACATTACAGCACTTGAGCATATGCTTAGCTCTACCTCTAGACAGCAGAGAACTAATAAAAATAAAATCTTTTCTTAAGAGCTTTCATGAATCAGAAGATGAGCTCTTTCAGTAAAACCTGACTCTTAAGAAATGTTTATACAAAGTACAATCTTCACTGTCCTGCAGAAAGAACAAGAATTTAATGTTCCTCCTATATCTGCTTTAATTTACTATAAGCCATGGGAATTTTACCTGCTGTTATTTTACTGCATTAATAAATGATAATTGGCATCAAGTATCTAGTATTTTTCTAGTGAGATTTNTGTTATTTTTCTGAAAAATATCCTTAGATTCCTAAGATATATATACTTTCGCTTAAAATTATTTTATTTTTCATGCCTGCTTTAGCACTTATTAAGCAAAAAGCCTTAAAGTGAAGTGCTTTAGCAAAAGGAGTAATTCTGTGAACCAGGAGCTGGAAATTGCAGAGCATTTAATGATATTGCACCTATGTAAAAGAAAATAAAATGTATTACATATTATTTATTTTTTGTTCTCAGTGTTGTAACTGCCACATTTTTCATCTCCCTCGCACCATTCAACAATCTGTCTCAAAAAAATCCTAATAGACTTTGGCAATGAGCCATATTTCATACATGCTTAATTAAAGATCTTGGCCTAATCATTTGCTATGCCATACACATGCATTTTAAGTAACGTGTAAGTAACTGGGACTGTTATTAACTACAGAACAAATGCAAATGGATTACATAATGTATTTCTGTAGTGCATGTATTTTGAGCCAATAGAATGACCTTTGAAAATCACTGAGATGTGTGAAAATGCCATTTGCTGTAATAGGAATGAGCGAAAGAAGGTGAACTGTAGGTGAGGCTTAACACTTCTTAAATTTTCGAAGTCTAGGCAACATTCAAAGGCTGTACTGTGAATATTTAATCATGTATAGGAAATACATGCAGTACACATGCATCATGCAAACGTGTTAAGCTTTCTTGCCTTCACATTTAAACCAGCATGGTTTTCAATTTTAACACTTTTTTATTAATACTACATTAATTTCTAATCAGAAACAGAATGCATGGTATTAGAAGAGATTTGTGACATCATGATTTATTAACACTACCTGAATACCAGCAGAGCTTTTGACAAGATATAACGTTTAAAAAGTAAACAGTCACTGCCTTGAATATCTTATAGTTTAAAGAACAATGCAAAAGACAACGACATATCTGGAGACTCTGACGCCATTTTATGATAGAGGTTCCACTAAACTGTAAAATATAAATTCAACTTTCACTTATAGGTTCAGGATGTTGGAAAAGATAACATTCCCTCTTGTCAAACTTCTCCCTTTTTTGAGAACCTGATGAATTTTTCAAGGGTGAAGTTTTAGAGCTGAGGTTTTTTACAAGTGAAGTTGTTATTAATTGGGTCATTGATGAAATTTAGAACCCAATTAATGTTTTATTTCCACAAATGGTTACAAGAATAAAATAGAAGATCTTCTCCCAATCTCGTGTAGAACTAATGATGAAATCCCGTGCAGTAAGTATTAGTTAAGATTGTTATTGGGTTTTTTTAAATTGTTGTAACTGTATAGCCCACTAGAAGAAGGATGAGGCCAATAGCCCAAATGAACCTTAAATAGTACAAATGTGAAAACATTCAGCCAGTCATGCCCGGAACTTAACAGGTGGTTGGAAGCTAAGATGCATAGGAGCCAGGATCAAAATAAAAGTCCATAAAGCACAGAGATACCATGATTTGAGGACTGGCCTTTCACACAACCTTGGTGTACCACAATTCTTTATACAAAGGTATTTGCTGCAAGCGGGCAGTTTCAAAAGTAAGCTTTGACTGATACCCGACCGTGGTCATTGTGAAGCTTCAATGCTGCGGATGTTATGCATTTGCATTTGCACAGTAGCAGTGAATGATATTTTAGTTAAAATGGTCTGGTTTCAGGTTTGTATTATATATGTCCTTATTAGAAACACTGCACTTTTATGTCATTTGCAAGTTTATTTTTTAGATACTGGGGTTTGTTTTTTTAGTAATTAGTAAAATTAAAGGATTGCATTTAGAAAAATTACTTTAAAATAAAGTTAAAATTGAAAGTGTAGAGCGGAAATTGTGGGGTGAAAAAATTAAAGATAGGTTGTATCATCTCCAAAGTGAGCATCTCCAAAGTTGCCAATTAGAATCTTAGGAATCTAGCTTAATGAAATCTAAACTTTTCTCATTTACCGAAGGTAAATGAGCAGAAACGTACAGAAATGAGTATTGAGGGCAATCAGACTTATGTTTGTTTGCCTTGTCATTACATGACAACACTAAGAATTGACAAGAAAAATGAAGGAATTTTAAAACCAGCTTTACTGGAGCACTGCAACTAGTAGTGTTTTTAACTGTAGCAACAGGACTCTATTCAGTCTCTGCAGTGAAAAGTCAAGATTTATTCTTGCTTATGACTATCTTAGAAGTTAACCATGCTCTGAATTTCACTAGCGTATCACTTAAGGCTAAAAAGGAGCATTTTGATCATCTGCTTTACCTTCCAGGGAGCTGCGTTGACATTTTTTCATTACTTTAATATGCCTTCATACGTCTGTGTGCCGAGTGCCTTCAAATCCCAATGAAATTGTCAATGGAAGTTTCAGTTTGATAGATTTTAATGCTAGAAAGGACCATTTTAATCATTTTGTCTCACTTCCTGCATAACATAGGCCATTATTTTTACCAAGTTATTTCCAAATCAAGTACATGACCTCTGGTTGAGCTGATAAAATATTCAGGAAAATAATTCAGTTTTGATTTCAAGTGCTAAAGATTCCACCATTGTTGTCAGGAAAATGCCCTAATTTTTAGCTCACATCACCCATCATTTCTAATTGCAGCTTGTTTTCAATTTTCAGCCATTAGGTTAGGTTATGTTAAAGGATTTTTTTACCTACTTAAGGGCCCTGAGGAAAGGTTGAGATGGTTTATTTTGTAATATTTATAGGCATTCATCTATCAGGATTCAGTCTCTTAATCTTCTAACTGCTAGTATTCTTTGTGCTAGACTTAATGACAATTCTTCATTCTCTCATCAGTGCCACTTTCTTGCCCTTGAAAACACTTTCAGATATTTTTCTTCTAAAATTATTTTGGATTATCTTAGCATGTCTCTCTAAAAAAGTACATCCAGAAGAGGCAGAAAGTCTTTTTAGTCTAGTAATATAATATTTGTAATGAAAGAACTTGTGTGACAATACTAGATTTTGCTGAGACTCTTTGCACTACTCACATTTTGCACATATGCATGAAATCATTCATACTTAGTTCAACATACGTGAAAGAACAGTCTGGTTCAGCAGTTTTTCAGAGCAAATAAAGCTAACAGAATGACCCTAGAATGACAACGGAAGACCAAAGGTATTAGCTATCTGCAGAGTGGCGTCTTTTACCTTTTAAACAGTAGATAAAAGGCCAATGTGGAACACTTGTTCAAAGTCAGGATGAAATAAGCAGATGACGGAGACACTAATTTTATCAGTTTGTCTACAAGACTGTATACATTTCAATCCAAAAGTGGTTTTGTATTGGAACATTTTGTTGCAATATCTATGATAACTTTGGAAATTATTTTTTGTCATCACAACTATGTTGTAAAAATCTGCACTACAGTACAGTATTGTCCACCAATATAAACCTTTTTACATGCTTTACAAGCCTTTTTACAACTGCTTTTAAGTTTGGAGATCTTTTCTATTTTAGAAAGGGTAAAACAGGTAAATCCGTGCTATGATAGGCTAAGCCTAAGAGACACTGAAAAAAGAACACAATAGACTGGTGAGTATAGTTTCATGGCCACAACAGAACGAGACAGGAAAAGAAATACAAACAGACTCTAGAAAAGCCGCTAAGTCAGCCAAAATAATACATATTGTAAATGACTTTTCTTTAGCTCATGGAAAAGCGAGGCCCTTCTTTGAAAGCAAAACTGTGTGTAAAGACAGAAACAAGAGAACTAGCAAATTGAGTTCCTTAATCAGCGGAGATGTAAAAAGTTATTCATTAATACAGTGTTTGAACGTGGCATGATAGATACTTAAAGTGGTGGTTGGGATGGTGTAAGCAACAGACCTTGTACTGACCTTCTGAATAAAGGCAATATCCCTGAGAATTCGTAAGTATTCAAAATAACTTATTGCTATCAGAGTAAATCTGGACATCAAAGTTTAAATCAAAAAGGAAATAAATGTTTCATATACCAAAATCACTAGAATGAATGCAGAATAGCAACCACAGGACAATAAAACAGACCACCTAACAATAACCCAATGTAGTGCCCCATGGTCAAATATAAATAAATGTTGAATATTATTTAAACCAATAAAGACCAAAACTGATGCCCACCCTATTATCAGTCACAAATTAGGTAGCTAATTTACACTAATGTTAACTTATTCTTATCATTTTTTTTTTTTTTGGTAGTATGGACATTGTCAGATTAGCCTTATAAATTCTGGAGCTGGTCTTCACACCAGAGTGCTAATAGTGTTTTAGAGGGTTTTCTCAGTGTCACAGATGTTGGCAGGAAAACAAAACCTGAGTGTTATCCAGGCAATGTCCTGGAAAAAAAGGAAGGAAGGGCAGCTCGGTGGAACTGGATGAGATCTCACATTTTGATTTCTACTCCTAAGGCTCTCCCTCTTTCTTTTCCAGTCATTTTCTTCTAGAAACATGCACAAGTGCCATAGGACAATGCTGTCTTTTTCATTCTGTGCAGGTGAGACCTGTGCTTCCAGCTGTCTGCTTGCTCCAACAGGAAGGACCTGAACTCTTCTCTCTGTCAGCCCTCAAAACATCCTGTAATTTTGGTGTGGTTAGCTGAGGTCAAGCCTCCTCAGGATCTGGAGGACTCTGAGCTTAGGCTTTTGGGATACTTTTGGCATCATTGTACGCTGGAAAAAGAGATTACTTTTCTCCATTAGTTATCTAACTGCAGCAGAAGGCTAGGCAGCCTGAATCCTGCATGAAATGTCCTTTGGCTTTCCTCTCAATTCCCCACACAGACAACAGAGAGAGGTGAGATATAGATTGGGTTCCCATGGTGGCTTCCAGATGTCTTTAGAGTTTTCTTCTTCTTTCCATTGTCTGCAACAGAATATGTTAGATCTAGTGGGGTCACATACCATTATTTAATTGCAGATAGTATTTGGATGGATTTTAATTACAGTTGCCAGTCATGTGAGAAGATAAACACTAAACGCTAACAAAATCAAAGTAAGAAATTAAACTGCCTGTGTGTGTGTTTAGGCATAATGGCACTGAGAGTGTGAAAGACCATGCCCTGTGATTAGAGCACCTAATGTCACACCACTTTTTTCCCCAGAGACTACAGCGACAGTTTGTTGGAAGAGACTGAAGCTATTTCTCAAATAAATTATGATCACTTGTTTTACTGTGGAAATTTTTTTTGTAGTAAAGTTAACAAAAAATACTTGCACTGAACAAAAAACCCATGAAAGAACTAGCTTTGTTAGTGAAGGTTAAACAGGCTTCTCACTGGCAGCTGTGGAGATTATCAGCTCAGTGTGTGCGTGTCGATCTTGTCAAGCCGTTGGGCAGTAATTCTGGGATATTTCAGTACACTGGACTAGCTGAATTCTCTGTGTGTTCTAGGAGAATAATTACTCATTTCAGATGATAGGAGAGGTTTTAAAAACTGAGTTTTGTCTGCAGAAATAGGAGGGTTTTATTTCTCCAAATATGAAACATTATAGTTGTACTTTGCATTAGAAATGGAGGGTTTATTCCCAACGAGCTTGGCAGGATTCTTCTGTTTGCAGACTCCCTGATCTATTGCAATACTCATTATATTTTTTTCTTAAGACTGAAAATATATAGTTAACTATGTTTTGCGTACACAAGGCAAAGAAATGTAATTACTTACCAGCCAAGGTATTCTAAATATGCTATTATTTCATTTATTTCATATTCATACATTTCATTTATGCTATGACACAGAAAATTTGCAATAGAACAATTATTATGCCTTGTTGTAAGCTGTAACTATAATTTCTCCTGCATTTAAAATACTGCTTTCGTTTGTAATAAATGCAAAATTAGAAATAAAAACAATATTAGAAGAAGTTGTCTATCCTTTCAGGGAACTGCATCAGATTTCCCCTAACGAAAGCAGTTGCTATATCAGCTATTGCCTTGCATCTGCCGTTTATCTGTGTGCAGCTTAACTGACAATGCAAGTTATACTTTCTTTGCAAATCCTATATTTGTGACAGGTGTGTAATGATTTGGAAAATATACAATATTATCGATACATACCTCACAATAGGCACGGACAACATGGTCACAGGGGAAATCTCCAGGCTGATGGAGTCTTCCTTTTCTGTACTGCTTTGACTTTGATCTAATAAGTTTCTAATTAATGTCCCACAAATTCTACAAACATCAGTTTCCTACAAGGTGTCTGAGAATGAGCTATGGTTTCATGGGTTGTTTGGGTGGGAGGAATGTATTTTTATCCTTTCATTAACATGTTTACTCATATGTCACACAGGGATCTGCATTCTTATCCAATGGATGTTAAAAGGATTGTGTTGTATGATCAAATACAGGTGATCACAGTTATGACAAAATTAATTAAAGACAAGGTTAATACAGTTATTGGATTCCAAGTTTGCTTTATTGTGAACTAGTCTTGCATAGTAAAAGCAACAAAATTTAATTTAGTAACTGTAAGAAAGGCACTGAATCAACACTAAGATAAAGTCATGTATTACAATAAAAGCATTGCAAACTCCTTTACGCTTACCTGCATATAGATTTTCATTGTCAGCCATACAAAGCAATAAAAGCAAGCTACTAAATGATGAAAGAAGTAGACAAGAACATGTCTATGCATATGGTTGATTAGAAACTTTATCCATGAATGCATCTAAAAATAAAAGAGCAAAAGGGAAAAGTATAATATTTTTCTTCAAATGAAAACTTAAAACAGCTCCCCAGAATGCTCTTTCAAGTGTAATGAAGACATTTTCTCTTACATATATGGCACCGAATTGAAGGTTTTTTCCCTTTCTGTAAAAGATAAATTTAAACATGCACAACAACTTATAAGCCTTATGGAAGCATATCCATTGTATGATATGCTGGTATGATATCTGGAGTGATACTGAAAACTGAAACATTTTCTACGGCTTGTTTACAAATAAAAGTCAATGAAAATTACTCTTTTTCTTTATTTAATACTGGCAGAAGAAGCTGTATGTTTTTTAATGCACAGTCCAGCTGTACAAAAAATAGATGCTATCACAGTACCCTTGTTGAATAAGAAGAAAACATAATTGCATGAGACCATGACAGAATAGGTACTCTTCTACAAGTCAATGTCCATTTGATTTTTCTAGTATATTTTTTCATTTATTTGTTAATGGTTTTGGTAGTACTATAGTAAAGAATATTTTTTTATCTGCTATACTATTTTTTCCTTTTTGTTTGGAAGCACAATTCATTTACATCACTGAGAAAAATTCCCCGAGACCCTGTAGCAACCATTTTTCTGTAAATTAAAATATTTCAACTTTGTGCTCACTGCAAGGAACATTAAAACAGGGCCTTGAACTTCGATGACCACAAGTGTAACCTTCCAGATTAATAATTCCTGTTTAAAGTGCCCATATCTGAGCACCTGATTAAGTAAATGGTAAAAGTTATGGGTGGGAGGAAGTTAGAAAGGAATCTCAGGTCTCTTAATGCAGAAAAGTGGTTACTTTTCAAAAATATAAAGAATGTTTTACAAATTGGAATGTTAGAACATAAATTTTGAAATAAAAAAGTGGCTGATATTGCTCAAAGATAAACAGAGTTCTATTCTTCTTTCCCTCTTATTGTATAAGGCATGAAGAACGGGAGAGTTTGGGGATTTGAGATCCAATAAGCAGCATGGCTCATAAGTCAACCTATTTTTCTTCATTAACAAAAAAATGATTGCCCAGTTGCAAGCATGTGGTTTACTACTTAACTATTGCAAATGCATATTGCAAAGTAATTTTAAAAATAAAAACTAAATATTTTTATTGTGGGATATCAAGTCACGATAAGGCAAATATCATGGTGGGACTCTGTTATAGGTCACTCAACCAGGATGAAGAGGCAGACAAAATATTCTATAAGCAGCTGGGAGCAACCTCACAATCACTAGCCCTTGCTGTCACGGGGGACTTCAACTTACCAGATGTCTGCTGGAAATACAATACAACAGAGAGGAAAGAGTCTAGAATGCTCCTGGAGTCTGTGGAAGATGACTTCCTGACAGAGATGGTGAGGGACTCAACTTGGGAACGTTCCTTGCTGGACCTTTGCTTACAAACAGAGAAGTGGGTGATTTGACGGTTGGAGACCATCTTGGGCATAGTGATCATGAAATGATAGAATTTTTGATTCTTGGAGAAGTAAGGAGGGGGTTCCACAGAACTGCTGCCTTGGACTTCCAGAGGGCAGGCTTTGGCCTGTTTAGGAGCCTGGTTGACAGAGACCCTTAGGAGGCAGTCCTGAAGGGCAAAGGAGTCCAAGAGGGTTGGACACTCTTCAAAAAGGAAATCTTAAAGTGCAGGTGTAGGCCGTCCACATGTGCCAAAAGACAAGCCAGCAGGGAAGACCAGCCTGGTTGAATAGAGAGCTTTGACTGGAACTCAGGAAAAAAAGTTGGTTTATGGTCTTTGGAATAAGGGACAAGCCACTCAGGCGGACTACAAAGATGTTGTTAGGCTATGCAGGGAGAAAATTAGAAGGGTCAAAGCCCAACTAGAACTTCACCTGACTACTGTCATAAAAGACAGGAAAAAATGTTTCTATAAATAAATTAGCAACAAAAGGAGGCTAAAGAGAATCTCCATCCTTTAGTGGTTGCAGGGGAAACACACTGAGACAGGATGAGGAAAAGGTTCAGCTGCCTTTTTTTGCCTTTTTTTTGCATTCCTTGCCTCAGTCTTTAGTAGCAAGACCAGTTGTTCT
>VZSC01005432.1:11945-38742 GCA_013398225.1 Steatornis caripensis | reverse complement strand
CTGTCGATGTTTTCCCGATCTCTGGTGTGGGGTTAAAGGACCTCTGCAAATGAGGTCCCCAGGGAGGGGGCATTCCTCCCAGCACAGCTCCTCTGGGTTAACCCCCTCCTGCACAAAACTGCCCCATCAGATCCCGGCTGCGGGACAGAGCCGAACGCACCACTTATGCTGTCGGTGCCAGGGCCCTGCCCGTGGCTCTCCCTCGCGCCAGCCACGCCATGCTGTCACTGGCAGCAGAGCCGGCACCGNAACCCCCTCCTGCACAAAACTGCCCCATCAGATCCCGGCTGCGGGACAGAGCCGAACGCACCACTTATGCTGTCGGTGCCAGGGCCCTGCCCGTGGCTCTCCCTCGCGCCAGCCACGCCATGCTGTCACTGGCAGCAGAGCCGGCACCGCCGTCCTGTTCCTCCCTGGGAGGTAACGGTGAACGAGTAACATGGAGGGCTGTTTCCAGGAGCCTGAGGACAGGGGGTCAGTCCGGCAGGAGAACTCCCCTTCCCCAGCTCTGGCCGGCCATGACGGCTGCTGGCGCGCGGACACGCAGCCCCGCAGCAGTGGCGCAGGGTGCCTGGCCAGAGCCCTCCGCAGCAAAGCGGGCAGCTGCCCCTGCATGGGCAACAGCCAACGAGGCGTTAATGATTAGCAGCCAGTGAAAATGCATCACTTATCTCTCCCCTCGAGAAAGTTCAAGTCAAGATCCTTGAACCCATACCCCTGCGCTGTTTGCCACGGTGCAGAGCAGGCAGAGGTCGCGTCCAGCGCCGAGTCCTGCCCACAAACAGCAGGGGACACGGCAGCATCAGCATCCGTCCCCTCGCCTGCACGCAGCCCGGGGAGCCGCGGGCTGTAAAAGGCAAAAACACGGCAAATCTTCCTCCCTGGAATACAGGCACAGCCCGCTCTTGGAGCTGCCGGGCCAAGGATCATGTTTGCAAATGCCTGTGCCGGGATCCCTCCCGGCATCCTCGCTTCATGCCGGGACTCGCGCTCCCGGGCAAAGGGAAACGTGGGCACAGCGCAAGCCTGAGAGCGGGGCTAGGGGAGCCCCGGGTTGGCGGGGGCGACGCATGGCGGGAGGCAGCAACCGGGGGCTCACAGCCATCCCGCCGAGCAGCAGCTTCCCAGCTGCTGTCAGTAAGCGGGAAACGCGCGCGAAGGAGAGGGAGCATCGCAAACGCTGCAGGATGAGCCCGGCCGCAGGCTCGTCCCTGCCCAGGGCTGCTCCTGCCTGAACCTCCCAGCCTGGTCTCGCTGCGCCCGGAGGAGACAGCCCCCGGTGTCCCGGCCCCAGACTGAGCTCCCAACCTACAGGAAAACCCCAACAAAGCAGAGGTTTGCACACAAATGGAATTACTCTTGCAAAACAAATTCCCCAACGGCTCATTCCAGGGTCCTCGACTGAGAGCGGCTTTGGCCAGCGTGAAGGAATGCAACAGACTTGGCTTCTGTGTCAAAAGCATTTTGAAACAGTCAGCAATAAATTCTCCCTGAGAGATTTCACAGCGGAAAACGGGGGCAAAAGGTGTTGGGGGATGGGGACCAGCACGCTCCAGTCCCCTTGGAAAAAGTCACTGCAGGAAAACTGGGGCCACAGCAGGGAGAGGCCGGGAAACAGGATGGGAGCAGCCGCCTCCTCCCTTGGTGCTGAGCGGGAGCAAGCACCAAACGCTGCCGACGGAGCTGTGCTGCCGATGGAGCGTTGCCCTGTGTGGGGGCCAGGCTGCAGGTGCCATGGCGCAGGTCTGTGCTGGAGCTGCTGGGGCTCACACAGCAGAGGTTCCCCAGCGCCGGGTCCGTGCCCTGTGCGTCAGGTAAATCCCCAGCCCTGCAGCCGCTGCGCAGAGCCGGGGTGGTGGGGACTGCTGGCCTCCTGGGCGCTGTGCTGCCGGCTCTGGGCGCACCGTGCCAGGCTCCGGCTCGTCCTCTGCACCAGGCAGCTGCGCTGGCTTCACCCCTGGCCAGGGACTGCATTGCAAACTGTCCGGGGCAGCTTTCCCAGGGGAGGAACGGGGCCAGGCTGAGGGTGCTTTGTTTCTGCACAGACGTCCGTGCACAACGAGCCCGGGCTCAGCTGGCAGCCCAGGAGCTGTGTGCCTGCAGTGGCTGGCTCTGGGACACGGTGTCCCTGCGATTCCCACGGCACCGGCTGCAGCTACGGGAGGCACAGCGCACGCGGGTGCTGTCACATAATGTGCCACATGCAGTGCCAATGTGTCATCCAGAAAGTTCCCAGCCTGCTGCAAGGTCTGGGGCTGGGCAGCGAGCAGAGTCGCTGCCAGCACGGGAGCACGTCTGGTCTCACCTGTGTCAGCACGCGGGCAGAGTCCAGGCAGCGCTCACAAACACACGGGCACACAGGGAGCCAGCCGGCTGCGACCTCCCCCTCTCAGGGAGCATCCCACCTGCTCTCCCCGAGCCCCGGGAGGTGCCACTGGGGCACAGCCCTCAATGTCACCCCAGGTCACGCAGGGACCACGGCAGCCTCGCACCGAGCCGTGCCCCTGAGCTGCCCGCTCCTGCCCAACATCCCTTCCTGGCGCTGCAGCGGGCTGAGCTCGCTCCAGGCGCGACGTGCTGCTGCCGTTAGGGCTTCTTGAGCCCATCGCAGCATGGCCCTGGGCAGACCCAGCTCCCACGACGAGGGGTCGGAGGGGACGGATGCCCACCATGCACATGTTGGCCAGCGCTTGCCTCTGCAGCCACGTGCCAGGGCTAGGCCGTGAGGCTGGGGCCGAACCGCCCTCACCAAGCCCCTCAGTGTCCCCAGCCCTGCCTGGCGCAGCTGGGACGGGCTCCAGAGGCTGCGGGATCACGCAGCCCAGGGCTGTGCACGCCACCAGGGGTGCGGGAGCAAGGGTCCCTGCGCCAGTGGGGGCTGAGCACGTTGGGCAGCAGCCAAGGCCAGAACCGATTAATGTGGCTCGGTACAGCCGTTACACATTAACTCCCTTGTTTGTCCCATATTCCCTGGCAGGAGCCTCCTGCCAGCACCCGGGGTCCAAGAGCACGTCCGGCGCACGTTCGCGCAGCCATGCCGGGCACTGTACCGGCCCTGTGGCCCTTGGACCCCTGCGAGAACTGCAGAGCTGAGCCAGGACCGTCCATTACAGGGCACCAGCGCCCACAGCGTCAGCAGCGGGGGCTCTGTCCACGAGCTGCAGGAGCCGCAGCATCACCCATGAGCTGTGCAACAGCTTGGTCAGAGAAAGCACCCGAGTGCCTGTTTATTGGGGAAGGGCGGATGTGGGGCAGCCTAGCCCGGGGAGTGCCTGTCCCGCGGTCCTGCAGCGTGCTCCTGCGGGCTCCCGGCGCAGCCCAGCACACCGTCCCTATCCCCAGACCTTGGCACTGCTGCAGCAGCCGGAGCTCAGCAGCGCCTGGGCCCCAGCAGCCCTGGAGCTGCAGTGGCTGCGGGGCCGGGGCGGGGTGGATGTTTCGGTGACCCTGGTGCTGCCGGCTCCGCACGGCCCAACGCCCGTGGGCTGCAGCGGGGCCACAGCAGCTGCCACGCCACCTGCTCCCAGCACCCTGGCAAAACCTCTCGCAGACCACGGCTCCAGGGGAGCTGCAGCTTTGTGCAGTGCCCAGCCCTGTCTGGCACCACCGCCTTGCGTGCTCCAGCCTCCCCTGGGGAGGCAGCAGGAGCCCTGGTCCCAGAGGTGGAGAGTGGCCAGCGGCACCCCACAGCCCTCTGGATGGCCTCCTGGACGGAGCCTCCAAAAGTCTCGCCTAGGGGCTGCTTTTCCCAGGCTTTGAGTCCACCTTCATCGGCGTTGCGGTGCCGAAACCAGCACTGAGCTCCTCCGAAAACCTGACCCTGAGCACGCGACGTCCCAGGGAAGGGGAGGGCAGGTCCCGGTGCGGTGGCAGAGCCAGCCCACGCCCGCTGCCGCAGCCAGAGCCCCTCTGAAGACGCGCCCCATGGCTGGACACAGACCGCCCGCACCGGGGGGTACAGGGGCAGCAGTGGCCAGGCGCCGTCAGAGCCCACCAGGCACCGGGGCCACACTGAGGTTGAGGAAGCCCCCAAAGCGGAAGGGGGGCAGGCGGGGGGCGCAGGCGGCGGCGGCGGGCAGGCAGGCGAGGGGGTTGGCTCCGCACACTCCAGCGTCTTGCTCGCTGCTGAAGTAAACGCCGTCGGGCGAGTCCACCGAGGGGTCCTCGTCAAAGTAGTTGTAGGGCCTCAGGAAAAAGCCGACACCGTTCCCCACGGTCACCGTGTTGGGGATGTCTTCGGCATGGGGGACATGCAGGAACCCCACAGAGATCCAGGCGACCAGGTCCTGGGCAGGAGGGGAGCCAGGCACCTCGTCAGGCTGAGCAGAACCCTTCCAGCCCGGCAGCCACCGGGTTTGGCTGCGGGACGGGTGAAGCCTCTGGCTGGGGCAGGAGCCAGGGTAGTGCCTGTGGTGCTCGGCTCCCCTCCGCCCGGGGGACCCCGGCTCACCTCGTCGGTGATGGTCTCGTTGTCGATGAAGTCGGCGAAGGCGACAGTGGGCGTCCAGGGGTCGTTCTGGTTGTAGATGCTGGTGCTGGTGGGCTCCTCCTCCTTCCGCCGGGTGACGGCCAGCTGGTACCTGCCAGCACGGGGAGCAGAGGGGTTGTCAGTGCTGGCATTGGGCAGGGCAGCTGCGGCATCGCTGCCTGGGGATGCACCAGCAAACTGGGGCTGGACACATCCTTGGCGCGTGCCTGGGCACACAGTCTGTCCCGGGGCAGGGAGGGACGGGGCTGGCAGGGACCAGTGTGGCAGCGACAGGCAGCAGCCCCGGCACCCTCAGGCTCGCTGGGGATCGCTCGCTGCCTGCGGGGCTCCAGCACGGCCGGCAAACACGGACGCATCCAGGTGCAAGTACCGCTGCTCGCTGCTCGACACGCTCACTTCAGCCACAGCCATTTTTAACTCCTGCAACCTCCCCCAGAACCCGAGCCGTTAAATTCACCCTGGCAGCGAGCCAGCCCTCTGTTTATCCCAAGCGTTTCCCAAAAGACATTCTGTCCTTACGTGAAGATGTCAAGACCTGGGGATGCCAGTGCTTCCCTTGGGAGTTCGTCTACAGCCTGGTTGCCCTCACAGGGAAAAACACATGATCTCTCTAAATTAATCTCATCTGGGGTCGGATTCCTGCCTGCGAACTACTATGAACAGATGTCATTGAGCAACTTTTCAAGGGAGTTTCAGAGCCAAAAAATAAGCATNGTTGCCCACGGTCGCAATGGACCGAACGACCAGAGCAGAGTTGACCAGCCCCCCGTAGTAGAGTGACTGCAGGTTGGAGTAGTGGCGCCTCAGAGGCGAGCCCAGGTTCTGCTCAAAGATGCAGAGGGAAGCCTTTCTCTTGCTTGCGCTCAGGGTCTCAGACAGAGAGTATGTGTCCACGTAGGTGGCTGAGTACGGGCAGTCGACCCCTCGCACCAAGGGGGAGGCGTAGCGCCCGATGCCAAAGCTGCCATCCATGTACCTCGTCGACATCCCTCCAGGGCAGTTGGAGCCATACACTGACAAGGCCTCTTGGACGCTGATTTCATAGGCAACCCTCTCCCCCTTGTGTCGGATGTCAAACAGGCGCAGGCCCGTGTTCACGCTCATCCCAAAGGCAAAGCTCCACGCCTGGAAGAGGACGTGGTTGTTCCGGATGCTGTAGCGGGGACCCTGGGGCTCGTACTGCAAAGGGAACAGCGCGGCCGAAGGCGCTCGGGGCTTCATGGATGAGAAGTCCCCATCCCGCGGCGCTCTCCTCACCTTCTCCACTCTGATGCGACCCTGCACGTAGGCGCTCTCCAGCTGAACCATGTCCCTGTGGTACTGCCCGTTGTAGAAGACCCTGCTCACCGCCCACCGGGAGATGTCCAGGCTGCTGTGGTCCACCAGCACCTCCAGGCCCACCGGGTGCACAAAGAACCCGCTCACGTTCTGAAACACGATCAACCAGGACTTACGGTCTCCAGACTGGAATCCACGGGGAGCTGCTGTCACGGCTGCTAGACTGGCTCCATCATACTCCATTACTTGACGCATGAAAGATGGAGCTGCGGGGAACACCTGGCTCTTTAAGAACCCTGCAATCTGTTTGTATTCAACAGCCAGCGTTGGTCTGCGGTGGTACGGCACCTTGCCCCCATACTTCTGCACCGTGACATCCCGGTGATACGCCGGCGTCGGCAGCGGACCCACCACGTACTCGGTGACGTTGGGGTCTGGCTGGTTCCCAAAGTACAGCACAGCCAGCGCCTCCCGGGGCGGGCGAGCCCCCCCACCATCCAGGAACCGCAGCACCTCTGCCTTGGCGGGGACCTGCACGTCCACGGAGGCGATGCAGTTGTCGGAAGGTTTTGCGCGCGACGTGTCAACCAGCTGCACCCCAAGGTTTCCCCGCAGGTACCGCACCACTTGCGCCATCTCTTCGGGTGTCAGATCGGCAAAGACCAGGCTCTGGCCGTCATCAGTGTCCTCCTGCTCCGGGGGCTGGTGCTGGCAGGGGCTGGGGGCCCTTCCTCTGGTCAGCAACACACAGACTAAAGCAAATATCGTGGCTAAAGCCAGAACCAGGAGGATGAGCACCGTTTTCACATTCATGTCTGCCAAGGCACTGAGAGCTCCCGCAGTCCAGCACGGCGGATTTCCAGCTGCAGAATCCTCCCAGCACCTCACCGACAAAAGGGGCTGGGTTTGGTTGCATTTGTTTTTTCCCTCGTTTTCTCCACAGGGAACGGCCTGGAGGAGCTCGCGGGGCGGGCGCAGGGGATGTTCTCAGACGTGCCCTGGGCTTGCTGGGAACCATAAAAGGCAACTTTGCTCTGCTACCCCCAGCGGGTTATAATTTTAAGTATACTTAATAATGCTTCTGCATCTGTCCTCCCCTCTTGTCCCACGTGTCACGCTGCAGGCCTTGGAGAGCACGGACCCAGTCACTCGGGGGAAATAAACGCGTCTCCCTGCACTTCCTTCTCGTAACCCTGCAGATGCAAACAGCCAGGCAGGCAGCAGACACCGCAGTG
Source organism: Steatornis caripensis (assembly GCA_013398225.1). Taxonomy (NCBI): domain Eukaryota; kingdom Metazoa; phylum Chordata; class Aves; order Caprimulgiformes; family Steatornithidae; genus Steatornis; species Steatornis caripensis. Next base: position 31,740 of record VZSC01005432.1, on the reverse strand, counting down.
ACGACGCTCCTCTCTGCAGAGCACAGCACTGTGCTCCCACGCTGCCACGGCCCTGACACCACCAGAAGACCTCCACGACCTATGCAGAGACACCGCAGCATCGCGCGCGGCTGCCGACGACCCCATGCGTGGGAAGGCACCAGTCCTGCAGCCGGCAGGGAGGGACAGCTGCTCGTCACCCCCTCAAAGGTGGCTCCTGACCCTGGGCTACATCCTGGCATAGATGGGGCTGTGAGGAGCAGGATGAGGGCTCCAGAGCCCACCGAGCATCCCGGCAAACGGGCAGCGGCACAGGCCGTGCTGCAGTGCCAGCCGCTGCGTGGCTCCCGCACCCTGGCTCGAGCCCAGAGGAGGGCTCTGGTGTGAACCCGGCCAGCGCCAGGCTGCGAGGGGCTGCGGTCCTGCTTTGTGCGGACGCAGCTGTGGGGACGGTGCTGGCACAGGGACAGCAAGACCCGTCCCTGCAACAGTGCCCTCCGTTCCCCTCATCTGCACCCAGCGGTGAGTGCCCGAGGGCTGCAGCCCAAGCGGGTCCTGGCACCGTCCCCAGCCTCACCCCGAGCACCCAGAGCTCAGCGCCAGCACCCACCTCGGTCCTCGCCCCAGAGCCCAGGACGCCCCAGCCGTCCCTCCTGCCCTCCGGCTGGCCCATCCCGGTGTCCGGACGGGCACCCAGAGCGTCGCTGCTGGGCGGGTTTGTGGACGCAGGAAACGCGGCAGAGGCGCAGCATCATGCCCCGAGCAGACACTGCTGTAGGTCGTAAGAATGAGACACTCGATAGGGCACCGGGCCAGAATAATTTTCATTTTTTTTTAACCTGAGATAGGCACTACACAGCACTTGCTTCTACAGCAGAGGAACAGGATTTTCTCCTCACTTTCCTGCTGCAGCAGAGATAATTAACAGAGATAACGTAGACTCCTGTCTGGCATCATGCCAGGAAGATTATGCTTCCCTTTTAAAGAGCACTATTTAAAAAAGCAATGATAGAAAGTGAAGTCATTGCACAACGAGAAATTGAGACGACTTCACTGAAGTGAAAATCTGAGACAGAACAGTCAGCCTGGTGCCTCTGACTGCCTCCTAACGCCGTCCTGTAGCGTTAAAGCCTGCTCATATTTTGGAAGCCATCATAGGTGAACGGGGGGAAGTTTGGCAAACAAGAGGCAGTTTTGGGCAGGCAAGCAATAGGGTTGATTTCACACGCCGTGAAGTCCTGCTCACTGGTGAAAAACACACCATCGTGCGAGTATATGGAGGGGTCCAGGTCATAGTAGTTGTAGGGTCTCAGGAGAAAGCCGACCGAGTTTCCCACGGTCACAGTGTTGGGAATATCCTCAGAGTGCGGGATGTGAAGGAAACCAGCGGTTATCCAGGCAACCAGGTCCTAGGCAGGGAAGAGCCACAAGAACGTGGTTATTTCAGAAGCCTGCAGCAGCAACCGAAACCCGCACAGGGACCACGGAAAGCTACAGGAGAGCAGCAGGGGACCTCCACGGGCACCCGCCCAGCCACGTTCCCACATGCCGAGCTCCCCACTCCTGGGAAAGATCCCCTCCCTTCCCCAAAGACCTCCCTGCAGCCACGGCCACAGACACCCACCCAGCAGAAGGGCCCTTGCCCTGACCCCCCCGGCCGAGCCCTGGCCTCGCAGAGATTTTCCTGACGTTTTGCCAGCATTTCTCCACAGGGAGAAACGAGCTCCTGCTCCGCGCTCTGATCTCCACACTCTGACCAAAGCACCAAGCAGATACACAGAAAAGGCGATGCTCAAACGCGCTTTCCCTATTCCTGGGGGTGCTGCCCTCCCAGCTGAGTCTGCTGTCCCGCGGGCAATGCCGGAGTCGCTCGGCCCCTGGGGCAGCTGTGGGGCTCCTGCTCAGTCCGGGGCTGGGTATTACAGCTCTGGCCCAGGGGACCCCGGCTCACCTCGTTGGCGATGGTCTCGTTGTCGATGAAGTCGGCGAAGGCGACGGTGGGCGTCCAGGGGTCGTTCTGGTTATAGATGCTGGTGCTGGTGGGCTCCCTCTCCTTCCGGCGGGTGACGGCCAGCTGGTACCTGAGGACAAGAGGAGAGATGGGAGCAGCCCCCTGGGGCAGGGCAGAGCTAAAAGCCAACTCCCCAGAGAGTCTGCAGAGCATGAGCCTGCTCCTACCGAGTAACCCCAGCCCAGAAGAGCGCCCGCTCTATGCCTCCCCATCAAGGAACACCCATGTGATGCCTCCCCAGGCGGCGAGGCTGGGGGCGTCACTGAGAACCAGCTGTCCCAGTCAGAGCAGCCTGACCTTGCCCAGCTGATGGCCCTCTCCATGGAGCTGGCTTCGGGGACGTGGTCCCCCGCAAAACTGGTGATCTGGATCCTGTAACCACGCTGGTGGCCCCACTTGTTTTTGCTGTTGGCTGCGAAGTAGATGTATCTGGGCATCTTCGACTGGAGCCGGAAGGCAGCCTGGTCCTCCGTGTCCAGGACCTTTTTGGTGAGTCGTGGCCGCTCTATCTGCTGCTCTGGGCTCCAGGGCGCTCGTGTCATTTCAAACGCCATGTCATGGGCCACCAGGGAGTTTTTCACCCCTGCGAAGCAAAAGTGAAGTCACTGAGGAGTGACCCACAGTCCCCTGTCCCCCACGGACATCACTGCAGCCACAGCTCGCTTGCCCCATCCTCCCTTCCCACACTCCGGGCTCTGAGCACCAGCCCCTGCCCGTGAGAGCCGTTACTGCTCTGCAGCTGCACGGCAGCACGACCGTACTTTGTGTACGTTCATCTATGGCCGTACGACCGTACGTTCACCTGACCCCAGCAACACCGCGCCGTGGCAGACGCACCATCCATGGGGACCCCCGCCCTCTGCGAGGGCTGAGAGAGGAGCCTCATCCCAGTGCAGAAGAACAGGTTTGCTTCCCCCTGCACGCAGAGTCTAATTAACCCAAGTGCCTGACCGCCCAGGCTCTGCTTGCGCTCATCAGCATGTCCCGAGAGCCGGGAAGCACCAGGAAGGGCCCAGGCTCCGCACACATTTGCACATCACAGGGCTGGAGCGGTGCGGCGCAGTTCAGGTCTTTCCACAAAGAAAAGTCATGAGCCAGAGGCTCAGAGCAACAGGAGAGGCACAAGAGCAGACAGATCTGGGGACAAGACAGCAAAGAGCTGGCTGAGAGCGCTCGAGAACCAGCACCAGCATGGCTCTGGCAGAGGGGCCAGTGCTCAGCACCCGCTGCCTGCCCCAGCCAGAGCGCGTGGTGTAACCCCCTCCGTGCTCTTCCCCGTCAGCCCCACGCGAGTTTCCAGCTTGCGTAAAGGCCGTTTCAGAGCTGAACCTCTGGCCGTCCTGGAAGATTTGAGCGTGGGTTTGGGCCTGAGCCCCACAGCTGCCATTGCCTCTGGTCAGCGCCAGAGCCCCATGGAAGAGGATCCACACCCAGAAACCACCACGCTCATTTTCTTCCCTTTTCTGATGTGAACAAAACTTCCAACCCCACACCACCCTTCCAGTGACAGCAGTAACACTGCCTTTTCCCTGTTCTTGCAGTTTTGCAATCGCCCGTTTTTACCTGGGTACTCAAAACTCCTCCTAAAACGACACGCAACAGTCTTTAATTTTGTGTTCCCCAATTAAAAGGAAATCGGGAAATTTTTAATAGATGGCAGGAGCACGCAAAAGATGCAATTTCAGCAGGAACACGAGGACAGATTTGTGGCATAAATGGTAGGGGAAGACCTAGAAAACTGCAGCCGACGCTGCCACTGCTGCTGTGAGGAAAGGATCTCTCGTACACCCGGCAAAGTGCAGCACAGCCCTAAGCTCAGAGCTGGCCACCAGCCCAGCACCTGCCTGCTGTGCCCGCAGCCCTACGGAGAGGGCAGCTGCCTGTCCCGCTTGCACATGAGCAGCAGGAACAGCTCGACAAAGCTGTAGGAAGAAGGAAGGCGAGCTGGAAATCACATCCCAACAAACCAGCATGATCGACTCCAACTTCCATTTGGGGCTCAAGACAGGGGCACGGCATGGAGGAAAAAATCCCAAATTCTGCAGAGCCCCAGAGGCGTCGAGGCCAGCGGGGCAGGGTCAGGGCTGAGTCTGCCTGCCCAGGCAGGAGGGGAGAGAGCCATTCCCGTTAGGGGCAGGGGCCGGGCACACGGCAGCGCTGGCGCTACCCAGCCCAGGAAGCCACAGCTCTGCACGGCGCTTAGGGGTAACTGCATGGGCCAGGGGGGAACCTCTCTCTGTACGACACCGCCTTTGCATTGCTCTGAAAACAGAAGGGAGGCAGCTCTGTGTCAGCAGACCACCCGACCCCACGTGCAGAAAGAACGAANTGCCTTGGCGGGGACCTGCACGTCCACGGAGGCGATGCAGTTGTCGGAAGGTTTTGCGCGCGATGCGTCAACCAGCTGCACCCCAAGGTTTCCCCGCAGGTACTGCACCACTTGTGCCATCTCTTCGGGTGTCAGATCAGCAAAGACCAGGCTCTGGCTCATGGACCCCGTCTTCTCCACGACCCGGGGCTGGGATTCACAGCTGGGCGATCGCCTCCCCCTGCTCAGCAGCATGCAGGACAGAATGAAGATTATCACTGCAGCCCCAACCAGAAGAACGTAAGGAAGTTTGGGGTTCATCTCTCCGAGTGTAGAGACGGCGCGTGTGGTTTGGCTGCAGCATCTGGAATACGTCCCTCACCTGCAGACCAGGCTCTTAATTCATTTGCCGACTGTGGGCGTAAAGGCGTCACTTGTGAGGTGGGGAAGGGAGCCTGGAGCTTGCATGGGACTGCGAGAGCAGATCACAGGGCCCAGCCAGTTCAGCCTGTTTCCTCCCCACCCCAGACACATCGAGGGAGCCAGCTGGGGAGCCAGTGCCTGACTCACTGCCCAGGCTACTGAGGGGTTTCTCCGCTGCAGGGTGACATCATGGGGAGCCCTGGCGTCGGTCTGTGCAACAGGACGTTGCTTCTCCCAGCGTCTTCCAGGACACCCCGTCCCACCTCATGTTGGAGCGCAGCGATGCTGCAGGGCCAGGCTCGGCCGGCCCCGTTCCTTCTGCACCCCGGTGCCCCAGGACCAGCCCCGCTCCCTTGCAGGACTGGTCTAGGCTGGTGCTCCAGGAGAGCCCAAGATCTGCCCGCTCCCCAGCCCCTCCACATGCCTGTTCTCCCTGTCGCCATTCTCTGTTGCCTCCAAGTCCCTCCCGGTCCTGGCGGAAGGGACCTGGCCGCTCCAGCCCATCTCCAGCTGCGGGCAGACTGGCCGAGATGGGAGCAAGCTCCCTGGCGAGAACAGGCAGCGCTCGCCAAACCCCTGGCAGCAGCTGCAAGCGACTGGCAGCACCTGGAGCGGCTGCACCAGGAAGAGCAGAGGCTGTGGGACAACTCACAGGACACATCTGTCCCCATTCAGCCACCCTAACCCCACTCCAGCACACACGATCCTTGGACAAGAGCTGTCACGGACAGAAACAGTTACTGTCAGGGAACTGTTCAGACCTTCCAAGAGGAGAGCAGCGAGTAGCCGTTCAGAGGCAGTGAGCAGGGGGCTGGGGCACCCGGGCCAGCCCACCGCTGTGTAAGGTGGCGGCCTCTGCACGGCCAGCTGCGCGTGAGGCGGCAGCCATGCATCGCTGACGGTCAAGGATGGCTTTCCAGAGACTGTGGTCCACTTCATGCCCTTCTGGCTGAGACAGTTTGAGGCAGAGGCAAGAGGGGCTGGGCAGCAGCTGAAACCACTACGGCACTGGATCAATTTGCCACTCTCGTGATCGTGTTAATTTAGGAACTTATGTTTTCATTCTCGCTTCCAGCCACGGAATAACTGCCCTTTTCCCCTGCAGGTCCCACGCCAGCCTCAGATCAGGATCCAAGAAACCTGTGTGGGAGATGACCCATTTTTGCCGTGCTTCAGTTTCGCTTCCCTGCACTCAGAAGGTGGGGACGCTGCCGGGTGCCTCTCGAGCACCCCGCATGGCCCCGAGCCCTGCTGATCGGGATGGCGAGGGAGGGGAGCCCTAAGTGGAACAAGTTGGGGATTGTACGCAAATCTTCTCAAGAGCAGCAGCCAGGGTTCAGGGGCTGTCAACAGAGCAGGGAACAGAAGGGCACAGCAGTCACAGAAAAGGACCGTGCCACCACGCGGGAACCGTATTTTAACATGTTTTCAAGCCCTGCTTACAGGAGTTGAACGAGGATCAGCCCTGTTTTCAGCCGTAGTGACAGCAGCAGCACCTTTCAAGGGCACACAAACCGCTGCATCGCAGGCAGCCACAAGAGAGGACACGTGCTGGGAGCGAACGCTTGCATTGGCATCAGCTGCAGCACGATGTATGTAGTTCTACGATTACTCCCCGCAGTCCAGGAGACAGCACGGCTTACTGGAGCTGCGTTTCTCCTCAGGCTGGTTCAGGTGCAGTCCACTGCCTACCAGCGATCTCTTTGGTCCTGTGCAGATCTAAAACAGTTTTTCCCCCTACCTTTTACAGGAGCAGATTTCAGTAACAGACACCTAACGCTGCCAGCCTGTGCCCCAGCACCAGCACTGCCCTCACACCTTCCCGCGCTGCAGTTACTGGAACGGCCTTTGGGCAGAAGCAAAGCCGTCCTTTCCGGCTGAGCATCCTTGCGCTCCCAGCACTTCATCGCCCGGCCCCAGAATGCGTAGAGGGAGCTGCTGCTGGACTCGAATAACCCCGCAGGGATCCGCCGCCAAAAGCCGTGACTCTGCGCAGGAGCAGGGCAATGCGCTGGCTCACCGCAGCCGCTTTGCAGCCTGAGCTGCAGTGCCCAACTGACAAGCGTTGCCTCAAAAGAGAAGCGGGGCTAGAGCTGCACAACTCGGCCCTGCAGATCAGCAGCCCAGCTGCCCTCCTTTACGCTGAGCGTTCAAGACACAAGCAGGACTTTCCCCAAGTTACGAGCAGCACCAGGCGCAGCAAGAGCAGGCTGACACCTTCAGCCCTGCAGACAGGGCTGTGTCTCCCTGTCTGCCTGGCCGTGCCTATGGCAACACGCACCGTGCCAGACATGAGGCCTCAAGGAAACACAAACATTTTCCAGCTGCTACCTTTCATACTTTCCCTGGGCTGAACACAGAGCTCCCAGACAATTCATACTGCCTTCACCTCCATGACCTTAACAGACGATTTTATACTTAGAAAAATTATTTTGCAAAGAAGGAAGAGTTTAGGAGAGTGAGAAAGCGGAGTTCTGGTGTCACTTATAGAGGATTCTACACAGCAGGAGGCAACGCCCCCCCTCCCCGCCAAAGCTCTGGGGTTTACCAGCATAATGGCAGACATTAAAGGAAGACCCAGACCTACCTCCCACGTCCAAGTCCAGTTTATAGTTGATGGAATGGGTGTGCACCGTACCCAGCGTGTGCTCCCAAACCCGATTGCCATATCTCAGACCATCCCCGTGGAGAAAGGATGAACTCGCGTACCCCGTGGCGTGGACCTTGCCTTCGATGGCCCCGTTCTGGTAGAAGATGAAGTCCCACACGTAGTCGTAGTTGCCCACGGTCGCAATGGACCGAACGACCAGAGCAGAGTTGACCAGCCCCCCGTAGTAGAGTGACTGCAGGTTGGAGTAGTGGCGCCTCAGAGGCGAGCCCAGGTTCTGCTCAAAGATGCAGAGGGAAGCCTTTCTCTTGCTTGCGCTCAGGGTCTCAGACAGAGAGTATGTGTCCACGTAGGTGGCTGAGTACGGGCAGTCGACCCCTCGCACCAAGGGGGAGGCGTAGCGCCCGATGCCAAAGCTGCCATCCATGTACCTCGTCGACATCCCTCCAGGGCAGTTGGAGCCATACACTGACAAGGCCTCTTGGACGCTGATTTCATAGGCAACCCTCTCCCCCTTGTGTCGGATGTCAAACAGGCGCAGGCCCGTGTTCACGCTCATCCCAAAGGCAAAGCTCCACGCCTGGAAGAGGACGTGGTTGTTCCGGATGCTGTAGCGGGGACCCTGGGGCTCGTACTGCAAAGGGAACAGCGCGGCCGAAGGCGCTCGGGGCTTCATGGATGAGAAGTCCCCATCCCGCGGCGCTCTCCTCACCTTCTCCACTCTGATGCGACCCTGCACGTAGGCGCTCTCCAGCTGAACCATGTCCCTGTGGTACTGCCCGTTGTAGAAGACCCTGCTCACCGCCCACCGGGAGATGTCCAGGCTGCTGTGGTCCACCAGCACCTCCAGGCCCACCGGGTGCACAAAGAACCCGCTCACGTTCTGAAACACGATCAACCAGGACTTACGGTCTCCAGACTGGAATCCACGGGGAGCTGCTGTCACGGCTGCTAGACTGGCTCCATCATACTCCATTACTTGACGCATGAAAGATGGAGCTGCGGGGAACACCTGGCTCTTTAAGAACCCTGCAATCTGTTTGTATTCAACAGCCAGCGTTGGTCTGCGGTGGTACGGCACCTTGCCCCCANCTCCCAAACCCGATTGCCATATCTCAGACCATCCCCGTGGAGAAAGGATGAACTCGCGTACCCCGTGGCGTGGACCTTGCCTTCGATGGCCCCGTTCTGGTAGAAGATGAAGTCCCACACGTAGTCGTAGTTGCCCACGGTCGCAATGGACCGAACGACCAGAGCAGAGTTGACCAGCCCCCCGTAGTAGAGTGACTGCAGGTTGGAGTAGTGGCGCCTCAGAGGCGAGCCCAGGTTCTGCTCAAAGATGCAGAGGGAAGCCTTTCTCTTGCTTGCGCTCAGGGTCTCAGACAGAGAGTATGTGTCCACGTAGGTGGCTGAGTACGGGCAGTCGACCCCTCGCACCAAGGGGGAGGCGTAGCGCCCGATGCCAAAGCTGCCATCCATGTACCTCGTCGACATCCCTCCAGGGCAGTTGGAGCCATACACTGACAAGGCCTCTTGGACGCTGATTTCATANGCAGGTACCGCACCACTTGCGCCATCTCTTCGGGTGTCAGATCGGCAAAGACCAGGCTCTGGCCGTCATCGGTGTCCTCCTGCTCCGGGGGCTGGTGCTGGCAGGGGCTGGGGGCCCTTCCTCTGGTCAGCAACACACAGACTAAAGCAAATATCGTGGCTAAAGCCAGAACCAGGAGGATGAGCACCGTTTTCACATTCATGTTGCTGCTGGTCCCGAGACATTCACAGCAGCTTTCAGAGCAGGGTTTCTAGCTGCTGCCTCTGTCAGTTTACGCTGCACTGGATGGATTAGCACGGAAAGTACAAAAGACTGGGAGAGGCTAGGGGAGGAGATCTGAAATTCGTGGTGACCAGAAAGGGCAGATCTCCTCTCTCAGCTGCAGCCTTCTGTCCTCCTCCACGAGCAGTGTCCTGAAAGAACTAGTGGGGATGCAGGGTTGGTGACTCAGACAAGTTTCACATAATTCTGTTAGTTTTTCAGTCCAACCTGGCTTCCTGAGGCTGCCCGTAAAAACGACTATCCTGTAGGGCAGCCCGAGGTGGCTGGGACCGCTGTGAGGCTCCGACAAGCTGGGAATTGTTGCCACACTGTAGAATTTCACCTCTTTGCAACTCACCGAATTTCCTTGTTTATCAGTCTGCTTCCTTGTAAACATTCTCCCTGGCAGCATGATTCCAAGCTTGAGGTTACTTTTATTTTATTTTTTTTTAAATCTTCCACATGGAAGCCTTTGCTGAAAACACATCCATCTGTGTAGAAAAGCTTCGGAGAGCATGGAGAGATGTGGCTCAGGATAAGATTCAGGCCCCAAGACACTGTGAACAACTAGCTCTCAGTTTGCACCTCTGAACAGCTATGAACTAATTACTCCTCCAGCATTCTACTGAAACAAGATCACGCAGCTTTTGTGTCTGCCTCCGATGAGGTGCAGCTTCTGAGAAGTTCCCTCAAGGACAAAACCATCCCCAACCTGTGGCACCCAAGCAGGCAGCCGATGGCAGCGCCCGCTACCCCTGTGCTGACGGGCTGCCGTTGCCCATGCTGAGCAGCGACCTCCCGGATTTCTGCCCGGGCTTGTGACGACCGCCCTCTGCCATCCCCACCGAAGGCGACTCTGCTGGTCTCAGAGCGCTGTTGAAAGGCCTTGGCGGAACGAGGCGGGCAGACAACGGGACTTGGTGCTCCGTCCTGCCATGCTGCAGACACACGGCGTCGACAAGACGCACCGCTTTAGCTGCAGTCCGTGCCTGTCCCCAAGCTGGTGCTGGGAAGCACAAGGGATCCAAGAGAACCACAGCTGCAGATTCAACCCAACGTTTCCACCCCTGCTGCCAGCCTCACCTCACCCTGGCCTTCCCTTCCTCCTCATGTCAGAGTTTCCTGGTGGGAGACAGCCCCCGCCCCAGCCTCAGCCCTGCCTCCAGTTCTTCCTCTGCAGCACATCTCGCCCTGGACTCAACCCCTCCGCGGTCCTCCGGCTGTGCTTACCGGATGCTGCACTGGTAGGCAGAAGGCCACGTTGCCATAGGACACGGTCCATTATCCTCACCACTGCTGGCGGCCTCAGCCTTCTTTAGCCCAGGCTGCAGCTGTGCTGGTCACGGACAGGAACGTCCACTCCGCGCCAGCACGCGTCATCTCTGCCCCACCGGCCGTTGTGCCAGCACAGCCTGCAGCCACGGCAGTCGACTCGTGTGGCTGCTGTGCCAGAAGAGGGGCTCACTCTGTGGCACGGACACAGGATATGGGGAGAGACAGGACAGATGAGAAGAGAGCCTTGGCTACACAGGACGTGACAGCTACGGGTTCCAGAGGTACCCTGCTCTCCTCGGCTTTCAGCTGGCCTCCAGTGGCAGAGTCAGACGCCTCTGAGTAGCCCCAAGTTAAGCAAAGAAGCAATGACTTCCAAGCCAGTCTTTCAATCCATGGAATCAACCAGGCTTCGAGGACTGCTTGGGGTTAGGCTTGAAAGAAAAATTCCCTTTCGGTGGAAGCCTAGAACACGGTATCTGTTTCACTCAGAGTGCAGAGAGGAAGCGCTGTTGCCCCAGCTAAGGTTTAGAGCGGCACCAGGACGTACCTCCTGCCTCCCAGGAATTCAAGTGTTCTGATGCAACACGCACCTACGCAGCTGAGCCGAGGCTGCTGCACGACGCTCTAAGGCTGCACGCGCAATGCTCACGTTGTCGGTTCCTTAAAGAAGTACAAAAAGAGCAGATCATTCAGTGCTGAATTCGCCTCTTGGTTTTGCATCCCAAGTCCCTAGAAGTCCCGGCACAGGCTGCAATTACAGACGGTCATTTTCTAAGCAGCACAGCAGTAGTTTAAGAGAACTGGACATGCTCCACAGGCCTTACTGCCCCACAAATCACAACTCAATCCTGCAGCTTGCCTGGGAGATGGCTGAAAATAAAGTGTGGGAACACTCTTAGTCCTGTGCATGTTGGGCGTTTGGAAAAGAAGAGAAACCCTAACCTGTAATGACATCCCACAACAAACCAACCCACAGCACACACCCCAGGGCTGCAGGATACAGATGACACAAAGGAAGCTTTCTGCGCTGCCTCTGCCCTGCTACAGGATACATGAACTCAATGATCTTCAAGGTCCCCTCCAATCCAAGCCATTCTGTGATGCCATGTCTAATACCACAGTATTTAATACTGTCCATTTCTGCTGTACTTCTCAAGCTGAGGACTTTTAAAGCCTATTACAAGCCACACAAGAATCAGCCTGCACTTTTAAAAATAAACAGAACAGCCCTAAATCCATCTCCATCTTGCAGTAGAAATTTCAGGAAGCAGAGTAATTAACTGAGCCTGCACAGCCAGGAAAGCCGTGTCAATACCTTACAGATGAAAAGCGATCAGGCATCTTTAAGGGCCACACATACCACTGAATTCCTTGTGTACCTTCTCCAAAAGAAGCCTGAAGCAGCTTAAAGCTAACCTAGGATTTAAAAAATTACATGTCTCGCTAACAGCAGCATAACTTGTTTATGACCCGTTCGGTGCACATTCCTCTTCCCACAACTCGGCTCCCCGCTCTGGGTAGCCCATCGCTCTGTCCCACACCTGATATGGACAATTCGCATCCTATCCATGTTTATTTTGGCTGCACGGTTGCTTCTAGGTACTGCCCATTAGTGCATCTTTTATTTGCTAAATTGCCCATGTCTCCCAAACAAAGCAACAGAGCAAGGAGTTTGCTGTTTTTCACTTGCACAGAAGGTAGAGGTGGCAAAAAATAGTCTCTGAAATTTATAGAAACCAAAACCAGAGACAGACAGCTCTTGGCTTAGGGAAACTCCAAGAGTCTGTGACTGCCAGACAGCTGGGTAAAGAGTACGGTACCGAAAACCCCTTGCCAGCAATCCCGACACAGGCAAGGCTTAAGCACACGCCAAGCCAGACCTCAGGCTTTGGAAAACTCCCACTCCCGTGCTCTGATCCCACGGGGTCAGCTCGTGTAAAACAGAACAGCGGAGATTGCCTGACCCGCTCCCATGCCGGCTGCGTTTCTGGCAGCGTTTGCGTCTGCACACAACCGCTGTGCCTTTATTCTCCTCTCAAGGTTTTACTGGTCGCTGCATACCAGCCAGGACATCTCAGGAACCCGCGAACCGGAGCCCCGACCGCACGCTGCTGCTTCGCCCCAAGAGCGACGCGGAAACCACCGCACCGAGGCCGAGGGGGTAAGACCACACACAACAAACGCTCCCGTGCCCCCGCGATGAACTGCGCTCCCCGCTAGCACCCGAGGCAGCCATCCTGGAACCCCTCGCGTGGCGAGTCCTGCCGACAGCGGGCCCTGCCCCGAGCGCCGCCTCCAGCCGCCTGGGCCCCTGCGACCCGTTACCGGCCCGGGCGCCGGCTGGGCTTCCCCAGGCTGCGGGAGCAGGCACCGGCGTCGAGGCACGGGCCCCACCTAGCGGCACCGCGGCCGGGCCAGGCCGGGCCGGGCCAGGCCGGGCCGGGCCAAGGAGCCCCGGGCAGGCACCCCGGGGAGGACGTGGGGGAACAGGAGCGGTCTGTGCGGTGCAGCGGGTGCGGGAGGAAGCGCAACGAGGAGGAGGAGGAGGAGGAGGAGGACGACGATGACGACGAGGAGGATGCCCTGGGGAGAGCAGAGGCCGCTTCGGCGGGGGCACGGCAGGGCAGCCTGCATCCCCTTTGGTACCACGGGCGCGGATCTGCCCAGAGGCAAGCGCCACGCACCGGACGCGGCTACCGGCTGCGGCATCCGGGCGCCTGTCCCAGGACAGCACTGCGGACCCCGGTCGGGAGCAGCCATGCCGTGGGCTNGGCGGGGGCACGGCAGGGCAGCCTGCATCCCCTTTGGTACCACGGGCGCGGATCTGCCCAGAGGCAAGCGCCACGCACCGGACGCGGCTACCGGCTGCGGCATCTGGGCGCCTGCCCCAGGACAGCACTGCGGACCCCGCTCGGGAGCAGCCATGCCGTGGGCCGCAGGCTTTGGGAGACACTGCACAGATCTCTTGCGTCTTTTAACCAGGACTGCCCGAGTCCCGCACACCGGGCTGAGACGGGGCATCTCGCGTTAAAAGCAAGACCGTGGGCCTAATGTAAGGCATGCGAAACGAACAGACACAGCCTACAAAGCAGCGCGGTTTACAACACAATCAAAAAGAGCAATGAGGCAAACGCAGGGAAGACGCGACCGGACGTGAGAAAGGCAGGACCGGAACAGACGTTAACACTGCACAGCCTGAGCGCTCCGCATCACACACAAGGGGCTACCTTAAAAGAATTCCAAGTACNCCGGCCCTAGTTCCAAGCACCACCATGCGCTCTGCACTGATCTAGCCAGAACTGACAAGGCAGAGACAGATGGGGCAGGCTCTGCAGAGTCAGCAGACAACCAGAAAAGGAGCGCAGACCACTCAGCAGTGCCGGAGCGTGGCTGCTGCTAGCAGCCGAGGGGCANGGCTACCTTAAAAGAATTCCAAGTACCTTATTTTAATTTCTCGACATGGTAAAAGCGTACATACTTTTCATCTGGCAAAGGGAGCCGAACAAATTAAAAGGAATCAATACAAAGAAACACAAGGGGCAGCGCTGCTCCCAGACAGCAGCTAGAACGCAGTTGGTTTGTTACTGAATATTTATTAGCGGGAAGACTAAGAGTTGACTTACTACAAACAACAACAGAAGAGTCTATAGCGAGGGCTAGCGGCCCTCCACGCTCTGGGCAAATCCCTGGGAAACCAGCAAGAGACAACATGGCTCTTAGATGTGGAAGCAGAAGGAACAAAAACAAAGTAAAAAAAGAAGGGGGAAAAGTTCATTCCATTTGTCACTGTTGTTACAATGAGGTTAACACAACTATTAAGGCTACTGCACAATAAGAATATACGGGTGTAACAGCGAGACCCGGGAAACACCAAGGTTCCTGAAACAAATGATTTAACGTTCCCTGAACAGGGGACTTACGTAGAAATACTATAAATAAGAAAATTTTTGAGCCTGCAGCGTTACGGGCCCACGTGCCACACACAAAAACTGACGCAACGCAACCAGTCATTTCCAAAGGGGTTTGTAATGGACCACGAAACGTTCCGGCGGCTTAGAAGAGTCACCAGGCACACGCGTGTGCCCTTTCCAGGGGAAAGACTACATGGCCTTCAGCGGTACCGGGTGGGTATCACGTATCCTCCCCCCCAGCACCAACTGTCACAGCTGGCCTGCTCTGCCCAGGCAGCGCGGAGCACTGCCGGGGACAGCGGGTCTCAGTCTGACCACGTGCAGAGACTATCAGGACTTTAGTATCGGACCTGCGGCACCTCCCTTCTCTCAGCCTGGGCAAAAGCATCTCGTGCTGAAGGGGCACGAGGACGTACGTGAAGCAGCGTTGGTTTTACCCCAGGAAGTGGCTCTAGTCAGATGGCAAACAGGAGCAGAAGCCACCCGAGCTCACAACCAGCCAGGAGAACAACCGGCCCTAGTTCCAAGCACCACCATGCGCTCTGCACTGATCTAGCCAGAACTGACAAGGCAGAGACAGATGGGGCAGGCTCTGCAGAGTCAGCAGACAACCAGAAAAGGAGCGCAGACCACTCAGCAGTGCCGGAGCGTGGCTGCTGCTAGCAGCCGAGGGGCAGGTTCCCCTGTCTTTGCAATTGGTCAGTGCAGAGCACTGGGCAGAGGGGCGCAGCTACAGCCAGCAGCGAAGACAGAGAGCTTCGCCGCCGCCGCACCACCGCCTGGGCTTGCTCTCGTGCTGAAGACTGCCTGCCCCATTCCCAAAGACCCCAGCAAAGCCTCCAGCCAAGTGATGGGACAGCACGAGGGCTTGGTCTCTTGTGTCGTTCCTACTCAGGTAGGAAGAAAGGCATGAAGGAATGTTCCTGCCTGGCTGGTGCTCTCACTCTGCAGTAGCCTCTAGGGCACCCCAGAGCAGCACAGCCTTCTCATTACCAGTTACTAGAGGGAGGGAGAGCTCCTGAGACCTGAACAAAACCAATCACAAAACTAGGCGAGAATTTCTTTAGAGTTTAACTAAGAATGCGATACTATTTCCAGCCAGTTTCCCATCTCGATAGTCACGTAACAAACCAAGGCAATGACGGTCTTTAGTTGACTGAACAGTTCTCAAGTTCAAACGTTGACACTTAATAGAGGGTCTCAGCATTGCTGCTCCGAGGCCTCTTGATCTTCTCAATGTTTTTAAGGATCATGTCATGCAAAGTGACCTGCAAAAAGGGAGAACAGCACTCAGACAAGAAGGGCGAAGTCATCCAGTGTTCAGCTTTCACAACGAGCCCTGGTTATAACGGCAGCACAGCTCATCTTGGCACCACCCTCCACCCCTGCGTGCAACCACGCACCTAGTTAAGGTAAGGGCTTCTTTCAGCCAGGCTTTATAGAAGCCACTGCACGTAACACCAGAAAGAGAAGATGTCTTTACAGGCCCCGGGACTGGCTTGTACTGTATGAGGAGTTTAGGATCACAGGTTCCCGCAGAGGTGGAAGGAATATTTTGTGCTAGACTCCTGTGAGCGCTCAGCTGGGAACACCTGCATCTCTAGCAGGTGGTGGAGAAGCAACAGTTGGCTGCTCTCCTTAGAGCCAAAGCAGAGCGGGGAGGAGACAGGCTTCTTGCCAGGACCGGGTGTACTCGCAGGGAAAGGGGAGAGCAGCAGCAGGATCGAAAGGGCTCTCCACTGCTGTGCAGGGAGCCAGCGTGAGCTCCGGTTCTTCACTTACGTATTGATTCCTCAGCTCTGAAATGATCAGGCGCAGACTAATGTACTCCTTCTCATCGATCTCTGTCACCGTGCGGCGGTAGTCCTCCTACAGAGAGCAGACGCATGGCTGAGCGGCCTGAGCTCAGCTGTGCTGCCCATACACCAAGTGAAGGTCCTGCCTTCTACAAAGGAATCCCCCCTGCAGCTTGCTGGACGTCCTGCATCCTTGTACTTCCCCCCCCCCCTTTTCCCCCAGGACCCTGAGCTCAAAAGGGACAGTGGCGAAGTGGCCCAAAGAGTCCCAAAAAGCAGCAGCATGTAACACGTAAACGTCCACTTCCCCCTTTACTTACCACATGAGGGTACTTAGCTATTTTGGAAACCAACTTTGCTCTTGTGATATAATATCTGGTAGGAAAAGCGAGAGACTACAGGTCAGACAAAAAGCACCAAGATTTTTTTCAGGCCCAACCTGCCCTAGAAAAGCTGGGGAACCTTCCCCAAGCACTTTACTTTTCCCAAGAGGATCAAAAAAAACCAAAAAAGGTCTCTTGTTTCACGCCTACCTAGAAATCTGGTCCAGGTAGGACGCTGCCTCACTCTCCACAGTTCGAAGCTCAGCAACTGTTTCCTCCTGCAGGGAAGACAAGGAAACCATTAGCTTCACGAGCCTGCAGCTGGCCTTCAGGGCTCCAAAAACAACACATCTCAGCAGTGCCACATCAAGCTCAGGTTTGGATTTTAAAACCTACAGCAACTCCATGACTGCAGCTGCTGGATACCACCAAACAAAACACTCAGAGGAGCCCAAGAGATCCATGTCCCCAGAGCACAGCTCTCTCCCACGGCAGGACATAGAGCCAGCAGTGCCGTACCTGAATAGAAACACCAAAGTTGTTTCCATCTTCTATCCTGGGGATGAGAAGCTGCACCCACATTTTCACCTGCAGCGGAAAGATCACAACCCTGATCAACACCGACGTCTCCACAGAGATCTCTCTCAAAGGTTTTACCAAAAGGTCCCCGCAGGACCCTGCCTTTGCCATGCAGCTCATGCTAAGCTCCTGCAGGTCCTTCACACTCATGCAACGCTTCCGAGGAGATCATTTCCCACGTGGCTGGGACGCCACACAAGCCAGCACAAGCACAGCTTCCCATGGGAAGCTCTCCTGACTGTGCCACAGCAGCTCTCAGCAGGTGCCTGTGACCGTGCAAAAGGAGGGTGAAGAAAAGCCTCAAGGACAGAGCCTGCAGAAAAGACATCCTCCTCCTTCAGGAGATGAACTACAGAGCTCCCGGAGGGCCCAGAAAAGCATTACTTCCCTACGCCTACCTCCCAGCCGCTTTCAGACACTGTAATACAAATCCTGCCTTTCCTCATTTACAGGATACAGAGGAGCCTGCCCCTTCCACTCACAGCAGCTTTGCCTCCCCAGGACCACAAGCACCCTACTGTCTCTGCTGGCTCCAGGGCTCATACCCACCGTATTACACTTCTCAATAAGCAGCCTGATTTCTGGTTTCACTTTCTCAATGATGTCCACCAGCTGCTGGTTGCTCTTGAGCATCCCGTTGGGCATCACAAACACTTTGGTACCTGGCGGCAGAGGAGAAAAACACCTTGCATCAGCAACACGAAGGAACGGCTGCGCCAGGGGATCAGACCGAAGGTCCGCCTGAGCACCTTATCTCCGGCAAAGGCTAGTGATGGACACTGAGCCAGGCTATAGCTAACCTGTGGGGAAGGGGAAATTTGACGTGGGGTAACAGCGATTACCACAAAGGAAGGAAAAGAGAACACACGGAGAGCTGAAGAGCTCTAGGCTGCTGAGGCTGGGCACAAAGGATTTTCGTGATGCACGTGTACGAGCTGGTTTTGCCTTAGCTTAGTCCAAAGCCTGGCATCTTCCTGCAGACAAGGAGAGCTTTCAGCACAGAGCCGCAGGGAGATCAGCTGCCTCTGTCAGCAGGCCAAGCTCAAGCTAGCACTACTTATGTCTATCAGAGGAGTTCTAATTATGCTTCTAAGAGCTGGAACCTGTCTCCTCCACAACATCCGTAGATCGGGCTCCGAGAGGTTGCGGGGACAGGCCTGCACAGGCAGCAGCTGCTGTCAGGACAGAGCAAGTGGGGTTCATGCCATCCCATACCCCTGAGGCACAGCGCACCAGTTCAGGGGACCGGCGGCAACACAAGAGACTTGGGGACTCTTACCCTGAAAGGTCTCTTCGCGGTCTTCCAGCTTCCTCTTTTTCATATTTGGCTAAAATATACAAAATGTTTTACTCACAAACTAGTCGTAAGCTGTAACAGCATTGCAAAGGGGATAGTGAAAACTTTAGAGCCTCTGCTACGCTCCTGGTTTCTAAGCATCCCTCTTTAAAAACAAAGGAGGGCTGCAGAGTACAGCACTACATCCAGCAGACTTCCCAGGCTCGAGAAACCAATTCCTAAAAGCCTTTGGGAGAGTCATAGCCCGTTATTAAATAAGAATATCCTACTCCAGCACACAGCAAGCCATGCAGTTTTAATTAACAGAAATAGGGATCACAGCCAAGAGAGTAACCTTACCCCATCCAGTCCATCATGGCTGTTTGTGAGAAGAATTGGGTCAGGCACTGGGAGGTTCATGTCCGAATGGATCTGAGTGAGATCATGAATATTCAGGATAGGCTCCTGGAAAATAAAGCAGATTTGTTATTTAATTATGAACTCAAGAATTCTGTCACACCAAACAATGAAGAGGCAAAAGATTCGGACCTCCCTCTTATCCAGCTATAAAATAAGAATGAATGGAAAAAAAAAAAAGTCTAACAATAGGCCTGTGACGAGACCTCTCTCCACCCAAGAGCAGCATGCCAGCTCCAGACTGCGATCAAAGCTATCAACTGTCTGCAACGCTGCAGTCCCCGTGAGACCACAGCAGTGCAAAGCGCAGCCCGAAACTGCCGAACATGTAAGATAAACGTGGCGATCACACAAAGAAAATCGACACAGGACGCAGCCCATCTAGGGCTGACGGCGCTCAAATGCACGCAAACAACCGAGCCACTGCTTCGCGTCTTTGTAGCACGGTGAAATGCACGGCAGAATACGCAGGACTCGTCGAGACCTGCTACCTCGCTTTCAACGTCTAGCCTGAAAACAAAAAAGGATACAGAGGGGCCAACGTACACCTTACCTTAAGGAACCCGTCGAGTTCTAGCAGCTTCTTTGGGAAAAAGTTTGCCACCAGGTCTTCAGCCTGAGAGAGAAAGAATGGACCATGACACAAAACGACGCCACGAGCTTCCCACTGGCGGGCACCGAGGAAATCAACTGTGCGAAGGCAGGAAACGGGAGAGAACGCAAGCTCTGCCTGCCGCCAGCCGCCACGCTCGGCCCAGGTGAGAAGTGCCAGGAGAGCCACGAGGCCCCGCAACCTCGCTCCAGCTGGCGAGCGCCGCGCTGAGCGCCGCTAAGCTTCCAGGAAAGGCTCACGCCGCAACCGAGCCTGTCGGAGAGACGCGGCCGGGCGGCCCCTGCCCCACCGTGTCGCGCCCTGCGCGGCGGCGGGGGGATGCTCACCTCGCTCGTGATCCGCTCCCTGAAGGAGTCCACCTGCAGAAGGAAGGAAGCAAGAGCTCGGGGACACGCTCGGAGCGCGGGCCGGGCACGGCGCCCTGCGCCCGGCGGCTCGGCTGCCCGAACCCGCGCCTCTCCCG
>VZSC01005432.1:0-11174 GCA_013398225.1 Steatornis caripensis | reverse complement strand
CAGCTGCCCCCGGGCCGGTGCTGGGGGAGCGCCCGGGGACGGGGCCCCCGCGGGGCGGCGCGTCTGTCGGCGGGGCACCGGGCGTAACGGCCGGCTCCGCGACCCCGCCGCGGGACCCCCGTGGCCCTCGGGCCCTCAGCAGGCAGCGGCGCAGGCAGCGGCGTACGCGCGCGGCGCTCATCGGCCGCGGGTTAGCGCCAAGCGCCGTCCGATCGAAACGCGGGCCGCTCCGTCCTTCGGCAAGCGCGTCCTGCGTGCTCTTCCTTTGTGACTCTAGAACTAGTCTCAAGTCCGAGTCTAGCGCTGGAGCTGGCAGCCCTAGGCCCTCGGCACTCAACTCTCAAAAAAATTCTTTCCAAGAATGATGTCAACAGAAAGCGCCAACAGTTTCACGCTGATCGGAGAGGCGTCAGATGGCGGCACGATGGAAAACCTCAGCCGGAGACTGAAGGCAAGTTTCACACGAGCTGGTAAACTCAGACGCTTTTGGGCGGAGCATCGTTTTTTCTGGATGCTCCGCCAGGTTGCCTGTAGCGCTGGCCCTCCAGTATTTTTGTTGGTGAGTAGTTCAGTAAGGCTGGCTTATTTTAAACCGAGATTTGACTTGCAAAAAATACTTTGCCAGTTAAAGAAACGCAAGCTCGTCTGTTGGAGACTGGCTGGCAGCTGCCTGGTGGCCTCTCCTGAACTGACGGTGAGCTCTCCCTGCAGGTCACCGGTGACCTCTTCGACATTATGTCTGGGCAGACGGATGTGGATCACCCTCTGTGTGAGGAATGCACCGACACTCTGCTAGACCAGCTAGACACACAGCTAAACATCACCGAGAACGAGTGCCAGAACTACAAGTGAGTGATGCGCAGGTGGCCCGAGAGCAAGCTGCTTTAGCTTGAAGCCTAGGGAAAGAATACAGCCCCGACCTGGCTGTCCGAGATCGGTAACAGACACCCCTCACTGCAGCGCTTGATTTTTTTTGCCTGAACGAGACAAGAAATTGATTTTTGAGGCTCCTGTGGTACACAGCTTCTTCAGCTGAAGCCTGAGAGCCTAGCAGAACGACTGACACCGCCTGCCCGCGGTGCCTGTGTGGCAGCATTCCCGCGCAGTCGAGGGCTTCGCAGAGATGGTCACTGACAGGCAGCAGCAGGTCCTGGGTCGCCTCTCGCTCCCCTGTTCTCCTGTGTGTGTTCCTGACTCACAGCACAGGATCAACGCGGAGAGCTTGGGATTAACGAGAGGCGCGCGCGCGAGATCAGAGTCCCTGCTTGCACTTCTGCTTGCGTGCGCAGGCTGTCGTGGCACCAGGGACTGTGGCGGGACGCTTTCCGGGATCCGTGCTTGGTAATCCTGCCGCTCCTTTAGGAGGTGTCTGGAGATACTGGAACAAATGAACGAGGATGATAAGGAGAAACTGCAGACAGAACTGAAAGAACTTGCGCTGGAGGAAGAGCAATTGATTCAGGAGCTAGAGGACGTTGAGAAGAACCGCAAGATCGTGGCTGAAGACTTCGAGAGAGTCAGGGCAGAGGCAGAGCGGCTGGAGCAGGAAGAAGCTCAGTGAGTGAACTACAACTACAGTTTATGGCAGGCATGTTAGGTCACTGATAAATGAGATGATAACGTGGAGAAGCCTGTAACCAGTGCCTAAATGCAAGTGGCTTGTTTGCAAAACTGAAGTTGGCCAGACCAAAGAACCCTAGTGTACTGTGTGAGCCACCGCTTTCCTGTAGAAGCTTGCACTTACCATGTCTTGTCTTGCTTTTACTGAAAGGTACCAGAAGGAATACTGTGAATTCAAGAGGCAACAGCTGGAGCTAGACGATGAGCTGAAAAGCGTGGACAACCAAATGCGCTATGCCCAGATGCAACTGGACAAATTAAAGAAAACCAATGTGTTCAATGCAACCTTTCACATCTGGTAACGTACATGCTGGGATATTGTGCCAGTTTGCTGCGAATCTGCAACGTAGGGCCGTTCAAGTAACACTGCGTTTGACAGGGAAGGTGCTAGTCAAGTCATAGTTACCCACAGCAAAGCAACTGGTTGCAGCTCCCAACACCGTCAGCTGCGAGAGGTCTGCGGCGCCGTGCAGACGTCCGAGTAGGCTGTGAAATGGCTCTTTCGCTAATGCTGTTAACGAACCGGGACCTACTGCACTAGCCAGCTGTACCCCTCTAATGTCAGGCTTTACAGAGCACGCGACTCAGGGGGTTTTGGGTGTTTGTCCTTGGTGTTTGTTTTTTTTCTTAATGAGCTTTGTCATAAAAAGAGAACAAGCGGTGGGTATTTATAGACACTTTTTAACCAGAGCCCCCGAACCTTCCTTTTCTTGGTTAGCAGTGCGCGTTCCATACCTGTTAGCACGCGGCCCTTGTTTGGTTAGCATGCTAGGAGCTGTTCCTGCCCTGGTGCGCTTATTTATAATTCCTCTTATCGCAGGCACAGTGGTCAGTTTGGCACAATAAATAACTTCAGACTTGGCCGTCTCCCCAGTGTTCCTGTAGAATGGAATGAGATCAATGCTGCCTGGGGGCAGACCGTGCTGTTGCTGCATGCCCTTGCTAACAAAATGGGCCTGAAGTTTCAAAGGTATACGCAGTACAATACGCGTTTCACTTATGACCCAGATGAAGTCAGTTAGGCTCATCTGCCTGTGAACCATATCTCCTTTCAGATACCGTCTTGTACCCTACGGCAACCACTCGTATTTAGAGTCCCTCACGGACAAATCAAAGGTAAGAGATCCTGCGCAAGTCAGAGGACATTGACCTCGAAGGCCGCGGAGCCTTGGTCACAGTGGGGGACACAGAAGGCAAATTCGGCTCTGTATGAATTTACGGTGCAGGAGAGCGAGCCGCCCCGACTTCTCCAGCGCAGGAATATCTCACTCCATATCGTCCATCAGGACCCTGCTCTGCCATCCAGTAGCAATTAAAACCGACAGGACTCTTGAACTATACACGGCAGCTGGCTGGAGGAAGATAGCATCATTAGGGACAATTGTTTGTCGTTAGAACCCAAGCCTGCGTGCGCTAGGCCCTTGCCACAAAACAAGTCACGCTTGTTCTGTGCCACCAGCCATTCCTAAGCGTCCCGTGACAAATTTAAGCCTTGCACAAGACTAAAGAGCTGCAATGGCAGTATCTAAAACTGGCAGTATCTAAAACTGAGGGTTGCTGAGATGAATCTCTGTTCCAGGAGCTCCCCCTGTACTGCTCTGGAGGCCTGAGGTTCTTCTGGGACAATAAGTTCGATCACGCAATGGTGGCTTTCCTGGACTGTGTGCAGCAATTTAAAGAGGAAGTGGAAAAAGGTGAAACTCGTTTTTGTTTGCCTTACAGGTGAGTGTTGCTATTTAACGCGTCAAATTAACACCTTGTATGCTGTCCGGTGCAGCACTGACTGACCTCCGGACCAGCCTACAGCACTGCGTACTCTCTCAGTCCTGCCTTTCTGGAATCATCCAGGGTTCTCTGTAGGGTGCAGGATTACCACGTTTGCTCTTGGTTTAATTGAAATGGAAAGCTAGTCCCTCAGGTGTAGACCTGAGGCTTGCTCGATTTCCTTTAAAAACAGAGTATTCTTACGTAGAATACTACGAATGTCAGATTTAAAATTTAGTACTTGAAGTCATGTTGAGATTAAATGCTTGCAACAGTAACGCACTAATAAAACTTTGTGTGTGATACAGGATGGACGTGGAGAAAGGAAAGATTGAAGATACAGGTGGCAGTGGTGGCTCCTACTCTATTAAAACACAGTTTAACTCTGAGGAGCAATGGACAAAAGCACTAAAATTCATGTTAACTAACCTGAAGTGGGGTCTCGCCTGGGTCTCATCCCAATTCTATAACAAGTAACCGTGTAAAGAACTCATCCTGGCAGCTGCAGGGTGTCTGCGTGTCGTCGGAGAAAGTCAAATTAAGATGTCTCTTAATATTAACCAGTACAAAATGTTTACAATACCAAAAATCCACAAGACACTTTATTTAAAATACCATTATTACAAGTAGTATATAGAAAAGCAATATGTGAAGTTATATCATTGAGCTGAACAGAATAAAAAAAAGCCAGCTATTGAATAGATGCTAAACTGGAACTTTCGGGGTCTGTAGCTACACGTGTAAATTCCTGTCGAACTTCAGAACACCTCCTTAACACAGAGGTTAGAAAACGAAAATGTTGCAAACACAGGGAATAACGTGGAAGAACTCATGGAAGCTCTGCTTGGTCGCTAAAGGGTAACTACAGTTTGAAATAAAATATTTTCTAAGTGCTATCAGCACTTCTTTGTGCCGCTGAACTTCACAAGGTTTGATACTGTTTAAAACACTGTTAGCTATGATGATGTTTACTATTTGTAGTACTTCCCACAGCCTCTTCTCACGCAGAGGCGCATTGAGTAAATAATAAACCACTATCCTACACAGAGTGCCTTCACGTAGCGTACGTCAGGCGCAGGATAAACAGCCCCTGGCACTTACACGGACGTGCTGTCGCGACAACTGCATCGCTTTCCAAACCGGTGGGAGACTGTCCTTTTCACAACGCTGGTCAACCAGCTGGCTTTCGTAGGGTATGCGCGAACAGCTCCGAGCACTGGCCGAGAAGGAACTCGTGACAAGCAGCCTGGCTGCAGCAGGCTGCCCGAGACAATAATTAATTTTTTAAAAAGCAGCAAGTGGAGAAGGAGAGTACAGCCCTCTCTGTAATGACTGGGCATGCAAGCTGCTTCTGGTAATACGGATTACCGCGCAGAAGGCCGTGCATGTTAACGCCTTTTCAAAACACGGCTCTTCTTAGAGTTTCCTCTTTATTCAAAGGAAACTTACACGCGTAACTTAAGAAGATGTAGCTCTTACAGTAAAGCTCTTGGTGCCAAAAGAGGTATTTCTCAGTGCTCCTGTGTGCTTCCCTTCACAGCACTAGCGCGTTGCCTGAAAGGACAAGCTTTCCTGATTTAACACGTAACATACGAAATGGTTCAGAACGCCTGGTGTTCAGAACCAAAAGTAAAACCGAATGGTGCTGCGCGCCGTGTGCAGTATCGCAGAAGATGGACTGCTGTCCGCAGCGTAACGGGTTGCTACTGACACGCTAGCGACTGGCCGTGGAAGGTGGTTCTACTTAAGCAGCGTAATTCTATTCTCTGGAGCTTCTGTTCCACAGTTCCTGTGGCGCTCCTTTGGAGTGGTACTGCCAAGGATGTGCTTCAGTACTGCATAAGAGAATTCTAAGATACTTTGTGACGTAATGCCAGTGATGCAGTTCAAGTGCTCCACAACCTTAAAAAAAAAAAACCCGACCATACTTACTTACAGTGCCTAAGAGGCATCAGTTTACAGACACTTCTTAACCCTCCAGATCTAACAAGAATAGTGCTCCCTGGGCGTACGCTAGCGGGTCTCTGACAGAAGCTGAAGCCGCTCAGTATGGTTTCCTGCTTGCTTGTTTCAGGGTTTTGTTTGGTTTGTGCTTTTTAAAAATTACTTAATTGCTTCTACTAAAGAAGTAAAATGAAAAACTGCTGCCTGTAGTAAGCTGTTTGTTACAGTATTCAGTAGCAGTTTGGGCAGAAAGCTGTCCCGTGGGATTGCTTCTCCACGTGTCGACGAAACAATGCCTGGGGAGGGGTTTGTTTGGGCTGTAAAGCAGCTGAAGCATGAGGACAAGCACGCGCCCTCCCTGTGGCATTGCCCCGGACCCTCGTAACACTCTTACACAAGTACACACGCTTCCTGCTGGAAAACCTGAAAGGTGTCCCCTCCCTCACGCTACTCCCAGCACAGCCTACCTGTCTTCTCGCTGTGCTTAAGCGCACAACCGACCTTCGCGGTTCTTTCGTGTAGAGCTAACGTGTTTAGAAGTGACTGTACCTGCTTCCAGTGCCCAGGGTTTAGTACGAACACGCTTGTGCTGATGATTCCAACAGCCAGGAGCATGAAATCTTCCTTTACTGTCAAAAACTTTGCTCTGCAGAAGTAAAAGTGTCTTCTGGTGTAAAACAACGCTAGTCTTACCGTTCAAAAGCGCCTACTTCTGTAACCGCTACACAGCCGACAGACGCGTTAGCTGGTTCAGTCCAACCAAGGCCCCACACTGTTGACCTTAATTGACAGTGCTAAAGCTGGATTTTTACGATTAAGTTAAAACACTTTCCCAGCTTGCCCCTAAAGCCAATGTGGTGAAGCAGGTTGCTTTGAACTGGTACATCAGGATCAACAAACAAGGCTGAAAGCCCCCCAAAGTAAGTTTTTTTAAAACGTGCCCAAAAAATGGCATAATGCGGATTATGCTACTGTTTCTTAGGGTTTTAATTTCAAATAGTTATTTTAAGCAATAGTCACGTAAGCTACTTACACCTGCAGTTTGCTTGGTGTCGAATTTTCGATGGCAATCTTCAACAAGGTGTCATAGATGGTATCTCTTGTAAGGTAGGAGAAGTCTAGTAGTTGCATACACATCTGATGCAATGGTTTTGCCGGAAGCAGGCAGCCGTTATGGCCTAGCACAGAGATCACACGTAATCAGCCATTCGTTTTGAGTCATTAAACTGAATTAGAAAGGAGCGTTAGTTACTGTAAGTGAGGGATGCAGATTTCTGGTG
Organism: Steatornis caripensis; assembly: GCA_013398225.1. Classification (NCBI taxonomy): domain Eukaryota; kingdom Metazoa; phylum Chordata; class Aves; order Caprimulgiformes; family Steatornithidae; genus Steatornis; species Steatornis caripensis. Next base: position 4,566 of record VZSC01005432.1, on the reverse strand, counting down.
ACAGCTGCCCTTTGTTGCCGAACGCCAGAGGCCGCCTCGTACTATAGGCTTTCTCAATCTCAGTATAATTTCATTCATTCTGAAATTCAGGTTGTCAGACCTGGGCAAAGAAAATGGTAAGTCCTTGTAGAAAATGCGGCCTTACACTGGGTTCGGGGGGTTTTAAACTCTTTTCCCGAATGAGTCACGACTGACTGTCCAACACTTATCACGTTCTACTACGGACAAAGTTCTCATCCAAAAAGTAAAGCCCTGGAGAATCTCAGAAGTTCTATGTGCCTTCTCAGTACGCAAAAAATCTGAGACGTTTTGGATCAGATCAGTAGCAGCTCTATTGTGCTTTTTAAAAAATTCTTTCCCATTCTCTCCTATTAATAGTCTCACCTAAAACCTCCAGAAGCAATTCCACGTAAGCCAAAGGAGTCGTCGTGTTGATCTGGAAGTGCAGAGTTTTTAAAATGGCAAGCTCTGACTCAAGCAATTCCTGTTTAGTGTACGAGTATTTTAAGGACTGGAGAAATTTTAGAACTGTGTCACTGTTAACTATCTGAAGAAGAACAAAAAGACAGATTATCTTCTAGGCCGTAAGGCGCTTGCTAAGAACAAAGTATTTTCCTGCTTTTACTGCTCCCGCTGAATTTAAGCATGCGCCGCTGCGGCGGGGATGCTGCCCGCCAACCGGCTGTCTAACTCATAAGCTCGCACGAGAAATCCAGCTTGGACCCACTTTCCCGCAGGTTTCCTCGACTCCACAAACCTTCCCCCCGCAGGCGCGGACACTCCAGCCACACAATTTCCAACAACCACAGGCTGCGCTTTCCCACTGCCGGTACTTTTTACCCCAGCACTGGGAACATTTCCTGACACATTGTTTCTTGATGAGCAACAATTAGTCTGCCCTAAAGGGAAGGGATTTAGGTCTCCATTTCAATATCCTTTGCATTTCATAATCACTATTGTCTTTCAAAGAGGGAATCTATTTCTTAAGAGAGATTAATATACTACACAAGTTACTACACTGCTAAAAAAACATTATAGGAAAAGGTTTAGCTGGCTTACGTTATAATGTAAGGAAAGTTTGCTTGCAAGCTGAATGCACGACACAAGTCGCAGGAGAAGCGTGTCACATATCTCATCTTGCAGAGAGCTCCAGCTGCTGCCTTGTCCTTGTTCACGACTTTTAACATTCTCTCTGGAGGACTTACAGATTTGTTCTGCTTGCTTGATCATAAACCTACAAAACCCACAACCGCTCAGAAAACAGTTCTCTTGTGCTAAGAGGAAGGAAGAAAAGCAATTCTGCACGTACTCAGAACACGTGGGTAGCTGTTAACTTGAACTAAATGAGTAAAGGGACAGAGCTCTAGACGTGCAAAAAACCATTCACTGTTTGAACGAGCGGTACAGAGCACGTGCAGCGTACCCACGGGAGAGAAGCAAGCCACGCACGGGGCACTCGGGGTATTTATTACCTTTCAAGTAACTCTACCGCTTGGTACCTTGCCGGCGGGTCCAAGTGCCATTTTTCAGACAACAGGAATATAAACTCTGCAAGAGAGCACCACAGTCACTCGCCGCAGTTAAGCGAAGCGAGCTGCGCGGCGGCTGCCGCCCCGGGGAGACGTCTCACCCACTACCGGCGGCTGCTTGAAGCACCCGGCCTGGGCCGACAGCTCGCCCAGGCGCCGTTCGTTTTCCGTGGCCAAGTGGATCAGCGTGTCCTCAANGGGCCGGGCCGGGCGGGCGGGCGGGGCCGCGCCCGCTGTTTCCCTTAACACCCGCGCAGACGGCTACACCTTCTACTCGGTGTCGCAGGAGCGGTTCCTGGACGATCTGGAGCAGGAGGCTGAGGCGGCGCGGGCACGGGCGCGGGCGCGGGCCGAGAGCGCCGCGAGCTGAGCACGGACGGCCCGGCCCGGCCCCGGCCAACCCCGCGGGCGAGCTGCGGGACGGGCCCCGAGCACGGGGGAGGCGCCCTTGCGGGGGTCCGGGCCTGCGCCGGCGCTCGGTGCGGCCCAGGGAAAGGCGCTGGGGGGGATCCCCCACAGGCAGCGCTTCCTTGCCCGTGGGCAGCCGCCTCTCCGGGAGAGCAGGCAGGGTCCTTGGTCGGCTCCTGGGAAGGGCAGGGCTGCCCGGGTGCCCGTCCCTTTCCACAATAAATACCCCGTCTGGAGACTGCGTCAGCGCCTGTTGTTGAAGCAGCCAGCGGCTAGAGTCCAGCTCAGGACCTTGCTGCCCACGCAGGTGTCTGCTGAGATAGGGGAACTTTCTGCTTTGCGCTTCGTTCTACCGTGTCTTGTCATGAGCCGACAGCAAGGGCAGTGTCCACGCGTCCCGCCAGACAGACACAGAAACCCCATTTGTGTTTAATTCATATTTATGAAAACACTTTCCAGGCATCGGTTCGTAATGAAGTGCACCCGCTGCCGTTCCCAGTGCACCGGCTCTGTTGCCGTGCGGGGCCAAAGGAAGCTGCTTCTCAGCTGCGCAGAGCAGGACGAGGGCGGCGGCGGGCAGGGCTGCCCCGGGGTGGTGGGCTCGGGCCCCACGCAGCGAGCAGTGCCGAGCGGCCCCGGGGCAGAGCTGGAGGGCGGCGTGGTGGCTGGAACGCCGTTGGCGGTTCTGCTCGGGGCAGCGCGGCAGCAGGCCCAGTTGTGCCTGTGCAGGTTCAGCTCGGAGCAAAGCCATGGAGGAGGGTGGTACCTCGCACGCATCCTGCAGCTGGGGCCAGGCTTGAGCAGACAGGCTGAGAACAGTGGGGACGGAGGGCACGTGGAGAGCGGAAAGGGGAGGGCAAGTGCGGGACAGGCCTTCCCTCCCTCCGATACGGAGGCAGCGGGTACCCTGCCGCGGGTGCACAGCCGAGGGGCGCAGGGCTGGGGTGGCGGCTGGGCTCCCTGGGGTGGGCACCCAGCCCCCTCGGCTGCCCCCAGGGCCAGCGCTGTCCTCCCAGGAGGCGCAGCGGCTCCCGCCTGCCCTGGGGTAGCAGGCACTTGGTTGAGGTAGTTCACGAAGTCACTCCTGGCCAGCCGGCTACTGGGGAGAGAAGCAGTGGTGAGCTGGGGCCCGCCGGGAGGGCCGCAGGGCCACTGGCAGCAGGATCAGCCCCCGCCCCTTACCATCCAGCCGAAGTCGTCAGCGAAGGTCACCCCCTTGCTCAGCCGCTGCTCCTGCGAGCCGGTGCTGCTGCCGCTCAGCGAGTTACGGCGCATGATGCCTGCTGGGACAGACCGGCGCTGAGCCAGGGGCACTGATGGCGGCGCAGAGCTGTGCCCCACGCAGGCGTGGCCCCCCTAGCCCCGGGGGGCCCCGTCCCGCAGCCCCTGCCCAGCCCGCAGGGGCCCGCGAGGGAGCTAGGACAGCGGGGGCTGGCACCTGGGGGCTGCGCCAGGTCCAGGCGCTGCAGGCTGTTGCGGCGGGAGGGGTTGAAGCTGCCCTTGGAGAGGCGTCGCTGGCGGCTGGAGAGCATGGCGGCAGGGGAGACGATGCCCAGCGGCGGCTGCTTCCCCATGCGCAGGTACAGCTCCTCGATCTCCTTCTTCTGGGTGCTCTGCAGCAGCTGCACCTCGGCCAGGTGCCTGGGGAGGAGACAGGGGCTGGCAGCCGAGCCGGCGCCTCCGGGAAGGGGCATCGCCCCCCGACCTGGGGTGCGTGGGAAGACCCGTCCCCTTGTGCAGCCCCTGCGCTCCTCCCGGGTGCAGCCCCCCACCCTGCTCCCCGCCGTGCCGCGGGGCCGCTCACTTCTGGCGCAGGTTCTGCAGCTCCTCCCAGATCTCCTCATCCTCGCTCTCGGTGTCGTCGCTGCTCAGGTAGGGCAAGCTGCGGGAGTAGCTCAGCCACACCTGGCTCAGCACGGCCTGCGGGGCGCTCTCTGCACCGTCCTCCCCGGGGCCCTCCTGGTCGCTCTCCGCCAGTGCCACCGTGCCCTCCTCGGCCAGCACCTCCTGGGCCTCGGGGTCCTGCTCTGCAGTCTCCAGCACCGAGCCCGAGTCGCTGCTTGAGCTGCTCCCTGTGTCGGGGGCCGCGGGCAGGGGGGAGCCGCTTGCTGCTGGCTGCACACCATGCTGCTCGTCCTCGCTGCTGCCCGGCACCAGGGAGGTCACGGCCGGGTCCTTGGTCGGCGTCACCTGGAACCGGCCCAGGATCCGGGGCTTGGCTTCTGCTGGGGACAGGGGGCAGTTGGTGGGGTTCAGGGCACGGGGGCTGGCAGGGACGTCACGGTGCTGCAGTGTAGACACAGCCGCACACCACGGCCTCGGCCCTTCCTCATCTCACCTTCGTTGATGGGCGAGAGCCGGGCCCTGGGCACACCAGGGGATGGCGACTCCGAGATGATGAGCGGGTGGCTGGGCTTGGGGGAGCCGGGTGACACCTGCAGGCACGCAAGCACCATCAGTTGCCCCACCCCAGGTCCCCCCACGTCTCCTGCACCCTCTTTCTGCTGCCCCTGTGCCCCCTGGGGACCCACCACCCACTGAGCCCTCCCTGCCCCCCAAGGGCTCCCCACAGCACAGGGCTCCCCATCCCATCCTGGGACAGCATCTAAAGCAGCCGGTCCTCCCTGGT
>VZSC01005431.1:342945-361130 GCA_013398225.1 Steatornis caripensis | reverse complement strand
GAGTGAACCCTCCCTGCCCTTGTCTCCACCCACCAGGTTTCCTCACATTTTCTCCTCATTCTAGTGTGGGGGCAGGAGTGAGTGAGCCGTAGTGTGGTTCTTTGTTGCTGACTGGGCTCAAACCACATTTTGTAAGCTTAGGACATTATAATACAAAATCTAAAATTTGTAGGTTTTTCTTGTATTTTTATATGCGAACATGTGTTGATTTCCAGAGAGCTTGAAAACAATTTTTGATTCTAAGCCACATTAATATACCTATACACATATAAATGCTCAGACGTCCCACAATGGCTTGCTTTCCTCCTCTTGCTTTTGGATCAGAAATAGTCACTGTAGGTTGGAATTTCACTTATCCAGGTGAATTTTCAGTAATTTGATCAGAATAAGTCATAGGGCTATTATCAAGAAAAATGAGCAATTCTGTTTTAAAAAGTATAATTTGGTCAGATACTAGAAAATATGGAAAGATGCCATTTGTTGATGTGATATCGTTAGCCTTGTTTCCTAACAGGGTCTCATGCAAATTGCTGTTGATGGTTCAGTCTTACTGCTGTTATTACTGAGTCAATACCTACTGCAACAGAATCTACTTGGCACGTTGATAGCAGTTTCTTAGTCACCCATGTCAGCAAAGTCTCTAAAGTCATACAGGCCTTCATCATTTCCTGAATAGCACAGAAAAAAACTATTTTTTTTTCTTATGCTTGTTATCAGGAATCTTGCTGATATTGTCAGTACAGCTACTAACATCCTTTTACTTGTGCAGGATGGGGTGATGCACTTACCCATGCTATTGTTTGAAAACAAACATTCAGCCTTCCAAATGATCTTCCATCCCTTTCTGAGTTTAACTCTTCAAGTATTGCATGGGAACTGACCTGTTATTTCCAAAATAACTGCTAGCCTTTCTTTCACTCAATTCTTGGAGTGAATTACAATCCAATATTTTTTTCTGAATTCAAGCATCTTTAGGTAACTCTTTACGGTTTTGATCTAATTTCTCCAGAAGAACACATTTCAGAAAGGGAGCATTTACAGGAACATCTTCTGTCCTCTAGTGTCAAGATATCATATGTTGCCTAAGGTCTCAGTTGAGCTCTGACCTTTCTCTGTTCATCCAAATCTGATAGTCTATAGCAAAGGTCCAGTAACGCAGACACACAGGATTTTCTAATCTATTTTTGTCTGGAAGAACTTTATGAAAGATGTCAGAGGGAACTATAGATACCACTAGAATGCATTAAGCTTATGTGTCATTCACAACTGAAATATAAATTCAGTTCACACAGTAACATTGTAATTACCTTGAAACTAACTCACTCCTTTTTACCTCTTGTGTGCTCTATAGTCTAGGAGACTCTCAGTCTCTTTAAAACTGTAAACTCTTAGGGCAGGAGATGTCTCTGAATATTGTTAGATAAAAATGACAAGGTTTTCATCAACAGTTAAGACCTCCAGTCATTGTCTTAAGTAATTATGCATGCACACCTACAGATATTAAGAATCAGTACTTCATTGGCATTAACAGGAAGGACACAAACTTCAGCCAGTTCATTATAAAGTGCTACAGAACCCTAAAAATAGTTCTTATTCAAAATTTTGATTCAATTTCCATCTTATAATGTAAATGTACTAAAACATTCAGATTAACATTACACTGTCTTTGAAAGTAGTTCTCACTCAGCTAACACCATCTGTTTATCTCCAAATATTTTCCTTCCATTCAGCCAATTTGAAAGTATCAGTGAAAACAGTCTGTGTAGGGAAAAGAAACATGCTGATACATATACATATTAACATTTTAATACTGCTTTACTCCATAGCTAAAAATTGAGCTGTTGCTTTTGAAATTCAGTAGAGGGATAGCTGAAAAAATGACGTAAACATCTAGAACAGGCATCAAAGCCAAAGCCAGAACTTCTATTTACTTCATCATATGAGCGTTGAGACTCTGATTGAATTTACTTTAAAAGAAATGTTCGAGAAAGTAGAGAATAATAACTATAACACACACGTAACATTCACCTCTATAATAGCAACACATGTTTCAGAGCTCACTTTCCAAGAACTGAAAAGGAAGAATAATTTGGTTGGATCCTGTCTTATCCTATTTATCCCAATGTAGTTTTTCATCCTCTGCAATTCTACCTTACTGGGAAAAAAAAAAAGCTTCATCATTGAAGAACTTTGGATTCTTCTCTTCCATTTAAAAAATACAGTTCCAAGTGGTCCCCATTTACTGTTCAGCTTCTGCCACTAACCCCAACTGTCTGCTGTTTTGACTATTCATTATTCTCATGAAGTAATACACAAAAACTGAGAACCAGAAGGATGTCTCCAGGAAAAAACAAACCAAGCATACGGGCATTTAAATCTTTGTCTTTGACATGGGGGGCGTTTATAGATTATTCTTTAAAAGTATTTATATTAAGAGTCTTAACATATCAGTAAGCAAGGACCAGAAGCTCCCTCTGGAACTATACAGACTCTGCTAAAGTCTTCTCCCATGGCTTTGTGGTCTGTATTGTTTTCTGGTCTCAGCTGCGTTCAGTGTAGAAGACAAATAGCCTCAGTAATCAGGAGCTCTTTACATCAGTTGCCCTTTTACAAAGTCTCCCAGCTGGAACCAGGAAAATTCTTTCACCTGCAGCTCACACAGAGGAACTTATGCAGAGGTGGCTAATAGGAATAAATATATAAATTTATAGCCTGCCTTGTCAAAAAAGTGTGTGTTGACTAGGCAATTTTCAGAGAAATGGTTCAGGATTTATAGGCTAGTCGGTGTTGGAGTGCTCTTAAAAGTACTTCTCTTACTCACTTACTGTGGCATTGGTGACAGTAAAGGAAGCTGATCTGAAATCATTTTTCCACTCTTGTAGCACTGATCTTTAGCTCACCAGTTACGAGGGTCCTTATACTTTTGCTCCCACATTGACTTTTCTATCAGTTTTAGGCTCAGTGCTTTCTACTAAATTTAGTGAAAGTATATCCATTTAACTTAATGAGCATTGGATTGTCTTGCTTTTGTGTGTACTAAATTTGTATTTCATTGTTGAAAATGTTGACACTGAAGAAAAAATAAACTTTCAATTTAAAACTAGAAGAACTTCATTTGAATATGCCTTCACTACTAAGAAAAGGGATACTTTTGCTCCAGTGTTACACGTGGCTTTCTTCTTGCACCTCTGAATCACCAGGGTGTTTTCAATGATATGGCTTTGTCATAAAGCAATGCCATGTGAGTCAGATGAACTAACTACTCAGGTTAATATACCCTGATTTATGCATATATTAACATGATATTTGCATATGATAAGATCTGAGAAATTGTAATTATTTATATCATCAGATAAAAATACCTTGCATTCTCTCACTAATTATAATATTATAAATAGAAAGAAATAGTAGTTCTGTGTGTCTAAAGATGGCATGAGTCAATGCTACAAAATTTTGAGGAAAACAAACCAGAGACACCAAGTGCTTTGGAAAAGAAATTATCTCCTAAGGAAAATTAAAAAAAACAAATCTAAACATACATTTACATATATGTATGTCCATACATATACATACATAAATGCATTCCAGCTGTCCACCTGGAAGGAACATCAAAACTAATACTGACTTTTTGTGCTGTTCGTTCTCTAGTTTTCATACATATGAATAAACAGATGGAAGTGTTTCTATTGGGAGTTTAACCTGCTGATAGCAAGGGCTATGAAAAAAATATATGGCAGTTTCCCAGTTTCTGGCTAATAACCATAAGACTCTTTTTTCAGATGCATACAATGAGCTTCAAGAAGCAAAAGTATCAAATAAAAAAAACAAGCTGCAAAGTGACACGACACAGAAAGTGTTTCTGTTCCCAACAACACATTGGTGTTTATTGACTAACTCACCAAATATGCAGCAACAATTTATAAAATAGTTTGGAGACCAAAATGTTGTCTATGCAATGCTTTGATTTAAAACCCAGTTTTCTTCCCAGAAAGGTAATTTTTGAAGTGTCACTCTGAATCCCTGTATCACTGCTTGAAGATATTTTAAAATACATTTCCATGTTACCAGAAACTAAAGGGCCAATGTAGCAAAAAATGGAGCTTGACATCTGCCATTTATAAACAGAGATATTGAGATAGAGCTTGTTGTCCATCCAATGATTAAAACTCAAAATAAGAAAAGAAAGTCACCCAGCTTTGATCTAAGGCATTATTTTAATAAGTAGTGCTGCATCGCAAATGTGAGATCGCATTTTGTGTGAAGCCTCTATTAAGAAGAATCTATTCATGGTTGCAATCTCTTCAGTTGGCTTATGTTTATGAATGACTTAAAATACATTAAGAGAAAAACTGTGTAATTAAAATCTGTGGAAATAGCTTTGAAGAGAAAAGCACTGCTATTTTACATGTTACTAGAAAGAAAAGATGTACATTTTGTAAAAATGCTGTTCCCAAGGTCGTACAGATAACACAGACTTTTCACTGAATAACTTACATAATTTTTTTACGTTTTAAATGGCTTAGACAATCTAGTTTTCAAAGAAAATATAATTGTTTTAAAGCACCCTATAACAAAATATTTCATTGTCATAAGGATTCCTTCTTTGTAAAAAATAAGATTTCTGACACAGGTTTTCATTTTAGCATTCAGTACTGGTATTCTAAAGTAAGCTCCTATCAATTGTACCTGATCAGTAGTGCAGTCAGTCTTGCCAGATGTTACACGAATCTTTGAAATACTGGAGAGATATTGGAGGGCTTTCTTTGGATGACTGGATCAAGACTGTTCTTCGAAATACATAAGGGTGTCTCATTTTTCTTTGCATTTCAAATAAATGCTAATTTGACATAACTTTTTGCAGATGAATTCTTCATTACTGCATTTTATGGTCTTTTATTTCATTTCTCTGCAAATCTTAACAATTTCTAAATAAGCAAAAAAAAGTAGCCATCTGGTATATTTGCAAAATCATGTTAATAGAATAACTCTCCCCTCTAAAAGGTCAAAATTGAGGAGGTTCAAATAATCTTTCTCTCTTTTAAAAAAAAATGGCTAAGGAACAGATGAAATTTCCATATTACATTCAATTGGGAATGGGCATTTCTGCAAACTGTTAATTTCACTGGACAGAAAAAAAGATACACATGACTAGTGGAGTTGTATACCCAAATAAATGCAAAAGACTTATGTTACATGCACAAATTAAAGTTTCAGTAGTAATTCAGAACACTATTAAGCTACAAATTAATTTGTAGTACTTGAAGGCAAAACTAGTTATTCACATTTTATATTTTTTAGGTGACAGCACAGAGTATCTCCTACAGTATTCATTTTTTTCAAAAAGCTTAAGTTACTAAATTTCTAATGAGGTCATAAGTTGTGGATTGTCTTTAGTCACTCAGAGAAAGCCACTATTATAGGTGAACTCCTATACTAGGAAGTGCATTTGGCATTGGTCCGTTATGACGAAGGCTCCGAAGTTCACAAACTACTAATATGACATATTGATTTGTCTCTTGTAACAAAGAAGAGCAGAATTAAAAACAGATATTTATAGGATTGCACACAAGGACTCCTGAGCCTCATAGAGAAGTCATACATTTCAGAGCCAGGACCCTTCCCACTGTAAAATAAAGAGAACTAATTGAGTTGTCCCCTGAGACTCAGAAGGTCTGTTGAGGAAGCTGTCTTTAGACTGATGGTAGAGTTACAGAGTATATACCCCATGTATGTCCTTGTTCTCCTAAACCCATGAAGATAACAAGTTGTACATCTCTTTGAGCTGTTAAAGAATTCAAGGTATTCAGTCTTTTTGAACAGCATAATGAGGAGAAAATTAATCTTTTTCTACTTGAAGAATAATAGATGATTAAACTCTTCCCAATATTCCAGCTACCCAATGTGTACAAGGCTATACAAGGGAAAAAAAACTTTCTTGCCCAAAGTTTTTCTTTAACTTGCACAACTTTAGACATACTTAAGTCTATCCATCTTACTGGACTCAACCATCTCTTAAAGAATGAATTAGTCATTCACAGGCTGATTTATATACTATAGGAGGTAAATCTCCTTCTCCCTCCTCCCACCCTCAAAATTAACGTCCATTTCTTTAAACATCCTTTCTTCTTTTGTGCTGCATCAGAATGGTGGCATGGACAGTGGGATTGAGTGTGCCCTCAGCAAGTTTGCCAACAGCACCAAGCTGTGTGGTGCATTTGACATACTGGAGGGAAGGAATGCCATTCAGAGGAAGCTTGACAGGCTTGAGAGGCAGGCCCATGCAAACCACATGAACTCCAACAAGGCCAAGAGCAAGGTCCTGCACATGGGTCATGGCGATCCCAAGCACAGATACAGGCTGAGCAGAAAATGGATTGAGACCAGCCCTGAGGAGAAGGACATGGGGACGTTGGTTGATGAGAAGCTGAACGTGTGCCAGCAATGCGTGCTAACAGCCCAGAAGGCCAACCATATCCTGGGCTGAATCAAAAGCATTGTGACCAACAGGTAGAAGGAGGTGATTCTCCCCCTCTACCCTGCTCTCATGAGAGTCCACCTGGAGTACTGCTTTCAGCTCTGGGAGGACCCAGATAAGAAGGATGTGGACCTGTTGAATTGAGTTCAGAGGAGGGCCATGAAGATGATCAGGGGTCTGGAGCACCTCTCCTACGAAGACAGGCTGAGAGAGAGGGCTGTTCAGCCTGGAGAAGAGAAGGATCTGAGGAGAACTCATAGCAGCTTTCCAGTACCTGAAGGGGCCTACAAGAGAGCTGGAGAAGGACTTTTTACAAGGGAATGTAGTGATAGGATGAGGGGTAATGGTTTTAAACAGAAAGAGGGTAGATTTAGATGAGATATTAGGAAGAAATTCTTCATGACAAGGGTGGTGAGACACTGGAACAGGTTATCCAGAGAAGTTGCGGATGCTTCCTCCCTGGAAGTGTTCAAGGCCAGGTTGAATGGGGCTTTGAGCAACCTGGTCTAGTGGAAGGTGTCCCTGCCGATGGCAGGAACGTTAGAACTAGATGTTCTTTAAGGTCCCTTCCAACTCAAACCATTCTGTAATTCTATGATTTGATTCTACCAAAACTATTCACTATAAACTTCGTAATTGTGCACATTTAGGTTAGCTCTTGTTGATTTTCTATTTTTATGCAACTGAATGACCCTAAATTTTATCCAACTTTAGATTGAAATTACTTTCATTTCTGTGCTCTGAGCCATATCACATTTTCAAACTGATCCTTCTTAGAAGTCGGGACTAATTATGTACATTACTGAACAAGTAAGTATATTGTGGAGGAAAACACAACTTAGTTATATTTATGTATGTGTTGGTTTCTAAATGTGTGTAAGCATCTGAAATTTTGACAGCTATTGTACACTGAATATTTTTATTGAATTATTTGCCATTACTCTTTTGTCTTTTTTTTTTTCTTCAAAGCTTCCTATGCCTTCACAACTCAGAATATTTGAAAATTTAGAACACTATTCTAAATGTATGCTTGCTTTATGCTGGCTGAACTGGAACATCATCTGCCACTACAGAATATATATTCCCATCTCTACATTAATCTTAATGTTTTTGTAATACAATAAAATTTTACAAATAAATTTAGCATGCTTATAGACAACTCTTCAACTTTTTAATCTAACTATCACATAAGTAATAACATGATGTCAGCCACAGTTCCTAAAAAGACCAAGTAAAGGCACTTCTTACACTGACTATGGTTCCTTGCACATAATTCTCCACATTCTACAAGTTTTCATTATGTCAGCATTAAAACTTATGTGTCTATCATACTCTCTGATTTAAGTAACTATCTATCTAATCTATTAGGAATGAAGACCACCTAAATCTACTAAGAGGAGATGTGTGCCTCTGAATCACACTTCCAAGGAGAGAACTCCCTTATAGTCTTTCTTCACTGACTACACAGATGTTCCTATGTCAGTTTCCTAAAACAGACTATGCCAATAAAAACATTAAAATTATTGTCAAAACATTGGAATGGAAATCAGGAAACTTTAGAACTCCCAGTCTGCCTTCTGACCCTAGATAACTCTGTTTTCTCTTCAGAAGTACTGGAAATGTAGATATATTCCCAGGCAAAAAATCAATCAGTTAGAAGTGCTGTTAAAAAGTCAAGAATTTAAGAACGTTTTTGCAATAATAAAAGCATAACCATATATATTATACAAATTTTCCAAAACATTGGACACTAACCTAGTTCTGTTCCCACTGAGGCCACTGATCATAGGATTAAGGTTATGCCATAACTGGGTATTTGAGGGGTTGGATTGGGCTGCTGCCGGCCCAGACCTTGAAGGGGTGGAGCTATGTCATTGAACGGTTGAGCCTGAGATTGAAGAGGAAGATAGCAAAGGAACAGGATGTGAAACAGTGTCAGAACAGGATGCGCTGTGACACGTCAGCTGCCGACCATGGACATGGGGCTGGTGCGTGATGGCCAATCACCAGTCAGCTGCTGACCACGGACACGGGGCCAGCGTNAGAAGTACTGGAAATGTAGATATATTCCCAGGCAAAAAATCAATCAGTTAGAAGTGCTGTTAAAAAGTCAAGAATTTAAGAACGTTTTTGCAATAATAAAAGCATAACCATATATATTATACAAATTTTCCAAAACATTGGACACTAACCTAGTTCTGTTCCCACTGAGGCCACCGATCATAGGATTAAGGTTATGCCATAACTGGGTATTTGAGGGGTTGGACTGGGCTGCTGCCGGCTCAGACCTTGAAGGGGTGGAGCTATGTCATTGAACGGTTGAGCCTGAGATTGAAGAGGAAGATAGCAAAGGAACAGGATGTGAAACAGTGTCAGAACAGGATGCGCTGTGACACGTCAGCTGCCGACCATGGACATGGGGCTGGTGCGTGATGGCCAATCACCAGTCAGCTGCTGACCACGGACACGGGGCCAGCGTGTGATGGCCAATCAGTGGTTGCTGCTAAGAGTATGGACAGTGAGTGTAACCAATCATACAGCCTGTCAGCTAGAGGGAGAGGGCATAAAGAATAGAGCGAAAAATAAATGCAAGCGTGCTTTTTGCTTTCGCTTTGCTTATGCTGCTTGCTTGAAACTATCCTTCTGACTCCCGTCTGTTTTGACTGCCGTGACAAACACAACGACAAATGGTGCCCCGTGTGAGGCACGACAGGTATTCCTTATAACAACAAAAAAAAGGCTTAAGTGTAAGCAACATTCTTAATCTTTTTGAGGAGCTGGAGACTATTAGAGAGGCATAGATTTTCTGTAGAGAAGTACATTCTACTCATTCAGCTTAGCCTATTCCATGTATAAACAGATTTCTTTTTCATTGAATCAAGGAAGTTTTCATGAGAACAAATTTAGGCAAGGTCATACCTTGTAATACTAGACAGCAGAAAGAGTTACGGGCTTGGAGTCTTAACTGAGATTAAATGCATTCTACAATCTCAAGGTTAAAAGGTCTGTATTACTTTACATCGGCTGGTGATCTAAAGCCTATTTTTTAACGTTTATCCATACTAACACTATTTATTCTTTCTGAATCTTTACAAGAATAAAGTAAAATTCTGAGTCTCACAAGAGCACATCTCCAAAGCCCGAGATAATTTCCAGCAGTTTGTTCGGTTATTCCAAATCATGTCCCTGAAATATTCCAGCCATCATATCGTTTACACACTATATTAGTCAATGAGCATCTTTTTTAGTAGAAATTTGTCCTATACCTTCTATGCTTTACTCACAATTCAAAAGGAAGGTGGAAATATGCAATTATTATGGAAAGTATGCAAGGATTAAGTAATCTAATTTATGATTTACTTCATATCAATCTGATCTTTCTAAATTACCAAAGATTTATCTGAAAGCACCTGACAACCCAAAAGAGATGTAAATATAAAAGAACCAAGCATCTAGCCCTTTCTATCTGAGAGTAGTGCCAGAAAAGAAAAAAATACAGCAATCATATACATTAAGTCATCAGCTTGTAGTATTCAAGATGGTATGACACAATTTTCTTCTATACAGGAAGAAAACTACAGCATTTACATGGCACAGATCTTCACAAAATGAGAGTTTTTCTCTTCAAATAGGATAGGCCTTGATGTACGAGATAAAGAGGTAGAAACTCACCTGCTTCAGCAACATACAAATGCACTGTGAGATGGAGACCCTGGGCCTGAATCTGGCAAAATAGAATGATAGAAACTTCAAGAGAAGACAACAACTTAGCATCTGTTTATGAACAAGGATATGCTCTGGAGACTTGCAAGCCAGACCTCTTCACTACAGGAAAGCATGACCATCCTCAGCATGTCAGAACGAGCCCTACATGGAGACCGTGCAGACTGGCCAAGGGCGCACCAAATACGCTTCAGCCAAAATAAGCATCAGAAGATCATCCAGGCTCCTCTGCAGCATAGATGCTCTGAACTCAAATACAACATGGCTAACAGCCAGCAGGGTTAGAAGGAAAAACAAAACTCCTTTGAATCTCAGGGCTTTGTTTACTATCCCAGTATTTAGTTTCAACACACACATTTCAAGCAAGGGCTTAAAAAAACATGAGGCTAAGGCCTATAATAAAAAGCGCGTAAGATATTTAACTCATATCAGTGGAGATTCAGTACAAAGTCACCTGAGGGCCTGGACTGAAGTGCTCCCTACCCCCAAATCCTATGAGAAAACTGGAACAGAGTAGGCACTTCAACCTAGCTTTGATTTCATATCCTTTTGTTCAGCAAGTAAAATACACAATTTATAAGCTGCAATTCAGCTTTTGCAAGTGAAATAGCAGCAGCAAGAGTAGAGTGGTAGATGTAGGCAATTTTTAACACAAAATTGCTTTATTATCATCTTTCTTAAGCAACTGGAATTTTGAATATTCAGCATATAAGCAATCAGTGTTGTTAATTCTTCAGAGATGGATCCTTTCTGTAGCAGAGGAACAATGCGCCATCTGTGTATAAGCTTAACACTAATTACTAGTACAACAAACATTAAAGTTGATTATCCAGACTTAGAAATTATAATAAATACAACTAAAATTGAAGACAGCCTTCTCACTCTCTCACTCTACCTAAGGAAACACAGAATATTTAATACAGAATGAAACATTCTTCTTTAAACACAACTAGTAACAAGTATCTTGAATAAATTCAGTGTGTCATTGGTTCATATAATCCCTCCCTGATTGTAGCCAGTGATCCTGACAGGATTTGAAGGGCAACGGATTTTGTTTCAGGCTGTGAGACATCAAAAGCAGAAGAAGATAAATCCTTTTAATAAAAAAAAAGAAATTTTGAAGACATTTGAGAAGAAAAAATAAAACAACCATCACAAGATTTTTGAGTTTCCAAGTCTAACACTATTGCTTTTCTAGGATTTTTGTACGCTCAGGCTTTGCTTAGTCTAGTAAAGTACACATGGCCAGGTTCTAGCCTTAAGTGCTGGCATATGATCATCCATACTAACTTGACCGGCTCTCTGGCATGACAGCATACCAAATTAGCAATTTCCCAAACACCAGTACACAGACTGGGGAACTGCATGGGCCAGGGACTGTTGTCAGCAGCCTTTCCAAAGGAGATTGCCCAGTTTGTAAGGGAAGTGAGTTAAATTGTGAGGACAGCTTTGTGATTTCCCTAAAAAAGGAGAAGTTTGGAATCACTCTCCTCAAAACCACTGCTACTCAGTGGCTCACTGCCAGCAAGGTCAGTCTCAGTTAAGAGAGTGACTGAGCTGAACGAGGAGAAGAGAAACGTTTCTCAATATAAGTAGATGAAGCATAGTTTCTTGTTTTTTTTCTATACCTGTAACAGACATTTGTACCTCCTGTCTGTTTTTTTATGCTGTCAACAAACGTTTGCATTAGGAATATTTTGAGTTAACTTAGTCCAAGTGCAATTTAAGATGGCTGGTTAACACACCAATGCACTTCTTCCTCAAAGGCATGCCAAATCTATAAAATAAGACTGGAATATTTTTGTATCACAAAGGGATACAGCTTCCTTTAATTCATTGAATCCAAAAGGTAGCAGCATTTAAGCCGCATGGGCCAGGTGAAGAGGTGGTGCCACTGAGGCTGAAGGAGGCAGATGCATTCCCCATTGACTGCTGTTGACAGGTAAAGGTTTTTGGCATGCAGTAAGATATGAGGGTGCACACGTGAACCCCTGGGAATGCTCAGTGGAAAGGGTACACACGAAAACAGAAGCATGCCACTTGCTGTCAGGGCCAGAAAATGAGTTCTAGTCAACTTCATTTATGAACAGGATTTTAGCCTCAGTAAAGTGGAAAACCACTGATAAAAGCTGGCTGAACAACTAGAAGTATTGAATCAAAAAAAGTATGAAGTCCACCTCAAAATTAAAGCCCTAAATACCATGAAACTATCAGGTATTATGCTAGCCAAATCTTAGATTATGTGACTTGGTCACTCATTAATATACAGCACATGTCATTTATCATTAGGGATTTTCAAATATGGATGAAAATATTCAATACTAATGTTTGTGTGGTAAATATTTTCCACTGACATTGGAAAATAGGACTGAGTAATACTAGAATTTGAGTAAAGCATAGGAAAACATCCATTTAAAAAAATGAATGGACTTCTATTTTGCTAATGTCTATAGATTCAAGCAATCTATTTTTTCTATGTAAGCATCTAGAAAAATGAGATACAATTTAGCCTCCTCAAATATTTGAACAGGACTCTGTAAATGGGTTATAATGTCAAAAAGTTACCAGATAAGGGAAGGGTTTTCAGAGACATAATGGGCATTAGATGACTAATTACCCTCTGCATACCTCCAGTACTCACTACTAAACTGTCTTCCCAAGCCTACCCAGATCAGAGACCATTTTTCTTATTTGGGGTCTGTGGTTTGTGTCAATGACAGACCACTCAAGAAAGGTTTGATGGATTGATTTATTACTCTAACACAGCATCAGTTTTGGTTTGTCTGAATAATGGTCTCTGCCAAGTACTGAAAATACAGATGAGCCAATGTCAGCAATCTCACCACACTTAGGGCAAGATACTTGACCAAGCAACGTCATATAGAAAGGCTGAACCTTTGAACTACCAGTTTCTCAGAAAGAAAACCACAAACGAGCTTAACAAGTGGCAGAAAATCTTTGTGAGGTATACTTACAGTAAGTAAAGTTAGCATGGCTCTCCATTTTCTCTTCCCCGAAGTGGTCTCCCTGCACATCTCAACGACAGGAGGAGCATGCATGACTACTCTGTGAGTACACTGCCAGGCTGCCACAAAGCTGTGATTCGCCAGATGCCCTGAGAAAGGAGCCTGTGGGAGCATGCTGTGGCTCTCTGTGGCCCTCCATGCAAACTCCTCTTCCTTCAGAAATTACTGGCTGTAACTTGATCACTATTGCATTCTCAGTGAGGAATAATATTCAGAAATCCACTCCCATGGATTCCTTCAACAAGGCCTTTTCTTTGCTCCTAACAATTTCCTGCTTCATATTTTTCCATAGTTTCAGTTTGCAAATGGACAGTTGCTCTCACGTTTTACTCAATAATAAGTGATCACACTCTCAATCTCACCACCAGTTTATGAAGCAGTTTCAGGTGTATTTTTCTTCCCTTTCTTACTGCCTCCTCTGGGGTAAGGGCAAGGTACTGCACTGAGACTATACTGTATTTCAGATTAGTTGTAAGAATACAGAGGATGTGCAGTACTAATTCATACGAACATCCCATCACAATATTGTCAGTATTGTCAATGCTCTCAGCAAAAATAAAAGAAATAAGAAAACACAAATAACTACGATGTTCTTCCACTGTGTTCACATTATCTATTTTTAGTCTCCAACTAGAATCAGTGTTTATTTTAGCCCACTCAGTCTTTTTCTGTTATCTTTTCCTCGAAGGTTCCAGACAGTAAATTTAAAAATCACCCAGTATTATTACACTTTCTGCATCAATAATTTGACATAACTGCTTTTGCAGAACTCACAATATGATTTCTGCAGCTAAGAATAGTATCGTGTTGTTTCTTTCATTTTTCTGGCCACAGAATGGTTTAACAGGCATTCACTTGAATTAATAAGCCATTTCATCCATTTCAAAAATTTTACCAACAAACGGATTGTCTTGTAACAGACATAGCCTGAAGTGTATAAATGAAGTATGATTCCTGTATACTGCAACTCATCCATCAGTGTCTATTTTTAAAATCTCTCTGTGGCGTGGGTTATTATTGTAATCACTTCTTCTTTAGCTATATTTAGCTAAGAGTTAAAGAGAACATGAATGTCTCGCCTCCAGCACATCTAGACAACCATCCATTGACTTATGCATTGTGTCGTTAGATTTAGTTCAAAATAAAGGTATGTTTGAACTCATAATTTCTTCCTCTTAATGTCAAAAATCAACAGTAAATCAAAATTCACCAAAACATCAAATCTCTTTACAGTACTGGCTACATTTGGGAGGTGATAAATGATTTTAAAGCTTCTGAAACAATAATTTTATGAGAACAGGACTAGGTCCTGCTGCACTATGCAAAAAATACTTTGTTTTTAAGCCAGCTCTTGTGCTAATAGAAATTAATAGATCAGAGACAAATGATTCAGAAATTATTCAACCTGTCATAGTGTAAACTTGTTACAATGCAACATATTCCCAAAATATAGCAACTCTTTCTGTTTTAATTGGAACTGGAATCACCTTGACCTTTCCTAGCACAGAACAGAGTGCCCCTCTGAACCAACAGCAGCATCTGCATCCTCGTTTCATTTTAATCAGAGCTCAATTTGGATTTCTATGTCTCTGCAATCAGTGCATTGCAGAGCAAAGAAACTGCAGAAATAAATGAGATGTTGCCTTGTTCCAGCTGATTAAAACATGATTCAAGGTGACTTTTAGGTGACACTACAAGTTGTCAGAACAGCAGTGTACTTTATGAAGGAAAAAAAATATGTGTGAGGGATGTTTATTTCCCCTATCTGAGATAAGTGACAGAATTGAAATGAGAGCACTGATGTGTCCATGAAAATATATCAGTGTTTAAAGAATCCTATTATTAGGCACAGTGGAAACTACATCTTGGATAAGCCTCCCATACTGTGGGTAATTATCACAAACCAGAATGCTAATAGCTTTTCGATCTGCTCTGTGCCTCCAATGAGTCTTGTTGAGGGCTACTGGGGCTGTACCAGACACTAACATTTAATGAGACAAAGTTTATCAGAGTACAGCCCCAGCTATTACTAAGTGAAAAACAGGAAAAACACACCTTAAAATGAAAACAGAAAAAAATGAAAAGAGAGAGAGAGGAAACTATGGAACAACAATAAGAATGAAACTGAAAATTGTTTTCATTTCTTTTAAAGTACAAAGTAGCTATGTCTTTATCACAGTAAAAATCTTAAAAAACTTCATGTAATGGTTTGTTTACCTGAAAACCTAGGCACTTGTTCTGTGTTTAAAAAACTGTGCTTTGTTCTTCTATTTAGAAGAGAGAAGTCCATCCATCAGCTAAGACTCCATAAAACATTTTTTTTTACAGTTCTGACTATTCTGTTTAAGAACTATCAAAGGTATGAGTCTAAAAATATTTTCACTTTCTTGTGAAAAGTGATTAAAAAAATTAAATTGGAAACTATCTTCTGGATAATCTACCATGTCTCCATGAGACTCCAGAAAACACATGGGATGGGAAACACACATTTTGTAAAAAGCCTAAACTAATAAAAATGACCTTTCTGAAGAAAAGCGGTAACATTCCCATATTTCTCCATTTTACAATATTTACTTCCTATATTTAGATCTTTTGCATATAAAACCATGTCATTAACTCAAAGAACAAGATAAGCAATTTCCACAGAAAATAATACAAGTATCATTAAAACATAAGATATATTGACTGCTTTAAACACATCAGTGAAGTCACCCAAGTTTTATTGAGAGTCTGCAGGAGAGGGAGAAAGAACACAGAGGTCAGTGCTTCCACTCCTACATTAAATGCAGCAGCATTGTCCCCTATAAAACAAAGCTAATGCCTCTGCAGAAAGGCAACAATAACAAAATCATGGCTGCACAATAAGTTGTTTATTGCACTGATATATACTTTGTTTTGCTTCTTTTTATAATCCCTGATTTAGACAGGGTAAGAAGGAAAAAAATTACAGTGAGGAAGCAGAGAAAGGAGTCGTTGACTTTAGTTCTGCACAAACCTGCCAGTTCTCTGTGCTGACAGTTTCAAGTGTGGAGGTCCAAAGAGCAAGAATAGAGAACACAAGACCAGTAAATTAAGGACCTCAACAGCAGTAACACTAAATATGAGTCACAAGAGCTGTGAAGATGAAACCAAACCAAGTGAGCAAATTGTGTCACAAAATTTGAATGCAATATTGAATGAAGATATTTCTGCATGTGTGTGTGTTCACTCATCTTTAAAAGAAAATACTTTGCCATTCTTAAGTTACCATTTAAGAGAATAACACGTATTACACGAAACCAATTATTTTAATCCTGCTGTTCATAGTCTTTAAGTCCTAGCTGTTCATACAAACTCAGGAAGAAAACCTGACCTGTTGTCTGTAGGCTGCTTTGAGCCTGCAGCTATCTGGACTTCAAAAGAAAAAAATTAAGGGTCTAATCCAAGAGAAACAGAAAAGTAAATCACAGAACCCACTGATTTACATATAGAAAATAAACATTAAGAGCTTAATCTGGTTGAATTCTCTGTTTCTTTTATAATCGTATCTGTAATTACATGATATTATAGATCCTAACCTCTGCTTCTCATAACAGGAGCAAACTCTGTTTCTAATAAGTAATTTTAACACCTGAATCATTGTATTAACCTTACCTTGCTCCATCTCTAAGGCAATCACATCCTTCCTCAAAGGTGACCTACTTCCAAGCTGAGGTCTAACAATTGGGGTGTTCAGTGACAATGCTGCTTTTCTTTGCTTTTGCTTTTCCTTAGACTAGTCTGTTTGCCTTAAAAATCCTTTGCCCTCATTCTGTAACTCTTTTGATCCAAGTAAACTTTTGACAGCTTGTCTTAATATCAAGTATTACGGCAAGTAAGATAAATATGCCTCAGCAGTGACTGTAACATTATTGTCTGAGTTCTTGGCACAACCGGTCAACAAAAATGTTTCATTTCATAGATCATTTACCACTTCTATAGGAATTGTAGAAGATACTACAAATGAATTCTAAAGTGAAAATTTCATAGTAACCCGAGATGCATGATGCATGTGTAAGATTACCTTTCACCAGTTCTTTCCAACTCTCATCACCGTGATCCATACAATGCCTCCCTTTAGGGATAGAACTTTGGAATGAAAACCACGGAAATCCCTCAGAAAGGAGAAAGAAAACATTCAGAGACAAAAGAAGGTTACATGCTACATTTTTGTCCACTGTAGGGACAAACTAAATCATAAGTTCATGTCAGGAATTGGGTANAGGGATAGAACTTTGGAATGAAAACCACAGAAATCCCTCAACGGAGAAAGAAAACATTCGGAGACAAAAGAAGGTTACATGCTACATTTTTGTCCACTGTAGGGACAAACTAAATCATGAGTTCATGTCAGGAATTGGGTAAAACATTTGAATACTGTTAAAAATAATAATAATAAAAAAAGAAGGTAAACTTGTAAGTTTTCTCTGCTTGGTAGAAACACTGTGATAAGGGTATGAGTTTAGCCAAAATATTAGCTACCTGCTTAGTTATTTTCTTCCCCCATTTTAGTCTTTCATGAAGTAAAAGGTAACAGCAGTATGACTGAAAGGTGACAGAGAGAAATTAAAGACAAGTATCATATTGCAAAAAGAATCTGTGAAGTTTAGAAAGTCTCTGACCAAAGAATTACATCTCAACCTGACAGGAGCTGTTTTCACCTACTTACTCTTTAGTTGTGCTGACCACAGCACCACACAGAGAGATGATGTATCTGCTCAAAATGGGAACGTCAAGTTGGAATAAAAAGGCAGTTTTCTCCATCCATCCTGTGTTCCTCCCTTATTTTTCAAGCAAATATTAAACAGAAATTATATTTTTTGGTATCAGGAGTGATATTTTTTGGTATCAGAAAAAAAATTATAATCCTGCTGAATTCTGAAGGTGTTTTCTTTGTTTTATAAGATCTTATCCTGGTTTAACCAAATGCAGTATTCCATCCC